>CM053595.1:193712598-193728556 GCA_028646575.1 Pseudocheirus occidentalis | reverse complement strand
ATTCAGCCTCTAAAGTGATTTTCCTAAAACACAGGTCTGCTCATATCAGCCCTCTAATCAATAAATTCCACTGGATTCCTAACTATCATCTCTGGCATTTAAAGCCCTTTATAACTTAATACTCTCCTAACTTTCTAGTCTTCTTACACATTTCTCCCAGATACATATTCTTTGATCCAGTGACTCAGGCCTCCTGTCTATTCTGTGAAAAAATCACTCCATTTTTGGTTCCTGGCATTCTCTCTGGCCATACCCCACACCTAGACTATTCTCCTTCCTCTGCTCTGACCATTGACCTCTCTGGCTTCCTTTAAGTAGCAGCCAAACCTCACTTTCTGTAGGAAGCTTATCTAACTCCTCTTAAGTCCAGTACCTTCCCTCTGTTAATTTTTTTTTCATTTATCCTGTATATAACTTCTTTTATGTATAATTGTTTGTATGTTGTCTCCCCTATAAACTCAGTAAGGGCAGAAACCGTCTTCAGCCTATATTTTTTAATCCCCAATATTTAGAATAGTACCTAGCACATATTAGATACTTAATGTTTACTGATTGATTTGTTACTCTTCAGAATATGTGCCCTTTTTTAAAGGAAAAATACTTAGCATGTCAGCGTATTCTATCTATGAGCACATGGCCAAGCTTCATAGTCAGGGCTAGGGGGATGTAATATATTGTGTTTATAATAATTAGAACAAGGAACTAGAACTGAACTAATTATATAAGAGGAATTCTCCATAAGAAAACTCCATCTACAAAGGCAGATTGACATCTTCTCTGAAGATGAGATTGTAAGACTCTCCTGGGACCTTGAAAGGTTAAGTCTTATCTAGGATTTCTCAGGCCACCAGTATGTGTCAGAATTGGAACCTGATCCCATCTCAGCCTGACTGAGGCTATGTCTCTTATCTGCTCTTCTATTTCTGCCTCTCAATTAAATACAAGATTGACATAAGTCTTTCACAGGAAAAATAGCTTCTTCCCCTTGCTACACCCGGGTCAAAGGGATTTCTTCCATCACCATCTTATCAGGTTGAAGAAGTTTAGCAGCTATGTGTGCCTGGGTGAAACTTGCACCCCCAAGGATCACTAAACATAGGATGCTTGAATAGAGTGTGGTCGATACAAAGGGGCTGTCCTTTCAACCCCCGACTTAGATTTCACCAGGAAATGTTGACGCATGTCAGATTCCCTGGTAACTGTTTGCCCAGGCCACCAGGGCAGATGATGTGCTGTCACTCCTGGCCCAGATACACACAGCAAACCCAATTCCTTTGTTGCTGTCTGGGAAGAGAATTTGACAGGACTTGTTTTGACTTGTGCTCCAAAGAAAAGATTGATTTCCTTCACTCTCCGGGTTTGTTTTGATCTTTCTAATATGGCTTTTTTGTTTTGTTTTGTTTAAGAGTGGGGGTATAGCTCAAAAACAGATTCCCAGAAATAAAACAACTTTAAATCAGAGATAGTCTCCCAGCCTGGACTGTGATGATCACTGAAACCATGCTAAAACTCCATACCAAAACTTTACCCTATAGAATTTTTTTAATATCAAGTGGCTTTTCAGTATGTCATTTGTAAAAATTTTAAAGCATGCTGAATTTTTTGAGCATATGAATTCAGTTTTGTATATGAAATTTATAGATTTGACTGATATACTAACATAATAAATCAAAACAATATACTTACATCATCAAATTCATAAACTAAATTCTCTGAATAGCTATAATGAATAAATCTGATTCTGTAATCACAGAATAACATTTTTACCTTGATGAATTTTAGCCAGCAGCTCTCAGAATGCTCTGTAACATCAGAAATAAATGCTACATTTCATATTATGACTATTTAATTCAAGTATTTACTTTAGAACCTATGATAGTAAAAGTGGTTGCTTTGGGGGGGAGGGGTGTTGATTTTTTAAATAGGCAACTAGAGAGACTTGTTCATTAGAAATACCAGTAATGTTTGACAAGATTGGTATGAGATGACATGGGTCTTTCATTTATAGCTGTGCATGAACTAGCAATAGGTTTTCATCCTGATTTGAGTGAGTATATTTCTTTGTTCCTCTACATCATTTTTCACTTTCATTTATTTTCATTAGCTTTCTTTGTAACTTTCAAATCTTCTGGACTTTTTAGAAGTGTCTGAAAAGTTTTTTTTTTAATTAAAAATAAAATTCTTTTTAATCTGAAATGCAAAAGACCTCTTTCGTGTCATTGCTTGCTCAACTGGGGTCCCATTCAAACATAATTTTGCTGAAAGGCAGGGGGGATAGATGTGATAATGCCTCATTATCTCTTCCCAGGTATGTGAGCCTCTAATCACCAAGTCAATGAACAGTTTATTGAGTCCCTAATATGTGTGTAGCACTGTACTGGGTACCATGGGGGCTGGGGAAATAGAAATTCTGAGAATCAGAAAATTGCTGAGTTAAAATGGACTTCCAGAGAAGATGATAGGAGAAGAACAACCACAGACTTTGGATTTAGAGTTAGAAAATCTGCATTCAAATTCAAGTTTTGTTACTCATTCTCTACATGATTTGGGGTAAAAGCACTTAATCTCTCGGAATCTCAAGGTTCTCAGCTGCAAAAAGAGGGAGCTAGATTAAAGAACTCTAGCTCTCAATCATACAGTATAGTCCAGTCCTTACCTGAACGGGAATCCTTTTTATGTCATCAAAATAATGATTATAATTCTTTTCATTTTCTTCACCACAGACTTGTGAAATTGGTGGTATAAATGTTATTATCATAATGTAAAAGAGACAGATTTCAAGAGATTGTGATTTGTCCGTAATCACATAGCCAGTCTGAATCTGAAGTGAAACTTTGATTCCAACTGGCCCAATTCCAGGTCCAGAATTCCATCTGACAGGTGATCATCCATCTTTTACACACAAACCTCCGGTGAGTGTCAGCCTCCTCTTAGCCTGGTTGATCTTGATGAGGCCCATCCCTGCTCCTGCACTTTCATTTGTGTACATGATCATTCTTCCTTGTGGAAACCTTCATGTTCCCTAAGCATCCCTTTTTAATGACACATTCTAGAATTTTGTTCAGAAAGTCAAGCTCACTTGACTTTCAGCATATAATTTTCTCTCCATTTTCTTCCTATTTTTAAGAAGTTACAAAAGAGTTAATAGCAGAGGTTGCCTCCCCAAATGTGCTAAAATAATTGTGATGGTCAAACTGAGGTAGAGCAAGAACCCAGATACCACCGTGCTATGTACACAACAGGCACTCAGCAAATACTTGTTGAATGAATAAATGAATAAACAACAAGCAGGTGTAACTAGATGTTAAATATTATGGCAATACTCTAAGAGTACAAGTTCAGAGGAAGTCGGTTTAGTTTCCATGGGAGAGATGTAATCTAAGCTAGTTATAGCTCATAGGACTTAGAACTGATTGAGACTTAGAGGTCAGTTACTCCCTTGACATATGGATATAATTTGGATCATTTAAAGCAGTGGTTCTCAACCTTCCTAATGCCGTGACCCTTTAATATGGTTCCTCGTGTTGCGGTGACCCCCAACCATAAAATTATTTTTGTTGCTACTTCGTAACTGTACTTTTGCTACTATTATGAATCGTAATGTAAATATCTGGTATGCAGAGTGTATTTAAATTGAACATAACCCACAGGTTGAGAACTGCTGATTTAAAGGGAAGGCATAGAGATAAGTGGCTGTTATGTGTTTGTGGGACAGAGAAACCAGTATCACTATAGAGGGCTCTCTATGTTGAGGAGTAGTGGAAAGTGAAAAAAAATGCAAGTAGGTGGGCCCTAATCAGGGAGCCATGGAGTCAAAATGGGTAACTTTCTAAAAGAAATATTTTAGGAATCTTATTATGGCATTGGTGAGCAGGATAGATTAAATGAAGAGAACCTATAGTCAAAAAGACCAGCAAGTCATCTGTTGAGGCAATGTGGATATGAAGTATTAAGTACCTAGATTGCCATTTTTACAAAATAATAGGTTTTTAGAGAGGAGTGTGAATTGGGTAATGATGTTATTTCTGATATGATGCTGTCTGTAATGACTGTCCCAAAAGTCTTAGGGCGGTTAGAAGCGTTAATAGGTTAAAACTACACTAAGATTTTTGGGATACTGTATATTTAGTGACATTACATAAATGGCAAATGAATCATCTCCTCATTAGTGTAAAGGAGCTATAGGAAAAGAGATGAAAGATCACATTTATTTGTTTATCTCTATATGTATTCACATATGTGCTCATACACATACATACATACATACATACATGTTCACATACATTTCAGAGGAGTAGAGGGCTATGGACAGATCCTTGGTAAACACCCACATTAAAAATTTGGGAAGAAGGTAAAGTTCCTACCTTAGGAAACCATTAAGGAAAAGGAAAAAACAAATGTTCAAATCCTCGTTCAAGAATTTATATGGTAAATTCAAAAGGGAAAGAGAATGATATTGAGTGTGTGTGTGTGTGTGTGCATGCATGTGTTCGTGCACATACACTCACTCTTTAGATAGATTTCATATATCAAGATTAATCACTTTAAGTTGAATTAATGAACAAACTAATTGGCCTAAAGTGCAATGTGGACAGAAATTCTGGAGATTACAGAATATACAATACAACTTCTGAAAGATATGCTAGCAGACTGCTTTAGCTTTCAACATGTAATATATAGCATGTTATATGAAATTAGGTCCATTAGTTTATAAATATTTATACTTAGAAGTCTCACAAATAAAATCTCACAATAAGACGCACTTGGTAAACAAATTTGTCCTCTACCACTTTTTCCCCTTGGATAATTATAACATTAATTTTATGATAATGTAACATGCAATGAATTTTGGGGGTAATTGCTTAATTATTAGAACCATTAAATAACCCCAAAATAAATCCCTATAGCTTCTACAATTATTGATGATATTTCTAATTTAAAAGCCTTGCTTTTAAAATCATATTTAATGTAATATTTTTTATAGATCTTAGGATCGTAGCTCTAGATTTGGAATTGGTTCTCCAAAGCCCTCTATTCTAACCCCTTCATTTTACAGGTGAAGAACCTGAGGCCCAGGGAGGTTAAGTAATTTACGTCGTCACACAGGTGGGGTTTTAGTCTGGATCAGTGGTTCTCAACCTTCCTAATGCCATGACCCTTTAATACTCGTATGTGTGTGTATCTGCATTGGGCAGACCCACCTGGAGACAGATAGAGAAACAGTGTCTCCGTTCCTAAGACCATCAGAAATATGTGTTTTCTGATGGTCTTAGGTGACCCCTGTGAAAGGGTCGTTCGACCCCCAAAGGGGTCACGACCCATAGGTTGAGAGCCACTGGTCTAGATCTTCTAACTGTATAGCAATTTTTTTTCCCCCATTGGACCCCTTTGCCCCCTTTTAAATGACATTAACCCTTAATACCAAACATTTCAATAGCTGATTCACTTAGAAGCCCAAGTGAGAATTATTTACAAGTTTGAAAAACATTCCCACACTGGGAAGCTTGCTTCTAATATGCCCTCTCAGGTAACACCACCTGTGAAGTATTATATATACCTACATATTATGCATACCTATTACATTATGTTATACCTATATATTATACATAGGAGTACTTCAGATTTAGTGTCCTGCTTACCAATGGAAAGTAAAGAACATAATCATTCTTGGTTGGAAAATTCAAAGTACTTGTTGTTGAAGTAGATGTTCCATAATGTGGTTCCTACTTAGACACCCTCCTTCCCTTGCCTCCCCCAGTACCACCTGCCATTTGTGATGGCCATGTGTTTCTCTTGACTTCAGCATTGTACAGTTTAATTATATGATAGGAACCTCAGTAGCATCCTGCGGTGTTTCAGGGAGAGAAAGCACACTGGGCCCAAGCTGTCAGTGAAGACCCTGTTTATTGGTTGATTACTAGTCAGGTTCTTTCCCTCTTCCAGGAGTTCATAAGTTTTATTGTTCAGCCAGAGACAAACCTGGAAATCTTATGTTGTCATTCTATTATGATTGCTTATACCAGAATCAATAAACATTGACCCAAGACTACTGATAACATTGAAAATGGTGGACATCCTCTACCCATATGTACAGCTTTTATTAGACTGAGTTCCTTTTGCCTGGAGATTCAATAATTAATAAGCATTTATGACGTGCTTACTACAAGTGAGGTACTGTGTGAGGAGATAGAAAAGGCAAAGTGAAGCAATGTGTACTTACAAAGAGCTTATGTTCTTCTGGAGAGATGTCATATACATGCAGATAAATAAAAATAGGCTTTTAAAGAAGGAGTAAGCATTGATTGCTAAGGGGGAAGGTGAAGTCTGAAAAGGATCCATTTCCAATGAACTTTGATGGAAAATAAGAACTCTGAGTTCTGAACTCTGAAAGTGGGGGTGAGGAGAGTTACCAGGGCAGAGGCATGCATTTTAGAAATAGAATATTAAATTCAGAGAACTACTAATTTATAAATATGACTAGACCAAAGATAGATCCTTGAGAAAACAAAACAAAAAAACCTCCTCCCTTAATTTTGTCATCCCCTCAAGCTGTTGTTCTATATATCTGCTTCCTTTCTTAAGGTAACTCCTAGTAAGAAATAAAAGAAAAGAAAAAAAAAAAGCCCTCCTGTACTCACTGCCTCTTCATGTTCCATTCTCCAGCCTCTTGCTGTCACTCTAGTTAAACTGCCTTCTCAAGGTTTACCAGCGATCTCTGAAATCCAGTGGCCTTCTCTTATTCCTCCCATTTCTGGGCTTCTCTGAATATTTGACATATACTGACCACCTTCTCCGCTGGATGCCCTCTTCTTATGTTTTGTGTCACTGCTCTTTCCTTTTTCTTCCTTCTGGTGAAGGAAGCCTCTTTTAATCTCTTGCCAGATCGTCTACACTTCTCATTGGTATGCCCTGAAGCTCTGTACTAGGTTTCTTGTCTTCTCTCTCTTTCTGTAGTGATCTCCTCTTATTCCAAGGACTCACATGTCTCTCTGTGGGTGACTCCATTTTACCTATCTAGCCCTCCTCTTTGTTCTCATCTCTAGTACTGCAGCATCATCAGCTACTTGCTGGATGTCACTAGATTTCCCCTGGGCATCTCAAACTCACCGTGTCCAAAACTCAATCCCCCTTTTCTATTTGTATCAAGGACACGACTATCTTTCCAGTCACTAAAGGTTCATAACTTTGGACTCATAATTAATTCTTTCTTCTCCCTTACTTTCTGTATTAAATCAGTTGCCAAGTCTTGTCAATTCTGTTTTTACAAATCTTGCATCTGTCACCTTCTCTCCACTCACAAGGCCACCATTCTAATTCGGGTCCTTGT
The DNA here is from genome assembly GCA_028646575.1 of Pseudocheirus occidentalis. Lineage (NCBI taxonomy): Eukaryota > Metazoa > Chordata > Mammalia > Diprotodontia > Pseudocheiridae > Pseudocheirus > Pseudocheirus occidentalis. Next base: position 193,721,229 of record CM053595.1, on the reverse strand, counting down.
CACATTACCTGGACTGCTATAGTAGCTTCATTATTGGGCTCTCTACCTCCAGTCTCTCCCCTCCCCTCCCCATTCCATCCTCCACAAAGATGCCCAATTGATAGTCCTAGAACCCTAGTCTGACCATATCACTCCCATGCTCAAGAAGATCCAGTGGCTATCTATTGCATCTAACATCATACAAACCCCTCTTTAGGATTTAAAATGCTTTACAATCTGATAGGATTTATTTCCTACTTCTCTGGTCTCATACATGCTAGCTTCCAGATAAAATGACATTATTTCCTCTCTACCATACACAACTGCCCCTTTTCCTTGCCCACGTGTCTCCCCAAGCTTTCCTGTCTTTCACTGCACTTCTACCTCGTGATCTCCTTTCATTTGAGTCCTAGTGCTGCCTTCTTACCAGATGAGCCTTTTCACAATCTCCTGCATTATTGGACATTTTCCTCACTCAAAATTGCCTTACATTTACCGTGTAATACTTTATGTCTGCTTAATACTGTAAATACTGAGCTACGTGTTGTTTCCCCACAGTGGAATATAAGCTTCTTGAGGCAAGGGATTATTTTTGCGGTTTTTGGTCTTTGTAGCCAAGTTCCTAGCATAGAGCCTGACATACATTAATCCCTTAATAAATACTTTTTGGAATTTCCAGTAAAGATAGTAATGTGAAAGATCATTGAAGAGCCCAGATCTTCCATACAAACTCCAACAAATTTCTGAATACCATTCTAGAAAAACCATTGATAAATAATTTTTTTTTAAATCTAAGTAATCTCCTCTATCCAGTCCAGAACTGAATGAAAAAGATAGCAAGAAACCAGTAGAGGTGGATAGGGGGCTTTTGCCTGGTAAGACAGTATGATCACAGATAAATGTGGAAGACAGGATAGTCAGGGAGAAAAGCCATTCCAGGGAAACCAACACAAGTTCCAATAAGTGGTGTTGAAACCATCCGGCCAACACTCTGAGCCATGTGGTCACATGCCAATGCAAGTGATCAGTGACTTGAAGTTCCCCTTCTGCCTTTTCAGAACAGAAGCTGAGACAGATAGATGTAGCCCTCCTAGATAACTAGGCAGAGAGACCAATAATGAGGGATCTGGCTGTGCTCTCCTGAGAGCACTGCAGAAGAGAGACAATCCAATGCATTGTCTGTAGTGGGAGGTACCATATTTCACTGCATAATCATCTCACCCAGTTCTTGGATTCTAATCTTTGATTGCATAATTGTCACATGGTGTAATTCTGTTTGTCACACTTCTTAAAAGGTAAACAGAGCAGCAGTGTATTTACCAGTGGCATATGGATGCGCATTTATCTCTTGTGAGAGAGTGCGAGCTGCGAGCCTAGTATTCTCAGCACACACTCATTGTCAGTATTCAGTTTTGACATATATTTCAAGAGTATTCCATGCATCCTAATATTGCACCAAAGACAGTTTAGTAATAAATGATTGTAAGTAATACCAGCACAGTTTTTTAAAAGTTTCATATAATGGTTGTACCCTGCTTTTTTGCAAGAAAAGAAAATTGGCATAAAATCTGCAATGATCATGCAGTGAAATATGGTAGGCTATGAAGGAGGCCTGAGACCAGTATCCCAATGGGACCTATAAGGACCATAGCTGGGGATAGAACTCCCAAATGGAATCATCAGGAAAAAAGTACAGCCAAGGTCAGAACCCTCACTGGCAAGAGGGAGCAGAAAAAGAGAGAGAGAAGCATGCCAAGGATTGAGTCATCATGCCTGATACCAGCCACCCCATCTACATTAGCAACAGCAGTAGGATAAAGACCACAGAAGAGACAAGACCAAATGAGGCCTGCCCAATACATCTCAAGGTCCAGAGGGGTTTGATCCAAGCACAAATTAACAAACCAAGAACCAAAGCCGAAAATATGAGTAAAGAGGAAAAATAAAGAAATACTATGGTTTAAGAATAAGTCCAAGAGTTATATACAGAAGAAAATAATTTCCCAGCAACAAAAACCAGAGCCTCAGAGGAGAAAGGAAAGAAAAAGCTCGTATACAAGGACTACACAAATAGTTAGAAGAAATTAAAAAGAAAACTAAGAAATTAGAAATTAAATAAGTTTAGGAGGAAAAATTGAAAGGAGACTAACTATCATAGAAAAAAGAGGTAGAAAATCTTGCCCACATAGTGTACTCCTAAAAAAATAGAAAGGAACAAGCAGACTTAATAATGATCAGATAAGAAATATTAAAACAAAGTCAAAAGATTGAAAAAAAAGAAGAAAATGTAAGTAATTTCTAATTAAGAGCAAATAAATACAGGTTGGGATAATTTAAGACTCATTGTACTCCCTGAAAACTATGACAAAACAACAATAAAAAAATCTAAATACCTTATTTCAAAGAATCATAAAAGGAAACTGCCTGCATCTCTTAAAGCCAAGGGCAAAGCAAAAATGGAATGATTCTATAGTTATCTCCTTGAAAGAAGCTGTAAGCCAAAATCACCCAAGAACATTATAGCCAAAATTTCTTCTAAGTTGAAGGGGAAAAAAAATACTATAAACAATCAGAAAGAAATCAAGTATGAAGTAAACATAGTTAGAATCAAAGAAGACAATCACACATCATCTCTTATAAGAGAAAAAATCTTGTAATGCAATATTCCATGAAGCAAAATAGATTTACAACCAACAATAATTTTCACTTTGAAAAGGACAGTTTCAACAAAACTGATATAGTTGGGTAGTGCCCCCCCTAACTTAAGTCTTTTCAGACCTAGACATATCTAAGAAAAAGATAAACATGAAAACAAAAAACAAAAACAAGAGCATAAATAGAATTTTAGGAAAGTTGCATATGTTAGATCTCTGGCAATTACCGAATGGAAATAGAAATAGAAAATCTCAGATAGAGAGATAGATAGATAGATAGATAGATAGATAGATAGATAGATAGATAGATAGATAGATATAAATAGATATAGATATATCTAAATATATCTATAGATATATACACACACGTGTGTGTGTGTGTGTGTGTGTGTGTGTGTGTGTGTAATCTCCACAGTGCATGACACCTTTACAAAAGCTGGGCAAGTCTTTGAACATGAAAACCTCATAAATTTCCAAAAAGCAGACTTATTAAATAAACACAACCTTTACTAAAAAAAAGGAAGGCAATAAAACTTCTCAGCATAACCAGATTAAAAGAAATAAAAGTTCATTAAACTAATGTCAAAAAAAATTCAATGAGCCATAAACCCCCCCCCCCAAAAAGAAAAATACTAAAACCACATGGATTTCAAAGTGAATTCAACCAAACATTCAAAGAATAATTAGTTCCAATATTATATAAATTGTTTGCAAAAGTAGAGGAAAAGGGATCTTACCAAACTTTTTATATGAGAACTGTATGGTGTTAATGCCCGTGATGTTAATGGGAGTTGAAGATATTCTCTGCCTATTAATAGGCCTCATGTGGAGCTCAGCAAGAGACACTTGATTAGGGAAGCTTGTTTTTCAGAAAGGCCCATACCTTTTGTTACTTTGTAATTAGGTAATGGGTCATGAGGGTCATGATGCCCTCTGACCCTGAAGAAGTGTATATATACTTTGAGATTAGCATTTTGCTTTGGGGCTTACTTGTGGGAAGAGTGTTTAAGTGATGTAGCCAGAAGACTCTGGGTAGCTGTTAAAGAGCCCCTGGTTTTGAAAACCCAGACATTGGTGATTCCCTCTCTCTAGTAACTATGTACATATGTAATAGTCAGATAGTTGGATCTGTCTGTTGATCTGTAATGTATGTATTATTTGATCAGATGGTTAAAAGCCCTGTCTGTTGGTCTTTATGCTATTATTTGTTTGTATTTTCTCTGAAGTTCAGGATGCCAACTTTTCCCCCTGAACTAAGTAAATGACATATATGTTTGATTAAAGTAAGACTGTCGACCCCTCTTGAGTTGCTTTCCTTTTGAAAAGCAGATCAAAGAACCTGTGCTAGCAACTGTCCTAGGTCTGCTAGGGTGCTTGTTGTTACAGTGCCCAAACTTAAGAAGAATAAAAATAAAACAAAAAACTGTAGACAAATATCTCTAATGAATACGGAAACTACATTGTGCTTAAAAAACATCATAGACAATAAACAAAAATTCGTATTTAATATATATGACACTCTAAGGTATGAAAATTTCTTTACAAACAATGATGTTAATAATAATAATAATAATAATAACTAGAATTTGTATTGTACTTTAAGGTTTGCAAAGCCCCTTATGCATTTTATTTGATCCTTCTAACAAACCTGGGAAGTAGGGGCTAAATATACCCCAATTTACAGATGAAGAAATTAAAGTAGATACAATTTAAGTAGCTTGTCCAGGGTCAAACAACTAGTAGTGTCTGAGGCCAGACTGGACTACAGGTTTTCCAAGTTGTAGTTTCAGCATGTTGTTCATTGTGCCAACTAATTGCATTTTGGTAGATTACACCTTGAGATAATATGGTAAATATTTCCCATCTAAAACCAAAAACTAAAATTATTTCTAATATTAAAACTGTTAGAGGCTTTTCCAGTAAGACCTGGGGAAAAACAAAGATAGCTATTGTCACCACTATTATATGATATTGTTTTACAAAAGCTAGATATGATAGTAACACAAAATAGAAATGGGGGGAATCAGCACAGGGCAGACATTTTTTTCTGAGGACATGGGGTGTTTACTTGGAGTATCGTAGAGTCAGCTAAAAATTTATTGAAACAATAACTTAAATCAGCAAAATAGAAAATAAATTAGCCTTTCTGTACATTACCAACACAATCCAATAGGAAGAAATAGAAAAACAAATTCCTTCCAGGATAACTATAGAATATATAATGTATCTGAGATTCCTGCTACCAAGACACATGGGAGTTTTATAATTACTACTACAAAACTTTTTACACAAATAAAGACAAGCCAAAAAAATTGAAGAGAGATGAACTATTCATGTAACTGTCATGCCAATAAAAATAATACCATACAAATTAATTTATAGATTCAGTACCATGCCAATCAAACTAATAGTGACTTACTCTCCAGAACTCAAAAGTTTCTAGTCCTAGAAACAAAATTCATTTTGAAGAACAAAATAATAATAATAATAATGCGGAAAAATGGAAAGCAAATGGACTTATAACAGTACCAACTCACAAACTAGATTAAAAAACAGTAATTATCGAAACTATTTAGTACTGATTTCAGAATGGAAAAATTGATGAGATTAGATACACAAGTATCACAAGATACACAAGTAATTGAGGATAATAGTGTTTGATAAACCCAAGAATGTCAAGTACTGGTATAAGAATTCACTGTTTGGCAAATAGCTAGGGGAATGGGAATCATCCTGGAATAAATTTTGTTTAGACAATGGCTTTTTAACATGGGCTCCATAGATCCCCAAACATCTATGGACACATTTCAATAGGCCTTTGAACTTGGATGAAAGGGAGGAAATGTACATCTTTATTGTTACTAATTTAAATTTAAATTTATCTTTTTCTTTGACTAAAAAAAACTTTATTTTAAGGAGTCATATACTTCATAAGACTGCCAAAGTATTTCCATAACACAATAATAAAAGTCCAGAACATCTGATTTAGACCAACATCTCACATCAAATATTTAAATGATATCCAAATAGATACTACATCTAGGTATAAAAGGTCACATCATAATCAAATTAGAAGAGAGAAGAAAATAACCTGTCACAGCTATGACTAGGAAAAGAATTCTTAGGAAAATGGGGATAAAGAATGTGTTAAGGGACCACAGGAGATAAAATGGACAGTTTTTTACTGTATAAAATTTAATTCTTTTCTTTTTCCTATACAATCCTGTCATTCAGTTAGAATTAGAAGAGAAATAGTTAACTAGGAAAACTTTTTAGCAGATTTTTCTGTTTACACATGGAATGGATAAGAATTTGACCTGTGAAGTCATTGCTACAAGGAATTCTTTCTATCGGTTCAGGTTAGTATCTTCTATTTAACTTATAGTCTTAGAAAATTGCCTAGAGCGTGGAGAGGTTAAGGGACTTGTCCAACACGTGTCAGAAATCAGACTTAAACCCATATTTTCCTTACTTCAAGAACAACTATCTACTCTCTCATTTACTCTATCTTTCAATATTCAGAAATCTGTTGTCTGAAAAATTTAAGGAATTAATATAAATCTATAATAAGGAGTCGTTCCCAACAGAATAAGTGGCAAAGGATATGAACAGGCAGGTCTTAGAAGAAAGACAAGTTATCAGCAATAATATGAAGAAGTGTTCCATTTCACTAATGGTAGAATTACAAAATTATGACAACTCAGAGGTTCTATCTTACACCCATCGGATTGACTGGAAAGAAGGACATCCTGTTACAATGTTGGTAGATCTGTGAAGTGGGTTAATCATTCTTGAAAGCAATTTTAACTATATATGAAAGATCATTAAATTGTGTTTACCCTTTGATCCATTACTTTGATATCCTAAAAAGATGATAGAGAGAATGGAGACATATGTACAAAGATATTTATAACATCACTTTTTGTTATGGCAAACAGCTAGAAACACAGTGGTTGTCTATCAGCTAGGGAATGGTTGAAGAAATTATTGTAGCTTAACACAGTGCTTAGCACATTGTAGGTGATTAATAAATGTTTATTATTGATATGTGAATATAGTGGAATGTTATTGTACTGTAATTATGAAAGCGATAGATTCAAAGAAACCTAGTAAGATTTGTATGAACTGATGCAAAGTAAAGTTAGCAGAGCCAAGCGAAGCATTTGTACAATAACCACAGCATCATAAAGGAAAACAAGTAAATGAACAACCATGATTCTAGACCAAATACCATTGCAGAAGCCTGATGATAAGCCATGTTTCCTACCTCTTAGCATAGAAGTGAAGGAATATAAGTGCAACGTGAGACAAATCTTAAGGCCCAGTCAATGTGTGAATTTATTTTTATGACTGATTTGGTATAAAGAGGAGCTTTTTGTTTTGGAGGGGTGCTTAAATTGGAGTGATCATGATTTAAAAGGAAGGAAAAAAGCATCTGTGAATAAAGTGTGTGGAAGGGAATAATATGAAATACCACTAGAAATAGTAGATTGCAGTCAGCATACAGTAATAATTAAATGTCAGCCTAAGGAGTTTGAATTTTATTGCAAAGGCAATAGGGAGTCACTGAAGGCTTATGAGCATAGAAGTAATATGGTCAGAATTGTTTCTTAAGAGGATTATTTTGGCAGTTGTATGGAAGACTGATTGAAAAGGAGAGAGACTGGGAACTGGAATACCAATCAAGAACATTTTAATGAATGTACAAAACTGAGATAGATAGATAGATAGATAGATAGATAGATAGATAGATAGATAGATACACATGTGTGTATATACGCATACATATACATAAGGTACCTACATTATATATATTTATATATTTATGTACATACATGTGGGTACATATATACATGCAAAGTCACATATAAAATTTCACGTGCTGTTAATTTCATTTTTAACCCATTTGCATGACTGGGCTAAGAAATCAAGGCCAGGAAACAATCAAGTGCTTTGCAAGAGAAGAGTAGACTATGTGTCTTTGCTTACATTATGTCATATTGTCTTAGAGACAATGTTTTGAAGTTTTTTTTAATATCTTCAGCCTGAGTTTCTTATTGATGTCACATCTTAAGCAATTAGATCCATTAATATTTCTATTAAATTGAAGGTGAAGGTTGTTGTGCACGTTCTCAGAGAGGCTTGTAAAGCCTTTATCTATCTCAGACTTTGAAACCAGGAAGCTAGGTGTTCTAACACCAACATGAGTAGGAAGAGTATGGTGGAAAAAATGTAGTGCTCAGGGACAGAAGTTAGTTAACCTCTCGGAATATTCCCTTACCTGTAAAATGGAGATATTACTAATATAATAATATTCCTTCACAAGGTAATTAAGAGGGAAAAAAACTTTAAACGTGCTGCCTGTTAATATTACCATATGTAATTGAGAGGCACCATGTTGTACTGGGTAAAGGACTAGCCTTAGTGTCAGGAGACCTGTGTTCAAATCCTTTTTTTTTTTTAAAGCTGATATTTATATAGTACTTTGCGGTTTGCAAAATGCTTTACATATTTTAATTCATTTGATCCTTACAACAACTACCAAGGTCCGCCTTTATTACTTTAGATCTTGTACTTGAGGAGTGTCAAACTGAAAATAGAAACAGGGGACCCACTAAATCTTGCAAAAGGATCCTTTGCAGGCATATTGACTTAGAAAACCACATGTGAACGTAAGTACCTGTGATCTATTGAACTTTTATTTATTGTGTTGAATATCTCCCAGTTACATTTTAATCTAGGCTCCCACTGACTCAGAAGTATTGCAGGCAGCACCCCGTGGTCTGTGTGGTTGATATCTCTGCTGTGATCTATATAATGCTCTTCTGGTAATGACATGCCTTACCTCTTACACATACTTGTGTGGCTGATGGCCTAGGACTGTAAGTTACAGAGGAATTACCAAAATGCTTTAGTAGAGGAAGGTTCAGTGGTGGGGATGAAATCACATGTCCTAACCAAAATACATCTTTTTTTCCCCAAACCTCTATTTTCATTG
>CM053595.1:193687093-193712498 GCA_028646575.1 Pseudocheirus occidentalis | reverse complement strand
GTACAAACAAAGCTCCTTGGAATGTCACTTTGCCATAGTTGTTGGCAGCATGAAACAACCCCAGTCTAGACTCCACAAAGTACTTTCATGTTGAAAGGCTTTTTCTCCCCATCTTTAAGTCAGTCAGTTAATGATGAGTTTTCAAGCAGCCTGGTAAATGAAACACCTAATTTTTTTTATACCGATACTTGTCTTTAGGCTGTTACTGTGTTTCGTAGCTTCTGAGGACAATGAATATCACTGAACTGTGTTCTATATGAATATGTCACCACTGAAAGAAGGATAAGGCCACATTTAATTTTCAGAGAGCATTTCCATTTTAATAATTTCAATAACTTTAAATTAAGTTATGGATTTGTGTTAAATTTTATAAAAATGGAGTGCTTCTCACAGCAATGAGATAGCAAGAAAAGCATTAAAATGGTATTGCTGAGTTTATGTATGGCACAGGAAATGAGCGGTAGGGCCACAATTACAGGTGCAAACTCTATTAAAATAGTAATTTTTAATAGCATAAAATGGCCACAATATTACCATTCAGCTAATTAAAACAGATGGAACGTAGCATAGCCTTGTCAGTAGACAGGAAGTCTGGAGTCCTTCAAAGCTTTCTGAATAAATTGTCTCTTTATCGATTAACTGAAATTCAAGTTAAATTTGGGGGAGCTAAAGTAAGCATAGATTACATATGGAGCTTCCTTCAAGATGGACATAATCTAAAGGTTATGGAAAGAGCTGACAGTGCCAGCAACTACTTAGTAAACTTTTAAGTTGGAAGAGTGACTAGAGCCCATTCGGTGTGCATAACAAAGCATTTTGCTAAATCCTGATGATAAAAAATGATCTTGATATGGTTGTAAAGTTTACAAAGTACTTCATATAGATAATCTCATGTGAGCCTCACAACAATCCTGGGAGATGGATATTATAGGTACTACTATACTCATTTAACGCATGAGGAAACAGAGGATCATAGAGGTTAAATTATTTGCCATTCACTCATTCATAATTAATATTTATTAAGCATCATGCTTTGGGAAGAGTATGCTAGGTGCCAAGGATGCAAAGGCAAAAAAAATGTAGTATGTGATTCTGTGGGGTAAAAGGCAGGGGAGCGCAATAATATATGCACAGGTAAGTTACTACACAGTATTTTCTTTGCAGTGGGGTGAAAATATCGATAACTGGGGGAATGGGATTATAGAAGAGATCCCATATAGGAGGTGGCATCTGAGCAGTGCCGGGGATTTTCTAAGTGATAGACAGGAATTAGGAGAAACTATTCTAGGAATGGACCTTAGCAAAGGCACACAGAGGGAGAGAATGGAATGTTGTATATGCCATACAGATTAGTAAAATCAGACGAAAGCTTCTAACACAGATGTTTCTGACAATTCCAGACTGTGGAAAGGAGCAGATAGTGGGCACTGCCCTCCTCCCCTCTTTGGCATCCACCAATAAAATGTAAGCTTATTAAGGGGCAGGAAATGTTGGCCTCTTTATATACAGTGACTACTATAATACTTCACACTTGGTAGGTCATTGTGCTTAGTAAATATTTATTAAGAGTCGAATTGGGTAGAATCAGGTCAGGCCAAAAAGAACATTTCGTTAGAGCAGTGGTTCTCAACCTTCCTATTGCCTGGACCCTTTAATACTCGTCCGTGAGCATATCTGCATGTGGGCGGACCCGCCTGGAGACAGATAGAGGAGCTGTGTCTCAGTTCCTAAGACCACTGGAAATGTGTTTTCTGATGGTCTTAGGCAACCCCTGTGACCCCAGTGAAAGGGTTGTTTGACCCCCAAAGGGGTCATGACCCACAGTTTGAGAATCACTGCATTAGAGCTAAATTTATATATAGGCAAAGTAGAATCCTGTGTATAAGACATGTTTGGAGGTATAAGTGCTACAAGCCCTATCATCTCTGGATTATCAGCCTTATTGACTTGCAGTGAGAGATTACCATCCCTGAAAATGTCCCTTGGTTAGACTAAAAAAGTCTACTTTCTTTAGAAATTCACTGTTGAGGTGCATACATGAGGTCAAAAATATTAACATACCACAGGCCTCACTTTATGCAATAGGTATATTTATTGAACATTTCTAACGTTTTCATAGAACCACAGATCCAGAACTGGAAAGAGATTTTACAGGCCATGTTGTTCAACCCCCTTGTTTTACATATAAGGAAGCTGAGACCCAGGGAAGGTTAATGACTTGCCCAAGGTCACAAGGTGGGATTTGAAACTAGGTGAACTGACTCCAAAACTAGTGCTCTTTCCACTCTACCAAACTGTTAATCCTATTATATTTTCAATGTATTCAGGAAATCAGTTGTTTAAAGGAAATCTTTATTTCAGTTATTAAGTAGAAAATTTATCGTACAAATGAATAACCATACCACAATTTATTGGTTTGATCTAATCAGATTTGTGTATAGTAGATTTTCATCAAAGTATCTCTATGTTAAATCTGCATAGAAATACGGGTATTAACCCAGAAGCGTTTTGCTGTATTCTTTTATTATGTCCATAATCTGATAACTGTTAGCCTTCTGACCAGGAAGGTGCTCCAGTACTTGGCTACATGAGCTTTATTTTGATCTTCCCATAATCTTTCCTTTTTATCCTTCAGGCTTTATTGTGTCCTTTCTATTAAGAGACCCAACTTTGTGAACTAATTAAGACAAATATTGATGCAACATCTGTTTCCAACTTTAAATTACCTTCTAGTCTATAGGAATTCATCTGGAAGGCATAATTGTGATAAAAAAAATTCTGCACAATAATGCAAACTGTGGGAGGCTTAAAAAAAATTGTAGCCAAGCTGTTGGGCACTGTGGCTCAGTATCTCATCATGTAATGGTGCTTATGTGAACTTGTATGTCTAAGTGGGATTAGATGCATGTGAATGAGTTAGACAGAAAGATGGTAAGTCAATTCCATCTCCATTTAATATTAATAATAGCTAGAGTTTATATAGAACTTAAAGATTTCCAAAGTATGTTATAAACATTATCTCATTCGATGGTCACAGCAAAGTGAGGAGTGTCAACAGGACATCTATGTTCTAAGCTTCACAAAACATCTATGAAAAACCAGGCTTATTACAGGAGCAATGAATGTGTATGGGGAACCCCGTGCAAGCACAAAGAGCTAACAATCCTGACAGAAGCTTGCAGGACCCGGGTCTATTGACCCTAAATTCAGGACTGTTTCTACTTTTCTACCCTGACTCCTTTCAGAAAAGGAGAAGGAATTCCTGGAGCCTGATAGAGGCAGCTGAGTTCCACTTATGCTGGGGCCTGTGTTACTTGACAGATATTTTTGTGCCATGCACCCATATTTGTATTTAGTCATTTCTGGACATTTTGTAGTTAGTTATCTTACTTATCCAGTGGGAAATGTGGAAAGGATGCCTTTAATCAACTGCCTGTGTTATTGTAGAAAATCTTGACCTGACATCGAAGCTGACCTAAGCTCGGACACCTACTTCATTTTTGCAGCTTTGCAGAGCATCAACATCTGGTGTGATCCACATCATCTTAGGGCAATGTTCCAGATGCTGCTTGGGTTATTAAAGTCTAAGCAGCATTTGTAACCCTGAAACAAACATTCAGAACAAAACACAGTTTGCAGCAGTAATTTTGGTTCATCAGGATGTCTTTCTGTTGCTAATTGTACAACTTGTAAATGATATATAAATATTAGCCTTATGGTATTGGACCTCTTGTCATCAGCATTTCTTTTCCCATAGTTTACTTGATGGATTCCCATGGATTTAGGATGATTTTCCACTAAATAGACAACATAAAAGAGAAGTGACAGTGGAGCGTTTTTTCACCAGTGCCCATTATGATATGGTTACAGTTTTATTTTTGTGCCTGCTCAATAGCACTGAGTATTTCTTTTAGTAACATATTGTAGGTCTGGAGCGATATTCCTGAACTTCCCTAATTCCATCCAAGGACACCACTACTCTCTCAGTCACTCCCCAGTCTCACCTCACTTCAGTTCCTCCATCCTGTTCTTTTTGACCCCACACAGCCTCTCCCCTGCTGACTGTACCCTCCCACCAGAGCTACAGACACAGTGCCCTGGAGGGATTTTGGAACTCCTAGCTAGAGCTGTGGATAGAGCTTTGGACCTGGAGTCAGGAAGAACTGAGTTCAAATTTGCCTTCCGATGTTTGCTAGCTGTGTGATCCTTAGGAAGTCCTTTAATGGCTGTCTGCCTCAGTTTTGTCATCTGTCAAATGGAGCTAATAATAGCATGTGGCTCCCAGGGTTGTTGTGAGGATAAAATGACACAGCATTTGTAAAATGCTTGGATACCTTAGAGCTCTATATGGACCTTATGTGCTAGCATCATCCTGAGCCAGGGGCCAGGCTATCTTGGTGGGTAAGACCCCACTGAAGCCAGCTGGCCTGATACCATCTTCTCTCAGGCCATTTCTAATCTGCCTTTGACTCCCCCACACCCACCAGTCTCTTGTTCTGGGAACTGTAATCAAATCAGCATTACCACTGTTACTGAAAAGCACATCTCTCCTGACCTCCCTGTTGTCACATTCTCCATCCTGTGACTTCCCTCATCAAAATGCCCTTCCCTCGCCACTGCTCTGCTAAATTTGTTGTCTCCTCTAATCAGACTGAAATCTCCTGGATGTCAGAGGCTGCCATTTTTTTGTATTTGTATGTACACAGTCCCTGGCCACTCCTAGCTGCCTGCCCCCCTGGGCTTGGGTGTCATTTAGTGTTTTTCAGTTGTCTGACTCCCCCTGACCCCATTTGGGGTTTTCTTGGCAGAGATACTGGAGTGATTTGCCATTTACTTCTCTAGCTCATTTTACAGATGAGAAAACTGAGGCAAAGAGGGTTAAGTGACTTGCCCAGGGTCACATAGCTAGTAGGTATCTGAGATAAGATTTGAACTCCAGAAGAGGTGTATTCCTGACTCCAGACTCAGCACTCTACTCACTGTGCCATCTACTTGCCCCATCCTTGCTTGACCACCCCCTTAGTTCTGGCTCTCTAGCCTGGAATATGACGTCTTCCTTTTTGGTCTCCCTGCTTTGAGTCTCCTCACTCTAACCCATCCTTCAGACATTCACTCTAAAGTGTGCTGCTTAATAAATGCTCTTTGATTGATTCACAGTATGTTAAAAGCTGGAATGCAGTTTAAATATAGCCAAATCTAAGACATTCATTTTATAGATGAATTGACCTAAGGAGAAGTGATTTCAGAGGTCCAACAGGTGGTTAGTATCAGAGTTGGGATTAGCACCCAGATGTCTCAATTCTCAATTGCATTATATATTGAGAGTTGGGGAGGTTCCCTAGAGATTATCTGATCTCTAATTCTGATAAGAAATCTGAGGCCCAGAGACATATAAATGACTTGTCTAAGATCACCAAATAATAAATAGAAAAAAATGTGTCTTGAATCCAGTTGTTTAGCAAAAATTCTGTGCTTTTTCCAAGTCCACTGTATATCACTTCTTATTAAAGAGCAGGCAAGTTAAAAATCTGTGGAAATATTCTAGCAATAACTTCATATTCTGTTATCTGTTACATGATAGAAAAGAAATAGCCACATTTCCCATAACAAATTATTTTTAGATTCATAGGGTGAATGGTGGAAGGTTCCTTAGCCATCAACTAGTCTAAACCTCCATTTTACAGACAAGATAACTGAGGCCCAAAGAGAGTAGAGTAAGTGATTTCCCTTCGGTCACACCAGGGATAAGTGGTTCAGTCAGGCCTAGCCCAATTCCTCTCCCTCCAAACGAGTCTTATACTCTTCCTGCTGTGCCTTGGGTGGTCACAGCTGAAGTGTTTTGGAGCTCCTCTCCCCTTAGAAATTTCTCATTGTGTTTTATATTATATTTGATGAGAATGCTGGCTTTCTGTAGCATTCACAGGAATTGTCTGCTCTTGCAAAGCCTTTTTTCCCCACAGTTTATCTTCACTATATCCCCAACCAATGGATTTATGCTTTCTGAACATGTTTCAAAATGTCTTTCCTCCACAGCAATACCTCAGGAACTTTTTCAGTGTGATGCTTCAATCTGCAACATCCCCATTACAGCTCAACAAAGTGGGCCTGACTCTCTCGAAGCATACCGTCTGTGAGTTCTCCCCCTTCTTTAAAAAAGGCGTGTTTGACTACAGCAGCCATGGAACTGGTTAAAGCCAAGACCGAACCCAGCAGCAAATGCAGTGCCTTCCTTTAGCAAGACTCCTTCTGAAACACAAAGAAAATGCTCGTGCAGAGGTCTCAGCCTAACCCTTCGCAGCTGAAAACATATGCAACAATTCTTTCCTTTACCTTTTAACGTTTTTCCGACTTAGTGCCTGTTTTGGGGAATAGAATGTTGTACCATGTGTTTCTACCTGTGGTTTCGATGGCAAGGCGCAGTCACTTTTCGACCCCAGGTGAATACAGCTCTTTCTATTGCTCAGACAATTCATTTCCATGTGGCAAGATTGCTTCACTTTGGCATTTACTCTCCAAATCTAGCTTATGCTTTAGACAACCCGGGTAATAGCTGACTTCCTTTTTTTACTAAGATGTGTCCTCATTTCCCCTTCCATTAGATCCTAGTAGTGTTTCTTCCCAAGAAAGACATTTTTAATTACTTGATTTTATTGTTTGTTTTCCTTTTTGGACTGACAACTTTTGTATAATATCCAGAAGTTGATGTTTACAAAGAATTTCATGTTCTGCAAGAGAATTTTAAGGCAAATCATGTCTCAAGTCTTCCATGCTTGACTATTTGGATGTAATGTAAGCTGCATCACTTAATACGGACATATATGAAACACATGCAGATAGGGTTTCCCTTTGACCTTGTTAAGTCAAAATGTCTGTTTTCTAATGTCTTAGAATGTACCTTTCATGCACTCTCCGCTTTCCCAGTAAAGCATAACATGAGTGTGTAGCAAGTCATATATTTTTAAAGGATATGTTGTTCATGTTGGTGTTACATTCTCTGTAAGTGCTTCAGTTGAAATATTAGAATTTCCAATGTTTTACTAAATGATACTTAAATTACTCAGGACTTATGTAGAATTGCACATATATAAATATATATACAATGTAATATCTGCTTTGTGGTGTATGAGGAGGAAATGTAAGTAGAAGGAACACATGTATATGCAAATTGTATATATTCCCATCCACAGATTTATATATTATATATAATAGACATATTCTTATTGATCAGTTGTATCAAAATGTATGAACGCTCATACGGAATTATTAAGGGGCATCACAAAGGTATTTGCTTCATGCAAAATTGAAATTAAGCTGCTATCAATATTAAATGAAATTATGGAAGAATCTGTGCTGAAGCCAAGTTCATTTCACAGTTTGTGACAAATCATTCTTACCATCACCTCTTTACAATTTTAGCTACTGTAGTTGGAAAATATAGAGAATGTATAATTTATCTGTGTGCATTGCTGGAAACTTAACAGCGGCAATGATTAAAGTCACAAATGAACAGATAACAAAACATGGTTCCATTCTGCATCCATCTTGGATAAACCCATGCTGCAGTATGTTGGTAGATGCTGTTTTCTCACTAAGTGAAGTGCACCATCACATAGACTAGCTATAAAGGTGTAGATTGAAGGAAGTGAATGAAGTCTTTACCTTTTCAGTTAGGGGTCCTACTTCCCATTGCTTGCAATCATAGTTTGGACTCTAAGCTTGGGGGCAAGGTAGCAGGGAATTACTGTTAGAGAATTTAAACTCAAGAAATTAAAGGATAGCAGCTAGAGAGATAATAATTGTATGTCATTTACTTTAAGAGTTGGAACTCTAAAGATTATCTCTCATTTACTGATTAAACCAAATACTTGCCCTTTTAGGGAGTAAGGAGGTCTCACCTCTTTAGGTCCTCCAGGTTGCAGTGCTCACTTGGCAGGGCAAACGGGCATGTTCCTGGAAGGACTAAATAAATCTTCCTGTTGCAGTTGCCATTTCCAGTAGTCGAGTTGGAGTTAGGAGCCCTCGGTTCAAGACCTGGCTTTGCTGATAAGTCATTTAACCTCCTTGGGTCTCACATTTAACACTGATGACAGTAATGCCCTTTTTGTTGTTGTTTTTTGGAGGGGGGAAGATGAGGCAATTGGGGTTAAGTGGCTTGCCCAAGGTCACACAGCTAGTAAGTGTTAATAATTCACTTTATATACATTAGTTCATATGATCCTCATAACAACCCACATAAGGTAAGTCATAGCTGCTATTACCCACATTTCATCAGTGAAGAAATGGAACCTAACTGAATGTATGTGCTTTGTTAGAGCTCATACAGCATCTGAGGAGGCATTCAAACCTGCATCTTTCCCACTTCAAGTCCATTACTCCATTATACACCATTATCATTCTTTTTCTGTCTGTAAAATAATCTTTAAGACATCTTCTAGCTTTAACATCCTATGATTATTGCATGCATGAGCAAGATACAGGCTTAGTTGACTTTATGGGGGTAGAGGGGTCTCTAAACCCTAAATCCAGGCCAGTGATATGGTATACCTTCACCCAGATAGAACATGAAAGGGATGCACAAAGGAGCCTGATTGACAGTATGGAAAACACCACATTTGAACTCGACCACCTTAATACCCAATGTGGAAAAGCGGTGCCTCTTTAGATAATGAAATTGGGGAAAACATGAGTATCTGCCCTAATGGACATAAAATACATTCATATGAGAAAAGAGCACAATATTAGAGGAACACAAAGAATTCATTTTCCAATTAGCTTAAAAAGAAGAATATTCTAAAGAATAAAAAAAGATCTTAACTATCACCTTAGACTTACTTTCTCATCTCTGTAAAATCTTCATAGGAACACTGTGGGAGCATAGACTTAGAATGAGAAGGGGCATTAGACATCATCTGTTTAACTCATTGTTCTGCATATGAGATACTGAGGCCTAGAAGGATAAAGTGACATACCTAAGGTCACTCAGGTAATAAGCTGCAGAGCCAGGATTCAACCCAGTGTCTTTTTAAGCCCAAATACACTTCTTTTTGCACTGTACCGTAATACAATGAATACAGATGGGAATAGACAGGCTCAGTCACAAAGTCATTCTAGAGGTTCAAAGAATTTAAGATATTCTTCTAAGCCACTTGTTGATTTCAGAAAAGCATTTGGCTTATCAGAAGAAAGTGAGACAATAAAATCTCTCCTCAACCCATTTATCTCCCATGCAAATGTTAAAAGCATCCTAAGGTTCTATGACGGCACCAAACATGGAGATTAATTTGTTCAGCTATTTTATCAATTTGAGAGCAAGTGAGGCATAAAACAAGGTGACATACTGTCACCTAGGTTGTTCACCATTGTCATGGACAGTGTCCTGTCCACAGTCCAAATAAAATCCAGCATCTCTTAATGGTGAGAATGTCCATATGTTCTTTCACCAAAGATGTTACATTAAGCTGTATGTTTTTTCAAATAGAGGATTTAAGGGATTAAGAATAATTTGTAATTAGCACATATGTTCATATTAAAAGTGTTTTTCTCTTAAGTAAAGGTTCCCCACTAAGTCTTATTTATACAGTTAATTTGCTTAGCAAGCCTTTGTTTTAGAAATAGCATACAAATGACACTTCTTTGTGCTCAGATCACAGATGTCACTTGAAATCCAAGTTATTTAGGGTTTATGGTTAACTCGGTCACATGGTCACCTCATGACTCTAATGCCCTGCCTTCACACTGGGCAGGAGGTTCTGATGTCAGGAGGGAACAGCTCCCTGAAGCCAGACCGTGAGCTCCCATTTAAATCTAGAAATACAAACAAATGGCTCACCTCGGTGCAGCAGTGTGACCAGCCTGAAATGATGTTGGTGTGACCTTTAGGATCATCAAGGAATTCAAAGAGGATCCTCACAGAGGTGACCTGAGGCAGCTGCTTTTCCAGCTCCCCGAAAGCATATAAGTTAAAGAGGGAGCCTCACCTTGAGTGTCCTTCCTGCAGAGCAGTGATTGCAAAACTTGGGGGAATTGTAGCATTCTAGCTCTGCTGATCTGAGACTGGGATAAATCTCAACCCCACACCTACATTTACTCCTTTCTCCTCATTATTTCCCCCACCTCTACCCCTGTGCAATGTTCCCTGGTATGTACAATATTATAGAGATTTGGAATATACTGCAAATTAAATCATAACCCTCGTTCCCTCCTCCATCCCCATAAAATTATGGTGAACATAGCCCGCGTGGTAAATAATAACCCTTTCTCAGATATTGACTTCATGAAGGCATTTAATTACATCTAAATTTATTTTATTTTGTATATTCTAAGATATTTTTTGCTATTCTTACATGCCATCAACCAAGATCTCTGCTCCTTGTGAGAGGCGGCATCTCTGCCTCAAGTTTCTTCCCTCTCCCATCTACCTTCTATAGAGCTAAAAGATTGTCTTAAAGAACATATTTTTACCATGTCATTCCACAGCTCAAAAGCTCTAATGCCTCCCTATTACCTCTAGGGCATAGTCTAGATTCCTGTGTTTGACATTGAAAACCCTTTGTTCTAACCTCTCTCTCTCTTTTTTTTTTTTTTTTAGTTTTCCTCCTTTTTCTAGGTTCTCTTACATGTTATTTCCCTTCACAAACTGTACTCGAGCTAAGCTACCCTACTTCCTTTCCTTCTACCTGGCAGTCCATCTCTTGGCATCCTCTGTACACCTCTTAGGCTGCCTGGCTTCAAAACTCAGTCCAATGCTACCTCCTCCTGCATGAGGCCTTTCCTCTTTACTCCAGTGACTTGAATTCTGCCCCAAATTGCCTTGTGTTTGTTTTGTACCCATTTTGTATTTCCCTGTATGATGCATTTTGTTTCCTTCGATAGAGTGTAAGCTTGGTGCCCAAACTGTTTCGTTTTTGTGCTCCCAGGTGCCACCACAGTTTGTGGTCAGCAACTTGATAAATGCTCATTGAATGAATGAATGAATGAATGATGACCCCATTCATCTGCACATATTCAAGAAAAGAAAAGGAGTTTAAGAGACAAGAAGTTTGTAAAGGGTAGTGGGTGAGTTTTGCTAATCTATCCCCTGACTACAAAATCATTATTTAAATAAATATAAAATTATTTACATTATGAGGAAAGTAATTAAAGACAATGCAGAGGAGTGCAGTCAGAATCATTCTTAACTCTTAGCCAAATACTCATATTCATGTGGATCTATGATTTCATCCATTTGGAAGTTCTTTCCAACAACACTAATCACAGCCCAGCCAAGCCTGGCCATCTTGTTTGACTCTTGTCCAAGTTCCCTCCACTCCCTCACCCCTAATTATTTTTGGTGGAGGGTGTCCGGTGACCCTCCTCAGTTTCTCCTGACATCATGAGGGAACCTGTAGAAGACTTTGGGTTCTCACCAGTCAGTACAGCCCCCTCATCATGTGACCAGACAGTGTCCTAATCTATAATTACTTGATGACACCTTTGAAATTCCTCTTATATTATCATAAACATATTTTCCTCATAACTATATATTGCAGCCTGTTCATGTTCACCATATACAACTCCACTAATTGTTTTGCAATTTCATTTAAGCAGTCTGGCCCTCTTTCCTCTTGTTGAGCTCTGAATCCAACTTGTCCATTTGTACTAAGCTAGATATATGTAGAGCTCTCTCCTTACAACCTGCCTTGCCACCCAGACTTGATCCCATGCCCTGAAGGACTTAACCACGTTAGCCCCAGCCTTCATAGGTGAATACCTTGTGACTTACTATAAATAGGCAGGCTCCAGTTATGCCTCATTTTATTCCTCAGCCATCCTCTGGATAGCTACTCTGCACCCCCCAGATACTGCTTTTTAGTTTTGGAACTATAATCCAATCAATACTGCTCTTACTTCATTGCTACTTGAAAAGGTGTATCTACCCCTCCTTGACTGCATTCGGTGTCCCTGTAAATTTTCAAACCAAAATCTTCCCTGATCATCACTCCTTTTAAGTATTTTGCCTCCCCTATTAGAATGTAAGCCCTTTGAGGGCAGGCACTATCTTCTATTTTATATCTGTATTCCCAGTACTTAGTATAGTACATGATGCATAAGTGCTTAATAAATACATATTTTTCATTAATTTATTCAGTTTTTCATGTTGATAGATAACCTTTATGGGATGTACATCTAAATGTATGTTATAACCAAGAAAATAGTCATTCTTCATTCATTTGGTATTCCCTCTATAGATGGTCAAGTCAGACTCCTTTGAGTGATCTCTTCAAGAAAGTTCTTCAATGCTCCAGGACTTGGAGCAATTATTACAATTCCATCTGCATATTTGGGTGCATTTTAGGGACTTCCCCTTCACAGGGAGTCTTGTCTTCAACTTGGACATTGTACTGGAGCTCCTTCATTATGAGGACAAACCTTTGGCAAGCACTTACCTCCCTCTTTCATGCCCTGCCCAGTGTTTCTGATCAAAGATTCACTTAACAGTATTATTTCTCTTATTTTATATTTCAAGGAATTTTGAATGATTTTGATATATAGATGTGTGACACCATTAAAAAGTCCACATAGAGTATTTTCAGCCACTAAAGTATGAGTCCTGTCATGTCTCACACACACACACACACACACACACACACACACACACAGACACACACAGACACACAGACACACACACACCCCTCAGTAACTCTAGCAGCCTCCTTTTACCTCTAAGACCAATACAGAATGCTGTGTTTGGCATTCAAAATGCTTCATAAAGTAACTGCCTCCTACTTTACCTGTTTTCTTACATCTTACTCCACTGTCACATATTCTTTATCTGGTGACACTGGCCTCCTGGTTGTTCCATGAACTAGACCCTTCATCTCTCGGCTCTGGGCATTTTCTCTGACTTCTTCATGTCTGTAACACTGTCTTTTGCCTCTTTTTGTATCCCCAATGCTTCATACGGTGCCTGACATATAGCAGGCACTTAAGAGATATTTATTAATTGATTAATTAAAATTTTTCCTACCCAAGAGCAAGTATTGGGTGGCAATATAGACACCAGGGCCTTTGCCTCTGTGCTCATGGAGATCCACAGCCAAGTCATTTGAGGGGCACACCATTTCTTCCATAGAGCAGTCACTTTTTAGAGGGGTAGCCTACAAGTGTCCTGGTCCTGCCTGGGCAAAAGATACCTTCTAATTCTTAAGTGAAAGGGATGGGCCCACAAATAAAGCAGCTCAGTACAGGTAGCAGACAAGTTTTGTTTCACATTTAGCCAGGAGGGACTTGAAGCAGGCAGACTCCAGGTGGGAGGTGATAAAGACCTGCCTGAATGGTGGCAGTATCAGAGGAGAGAACAGGGTATATTCAAGAGATGTTGCAAAGGTAAAATCAACAAGCTTTGGAAACATCATATGGGATGTTGGGGGTGGTGAGAGGATGGCTTTTTGTTTGCAAGCCTTAGGGAACTAGGAGAATGGTATTGCTTTCTATAGTAATAGAGTACATAGGAGGTAGGAAGCTCTTAAGGGGAAGTATAATAAGTTTCATTTTGAACATAGTTAAAGATGTCTACTGGACATCCATCCAGTTTGGGATGTCTGAAAGGCAGTTGGAGATGTGAGATTGGAGATAAGCAGAAAATTAGTTTGGGGCAAGATAGGTAGATTTGAGAGTCTTCAGCATGGAAATGGTAATTAAGTCCACAGGAGCTGATGAGCTCACCAAGAGAAATACCATAAAGGGAGAAGAGTACCTAGGACAGAACACCAAGAGGCGCCTAAGGTTAGAGGGCATGATCTTGATCCAGCAAAGGAGACAGAAGGAGCAGTCAGATGAGGTGGTATGAGAACAAGGAGAGAGTCAAGTGCCAAGGAAAGGCTGTGGAGAGGTCAAGGAGAAAGAATCAAGAAAAGGCCGTTGAATTTGGCAACCAAGAGATCATTGAGAGAGCGGTTTCAATGGAATGATAGGGTCAGAAGCCAGACTGTACAAGGTGAAGAAGAGTGGAAGAAGAGAAAGTAGAGGCACCTATTGTAGAAGGTCTTTTGAAGGAGTTTGGCTACAAAGGGTGGAAGAGGCAAAGGATGATAGCAGGGAAGGAAGGATCCAGGGAGATTTGGGGGGGATGGGGAAGATATGGGCATATCTGTAGGTGGTAGAGAATGAGCCAGTAAACGAAAGGAGATCAGAAGTAAGTGACAAGGGATTACAGAAGAGGCTCAGTCTGAAGGAGATGGGATGGCATGACATCACTTGAACAATTAGAAGGCTTAGCATTGGTAAAGAGTAAAGTTACTTCACCTGTGAGACAAGGGCAAAGGAGATAGTGGTAGAAGGCACATATCTGTGTAATAGAAGAGTAGGGAAGAGAGCTCATGGCAAATGGCATTCAGTTGTTTTTTTTTTTCTGTAAAGTATGAGGCAGAGTTTCTCGGCCAGGGGCGGAGGGAGGGGAGAAGGGAACCATGGGAGTTTTGAGGATGGATGAAAAGGTTTGGAAGAGCTGCCACGGAGACTGGAATAGTGAGTTAAAAAGCAGTTTTAAGAGTATGTTTTTGTGGCATCATCCAAGGCAAAGTGTTAGACAACTGAGAGTAGCCTTTCTCTGTAGCTTAAATCGGGAGGAAGAGAATAAACAAAAGCAATGGTAGTGTGGACACAGGGCGCATTTCCGTATCTTCATTGATTTACCTCATTGTGTTATGCATCTTTATGTGTGGTTGAGTTAATAAACATTTTCAAAACTGTTCCCGTACTGATCCTATAGTGTCGCAGTCTTATATCTTTCAGAAACATTCTCTAATTGCATCCGTGAGCTGCTCCAGCGAGCACAACTGAAAGGTTTGGTACCCTCCTTCAGCTCTGTCCCTCTCCTTTAGCTGCTCTCCAAAAGAACAGTCCATTACTGATAAGAGAAACGTTGGAAAAGTAGATCACAAAGAGCGTTTCTTTTATGATACTACAGCTTTCTAAAAGGTATTGACTGATCTCAGAAATACATTTGCTTTACTGCTTAGTAATGGGGTGTAAGCCTATAGCGTTAAAAGTGAGATATCAAAAAAGGGGAGTGGGGAAGCGCGTCAATGGCTGGGAGCCACACAACCATGTGCTCACAGGTCTAATTTGTGTTGTTTTGTGAGTCCTAAATACATAGTATGAGGGAGAAAAAACACAAAAACAACAACAACAACACAACATACTTCAAGTGAGAGTAGGACCTAGATTTTGTATCTTGATCCTCTACAGATAAGTGGGAAAAGCCTTGTTTAAGTTGATCGGGGAATCTTGCTACCTTTTGATAAGATGGTAGAGTGTTCAAAATAATACATGGATTATTTTTAGTATGGAGAAGCCCTTAGCTGAGGAACTTCATAATATGAACCAGGATTGTTAGCATGGACTGGATATCACCTCCTTTATTTGAAGAATAGCTACCTGTTTAAGCAGGTGTGACTGGAAAAAAATCAGAAGAGGCCACCACCGTCAGAGGTGCCCTATCCCCTTTGCCTTCCACCTCCTGTGGCCCTCCTGTCCCAGAACTCATCCAAGCTGCTTTACTGCTCACAATCTAGATGAAGTGGGAGTTGTCAACTGTATTCCCTCCAGTGAAATGGAGGACTGCCCGGCCATCTGGCCTGCCACCGATTGCATCTGAAGGTCCCCTAGGCCTTTCCATCTGCCTTGCCTCTATGCCCTGCAGTCCCTTAGCTTTGTCATCTGGCCACTGATGTAACGTAAGGACTCCTGAACCTTGCCATGCATCAAGCAGTTCTTTTATGTCTCTATTGTCTTTTCCAATTAGAATGTGAGCTTCTTGAGAGCAGGGACTGTCTGACTTCTCCCTGATCCCCGTGCTCCCCAAAGCCACCATGTGCTTAGTGCATTGCTTGGCACCTAGTAAGCATTAATACTTTTTCATTCATCCTTTCCTTCATTTCCTTATACTTTCCACACAGAGGCATTGTCTTAATTTTGCTGGTGCCATTTATAGGGTTTTATCCTTTTTTAAGAGCTCATGTTTTTACGGTGCTTTCATATTTACACAGAGATTTCTTCCCAACAACCCTATGAGGTAAGAGAATGCAAGTATTATCATCATTCTCCTTTTATAGATGATAAAAAGAAGAGGTTATAATTTACGCAAGGTAATACAGTAAGGAGCAAAGCTGGGGATTGAAACCAAGTTTTCTGACTCCAAAGACTGGTACTCTGTCTACTATACTGTGCCTCGGGCATTGGGCTCCTGAGCACAATTATACCCCAGATAGATGCATGTCATGGTACCCTGTCTGCTGCTTATAGTCACTAAAAAAGATCCTCGGTGCCACAGCCTTTGCAGCTGTGCTAATGAGTTGTGCACAATGATTCTTCTGCTCTAAAATCTTTGGTGCTTCTTATTGCCTCTAACATAAACTATTAATTTTTGTTTGAATATAGAGCCATTCATAATCTGACTTTAGCCTAACTTTCCATTTTTTTTCCCATATTATATCCCCTCCTGGATTTTGTGTTCCAGACAAACCTGATCTATTTGTTGTTCCTCCTGTTTGACACTCTATCGCCCATCTCCTTGACTGGACAGGCTGTTCTGCCTGGAACCTTCTTCCCTTCTCTATTAGAACCTGTAGCTTCTTTTAAGTCTCTGATCAGGGGCATCGAACAAGAGGGCTTTCTTAGTCCTTTTGGTCATCGCTGATCCTGCTTCCTATTCTTTTGCATTTAATTTGCATGTACTTTGATACCTAGTGCTACATGTTGTGTTGGCAGTTTTAACAAAAGGGTAAACTGAAGCAAAATACTGCACAAGATAACTTATTAACATCAGCATGCTTGCCACCATTAATGTCAAAGATCCTGAACCAAAGGACAATTTCCTTCTGTAGGTTTTGGGGAGAATAGAACCGGGAGAGATGTCTTGGTAGGAGTGAGGGCAATATGATTGATCACAGAGCTGAGACAGGAAACAACATGATTGGTTGGAAGTTTGGTAATAGGGACTAGAAACACCACCCCCACCCCGACCCCAACCCACCCCTGCCCCACCCCTGCTCTCATGAGAATTAAGAAGTGCTTTTTGTTTGAGTTCAGGGTGAGATAGTGACTCAGACTTTTGGGCAGCAAACCAGGCATCCTTGAAGGATAGCTTGGTAGAATAAAGTTATCAGACCCAATTCCTTTTGTGTTCACACACATTCTCCAAGGTTAGCAAAATTCCTTAAGGCAACAATAACTCAGTGATTAACAGGGGAACTGGATTTCTAAAATTAAGCTGAATTCTAAACCAAATTCACAGAAGTATGACTTAAGCATTACCAGACAAAAGCAGTTTTAGGACAATATCAGTTGATTGTAAATAGGATCAAAAAAATTATAAAGGTTAATTTTTCTCTTCTTAATTTACATGTTGCATGCCCCCAGCAGACTGTAACTTTGCTTAGTACTAGTATAGGCTTTATTTTTTTGGTTTTTTGCATTTTTATCTCTGGAATCTAATTGAACAACTGCTGCATGGTAAGCTCTTAATAAGAACTTGTTGAATGAATGAAGATTTTTAGGATGCTTGTAATTGCTCAGTGTTGTCAGCCCAAAGAAGAGACCTGGGTTTCCACTTTCACTCATCCTTTGCATAAGAATGTACCTAGTGTACAAGGATGCTGCAACTACCTTGTATACATAAAATTGTAGACTCTTTCTCCTGAAAAGGGCTTAGAGTTTGTCTAAGAGTTTGTCAATTTACCTAAAGGGATCTAAGGTCCAGAAGTGGTATAATGTGCTCAAATATATATACATATGTGTGTGTGTGTGTATAAAACTAGTTAACCAAGTTAGAATTTCTGATTTGTTGCTAATTTCTAATCAGTTAGAATTCTAAAAGATAATAGATAATTCTGGTCCTGTAGATTAGAATTCTAATAGACTATAATTTCTAATCTGTTTTTCTCCCTTTCATGAATTCATTTAGTTAAATATTTATTTAACTAGCAAGTCACTTCACTTCTCTCTACCTCAGATTTCCTCATCTGAAAAGGGGGGGTGGGAGTGGGCAGGTGGGTCAGTAATAGCACCCGTCTCTCAGGGTTTTTGTGAAGAACAAATGAGTCTATATTTACAAAGTGCTTTGCAGACTTTAAAGTTTTAGGTATTTGCTAGCTGTCATCTCTGAATGCTAACAGATCAACTCAGAGGAACCAGATGCCCCTTTTAGGGTAAGCTGAGCATTTTCAACCTCTTCCTGGCGCTGCTACCTCAAGTCTTAAATACCGTATCCCTCAGATTCTTTCTCCTCTGATTGGAGGTCTGGAGAGTGGCACACCAAACTCCTCCCAAAGTTTTCCTTTATAGAGGGCAGAAATTGGATTTCCAGCTCAGCTCTCCACCTGAAGCTCTACCTGCTTTCAGCTCCACTGAACAAGATCTGCCCCCCCCACCCCTTCCAGCTTCCTTTTGTATGCTGTTTTCTCTTGTTAGATTATAAGCTACTTGAGGGTAGAGACTTTCTTTTTCTTATTTGTATTCCCATCACTTAGTACAGTGCCTAGCACATGGTATTTGGTAAATGTTTATTGAATTGAATTGAAAATGATGATGATGATGATGATGATGATGATGATGATGATGATGATGATAAATGATAGATAGAGAGCTAGACCCAGAGACAGGAAGACTCACCTCTGGCATTTATTGGCATTTAGAGACCTAGGTAAATCATTTAACTTCTCAATGTCTCAGGTACCTGTCTAAGAATACAAGGTACAGAGAAGCTACTGATCTGCCTTGAGAGAGAGAGAGAGAAAGAAAGAGAGAGAGAGTTACTTGTCTGGGAGTTCAGATGCAATCACAAGTTGAGTCCATATTATTAAGTGTCTGTTTTATAAAAGTTTCTGCACTGGGCACACTGAGTGGAATGTACTCGGAAGATACTAATGTTCACAAGTAGCTGTGATCTCATAGATTTGAGTGTTCCTTCCAGTAATGCATATCACTACCTGTCCATGTTTGCCCATCCTGTGCAGTCTTCTTGTCTTAGTTCTTGTATAAGTTTACCAGATGGGTGCCAACGTAATATGCTGGAGGCCCTCCTTACTTCCTACTGACACCTCTAGGTATTGATACCAATGGAGTTCTCAGATTGTCCACCTGTCATTGCTTCCGTTCATATGATCAGCTCATCTTCTCTTTCCATCATACATCTTTCTATTGACATATTTTATTTCTGTTCTTTGAAGTCTCTCATTGGTTATTTGCAGCCTGCTGTTACCCACAATGCACATCTTCATTGCACTCTGTGTGATATTTGTTTTGATTTCATCAGAGACTTATGTTCCAGGAAGCAGAGAGACAAGACAGAGCACTAGGGCAGGAACATGTCTCTTTTTCATAAAGTGGAGCATAGAACCTTATGAAACTCAGGCAATCCCATGATAGAAGGAAGATACACCAACTTTGAATTCTTCAACTAAAGTTTGTAACCTCTATCCTGTTGTCATGACAACCATTTTCAGCTGTCATGCCAATGAGAATAATAAATGTTTGTTGAATTGATTATAATTAGTATCATTATGCAATATTTGTCACTGACAATGGATAACCACATTAGACGTTAATGATCTCATGTTCTCTTCCCAACAGACATCATTGAGGCATTCTTCAACATCCAAGTAAAATATTGTCCATTGAGCATTAGAATAAGAGTTCAGAAAAATTAAATGAAACTCTAACATGTTTTCTTTTATCTCATTCTTCCATCAAATAAAATAAGTTAAAAGCTATGGTCCTGGCTGACTGGATCTTTGCATCATAAATATGGTTCCAGTATGTTTTCCTTTAGTATCCCCTCAGTGTATCAGTCCTCCAACAAAATACAATGTAAATGGCAACCCAGATGGTGTCCTGAATGAAGGCAGGCAGGCAGCCCAGCTCCCATACGTCTATTCCAGTAAAAACATAAGAATTATACCAGACCAAAAAATAATCAATAAATTCAGTAAGAAACATCAGTAAATGAATTTTTCTTCCTCACATCTGCACAAGTCAGCCAGAAGACTACAAGCATAGAAAAGGGTATCCACTAGCAAATCAGTACCTATATTCAGAGCTCTAAGCCAGCAGCACTCCCCAGAACCACCAGAGACCAGCTTACAATTCCTACAAGGCTCTGTGTCCCAAGGAAGGAAAAAGAAGGCTCTGAAGAAAGCCCAGAAAGCAGGATAGAATCAAGATGTCGAGTGAGAAGAATTACCAGCATACTGCCACACAGTCTAGAGAATGTACAAGACTGAACTCTGATCAGGAAAGTCAAGGGAAAAAAAAATCACAGTGAGTCATTTTTTTTTTTTAAGTTTGGTGCAACTTAGGAAGACAGGTCTATAGATACTGAGGTGGGAACTGGCTTAGGTGCACCAGAGGCAGTAGCAGTTTTGAAGGCATTCCAGTACCCAGGGAATGAACAGCACTAAGACAGAGTACTAGGACAAGAAACACTAGGGCAGAAGGAGATCCCAGGGAATCCCTGAACTAGCACTCGGTCCAAACTGGCACCATCTGGCAACTCTGTTTTCCATTGTCCAGTTCTGAGTCATAGATCCAGGGCAGCTGGAAGGAAGAGTGGACCACTCTTTCTATTATTGAGCAAGGAATAAGTTCTGGAAATGGAGTCATTGGCTCATTGAGTATGAGCCGAACAACAGGAACCCAGTTCTAGCCTTTAGCCCAGCTTCTAAGCCTGCAGTGGAATAATCAGGGAAGTGATCTCATGCCATAGAGAGCCAATAGCTATTGCTCCAAATCTGCAGAGCCCCCCCAGAAGATTAACAGTAACCAAGTCCAAAAACAGTTTACTGGAACTCAATCCTGTACAAGCCAAGATACTTAAACTTGGGTCAGGAACTTGCAGAAGACTCTGGAACGACTGGAAGCTTGCAGGCCTCCAGTCAGAGCTATGAAAGCCAAAGAAGGTCATAAAAGGTCAAGCTCAGACCACATAGCCCCACTACCCTCTCCCCTTTGCCAAATGCATAGAATCCAGCACTAACAAAGTTCAAAGTCAAGATACAGGTTAAAAAGGATGAACAAATGAAAAAGATCCTGAGCATAAAGAGTTGCTGTTGTGATGAAGGAAACTGATGACACACAACACAGGAGAGAATTGCCTGAAAACATCTACAAGCAAAGATTTAAAGAAACATGCAAATTGGACACAAGCCAACAAGAACTCACGTAAGAGTTAAAGATTTTAAAAACCAAGTGGGAGCTGTGGAAGAAAGATATGAAATGAGAAATCCAGATTCCTAGGTCAAAGAAAAATACTACAAGCTGACAGAAAGAAAAAAAGTTCAAGTAGAGCCAAAGTTGGGATAACACAAGATTTATCAGCCACAATATAAAGAAATTGGGAGTTTAATATACTATTCCAAACTCTTGGTTTACAAACAAGAATAACCTACCAAGCCAAACAGAGTATAATTCTTCAAGGAAAAAAAAACCTAACATTTAATGAAATATAGAGGACTTTCAAGCATTCCTAATAAAAATACCAGAGCTTGGACAGCTAGGTGGCACAGTGAATAGAGCACTGGCCCTGGAGTCAGGGGGACCTGAGTTCAAATCCAGCCTGACACCACGTATCAGCCATGTGACCTTGGGCAAGTCACTTAACCCCAAATGCTCTGCCTTCCCCCCTCCAAAAAGAAAAAAAAAAAAGCAATGTCAGAGCTGCATGAAAATTGGGACATTCACATACAGGATTCAAGAGAAACACAAAAACGAAACAAATAACAATGAAAAACATGACTGAGAAATCATAAGGGACTTACACAAAGGTAAATTTTTTGCATTCTTATATGGGGAGATAATTCATATAGCCCCTCAGAACTTTATCATCATTCAAGATTTTAAGGAGGCATAGAGGCCATGGGAGCAATCCTGTTATATATAAATATCATAGAAGAAGAGTTGGAAGGGGAGGGAAGAGGAATGCACTGTGACGGGAAGGAAGAAATGGAGTGAATAAAACAACCTCACAAAAATGGAGTACACGAGGAAGAGTTTATACAGTAGGAGGTCGTGGGGAAGGCCAAGCAATATGAAAGGAGAGGATGGGGGAAAAAGACAAAGATAGATATAAGACAATAGGCTAGAGAGAAATACAAAATTAGCAGTCATAGCAGGATTGAATGGGGTGAGCTCACAAAATGGAAGAAGATAGCAGAATCAATTAGAAACCAGAATCCAAGAATATATTACTTACAAGAAACACACTTAAAACAGAAAGATACATACAGAGTTAATGTAAGGGACTAGATCAGAATTTATTCTGCTTCAACTGGAGTTAGAAAGCAGGAGTAGCATTCATAATTTCAAAGCAAAAGCAAACATAAACCTGATTAAAGGAAATAAACAGGTAAACTGTATTTTCCTAAGAGGTCCTATAGACAATGAAAAACAATACAGATGCAGAGACAATGAATAACAGTTCTAAACATATAAACAGCGAATCAATGATGAATATATATACACTAAATGGCACTTAAAGGAAAAATTAAACATCACAGGAAGAAACAGGTGGTAAAACTATAATAATGGAGAACCTCAACATATCTTTTAGACCCAGATAAATCTAACCATAAAATAAACAAGAAAGAAATTAAAGAGGTGAATAGAATTTTAGAAAAGTTAGATACAGTGGACCTCTGGAGAATATTGAATGAGAATAGAAATGAATACACCTATTTCTCAGCTGTGTGGCACCTTTGCCAAAATTAGAGCCTTAAAAAATCACAAATACAGAAGAGTAGAAATACTAAATGCTTTTTTTCTAATCATAATGTAGTGAAAATTGCATTTAATAAAGGGCCTCTGAATCACAGATTAAAAATTAATTGATAACTAAATAATTTAATTCTAAAGAAAACCCCCAATATAATGGACAACATGCACACATCTATGTTCAATAATAATTTGCCAAAATAAGGTCAAAATGGGTACATGACTTAGACATAGAGAGTAATACCATAAGCGTATTGGGGAACATGTAATATTACCTGTCAGAGCTATGAATTAGGGAAGAATTTATGACCAAACAAAAAAAATAACATTATGGGATATAAAATGGATAATTTTGATTACATTAAATTAAAAAGGATTTGCACAAACAAAATCAATGCAATCAAAATTAGAAGGGAAGCAGAAAACTGGGGGAAACATTTTTAGAGCAAGTTTCTCTGACAAAGGCCTCATTTTAAAAAAATATAGAGAACTGAGTCAAATTTATAAAAATAAGAGTCATTCCCCAATTGACAAATGGTTAAAGGGTATGAACAGGCAGTATTCAGATGAAGAAATCAAAACTATCTGTAGTCATATAAAAATGCTCTAAGTCACTATTGATTAGAGAAATGCAAATTAAAACAACTATGAGGTACCACCTCACACCTACCAGATTGGTTAGTATAATAGAAAAGGAAAAATGATAAATCCTAAAGTGGATGTGGGAAAAAAATTAGACATTAATACACAGTTGGTGGAGTTGTGGTCTCACCCAACCATTCTGATGAGCAATTTAGAACTATGTTTAAGGAACTATAAAATTCTGTACATACCTTTTGACCCAGCAATACCACTGCTAGGTCTATAGCCCAGAAAGACCAAAGGAAAGGGAAATGGTAATATATGTGCAGGAATATTTATAGCAGTTCTTTTTCTGGTGAGGAAGAGTTGAAATTGAGATGATCCATCAATTGGGAAATGGCTGAACAAGTTGTGATATATGAATATAATGGAATACTATTGCATTATAAGAAATGATAAGCAGGCAGATTTCAGAAAAACCTGGAAAGATTGACATGAACTGATGCAGAGTGAAATGTAAAGAACCAAGAGAGCATTGTACACATAATAGCAATTTTGTATAATGACCAATTGTTGCTGACTTAGCTCTTCTCAGCAAGACAATTCCAAAGGACTTATGAAAAATGATATCTACCACCA
Source organism: Pseudocheirus occidentalis (assembly GCA_028646575.1). Lineage (NCBI taxonomy): Eukaryota > Metazoa > Chordata > Mammalia > Diprotodontia > Pseudocheiridae > Pseudocheirus > Pseudocheirus occidentalis. The sequence continues at coordinate 193,688,531 of CM053595.1, read as the reverse complement.
GAGAAAGAATTGATGAAATCTTAATGCAGATTGAAACTTACTTTTCTACTCTTTTTTTGCGGGGGGGGTGGGGTGGTTTTTTGTTTGATTTGTTGGGGTTGGGATTTTTTTTTGGTATGGGTTTTCTTTTGCCACATGGCTGATATGGAAATATATTTTGCTTGACTCCATATGTAGACTATATATCAAATTGCTTGCCATCTCAGGTACAGTGGAGGGGTTGGAGAGAGGGATATAATTTGTAACTCAAAATTCTAAAAAGTGAAAGCTAAAATTATTTTACATGTAATTTAAAAATGTAAAAATTTAAAATTTTTGTTATTGATGATAGCTAGCATTTGTATAGTTTGTTAAGATTTTCAAAGCACTTTACACACACCTAATTTTATCCTCACAACAATCATGGAAGGTAAGTATTATTATTATCCCTATTTTACAGATGGGGTAGAAAGAGTTTAAGTGATTTGCCCAGGGTCACACAACTAGTGTCTCAGGCCATATTTGAAATTCATGTCTTCTTAACTCCAGATTCAGCACTCTATCCACATAGCTGGTATTATATTCGAATAAAATATGTGCAGGGTAAATGGCATATAATATCAGAGGGGATTCTAAGTGAAGGATGAGCAAAAGTCTCTGTTTTAGAGAAAGAATTCCAAGTCCTCTCAAGATCTTCCTTAGGGGCAGAGTCACGATGGTGGCATACAAGCAGCAAAACTCCACTACTCTCTCCATAATCACCTCAAATACCTATAAAATATGACTAAACAAATTTTAAAGCTCCAGAACACACAAAATGACAGAGTTACAATGCTCCCACTGAAGGCAACCTGGCAGGCAGATGGGAAAGGGTTCATCCCAGTGTGCTGGGAGCCCAGACCAGCACCGCATGAACCCGTGGCTGGAGCCTTAGGGCCACCAGAACAAGATGGCTGGAGTGTGAATCACTGGCACTATGGAGTTTTCAGAATTACCAACCCATAAGAAACAAGGACTAAATGAAAAGTCAGTGGAACTTGGATAAATTCAGGGGAGAGGGTCTGGCAGATTGCTCCAGGGTTAGAAGCAGCTGAAGTGGCAGCCCTGCAATCTCCTCCACGTGGCTGCTTCAGAAGCTCCTGTCCTGCAGATTGCAGGGAGGCCAAGTGATCATTCAGAGGCTAAGTGTTCCTGCCTTAAGCTACCTGGATCTGGATCACGGTCTTGGGTGGTGGTCCCAAGGTACATTTTCAGTGAGCCAAAGCTGGTGGGGGCTGCAGAAAGGATGGACTCCTAATAGCTCTGGCAGCTATGAAAACCCCAGTGATTTGGGACAGAGCTCTTCCCTCTGAAAGCAGAATTCTACTGAACCTAAAAGTCAAGTAATTGACTGGCAACATGAGTAGGCAAAGGAAGCAAAGCAAACCCAGCAATGCAACTTTAGATTCCTTTTTTGGGG
>CM053595.1:193654335-193686593 GCA_028646575.1 Pseudocheirus occidentalis | reverse complement strand
ATATATATATGAATACAATGTATATATTAAGTATCTACGTGTCTGCTCAGGGTAGATTGCTATGTGTCTTCCAATCTGCCCCAGTTAGTAAATGACTATTTGCTTCACCCTTCATGGACTCCTGACTGCTATTATGTGACCCTGACTTCAAGAATCCAGACTGATGAGGAGTGATCCTTTGGAGTCCCTAAGAAATTCTATTGCATATTCTATCCCCCAGTTCCACATCTTTTCGGAAGTTGTCCCTGATCCCTAGAATGTGGTTTCCTCCAAAACTCAGTTCAGGTACCATCTGCTAGATGAGACCCCTTCCAGATGAAGGTGCCCTCCCCTAAAGCATTGCTGTTGTGTTTATTCTGCAATAACAGTAGCAGCTCACATTTATGCGGCACTTACTATGTGGCCGGCGCTATGATAAAAGCCTTATAGTCACTACCTCATTTGTTCTTCATAACAACCATAGGAGACAGGAATTATTATCCCCATTTTAAAGATGAGAAAACTGAGATTAGATGACTTGCCCTGTGTCACATAGCTAGCAAGTGTCTGAGACTGGCTTTTAACTCAGATCTTCTTGACTAAAAGCCCAGGCTTCTATTCACTGTGACACCTAGTTGCCTATATATTTTGAATATGCTAATATATGCACATCATATAATATATGGCTTCTATGACTGACTTTCTCTGCTATTCCCCAAGATGCTCATTATTGGGTTAACTTCATTATCTTGTAAGATTTAATCAGCCTTGGCTTTCTATCTCATCACTACTCTTGGCCTCTCTGGTTAGAGAGTGAGGCTGCGTCCTCTAAAACTTCTGTTTAAGGAGACAGCCCAGCCCAGTGCTCTTCTCATTTCTCATCCAGCTGCACTACCTTGGGACTTCTCCACCACATCCCTTCTTTAGGTACCTCCCCTGTCCCTTTTCAGATCCCTTTTGGGCTTTGTCTTCCTCTATTAGATTGTAAGCTCTTTGAGAGGAGGGACTGTCTTTTTTTCTGTATTTCAATCCCCAGTGCTTAGCACAAGTGCCAAGAATATTTTATGTGCTTAAGAAATGTTTATTGAGGAGCAGCGAGGTGGTGCAGTGAATAGAGCACCGGTCCTGGAGTCAGGAGGACCTGAGTTCAAATCTGACCTCAGATACTTGACACACTTATTAGCTGTGTGACCTTGGGCAATTCACAACCCCAACTGCCTTGCTTTCCCCCCTCCAAAAAGAAAAAATAGAACAAATGAGCAAAAAGAAACGTTAATAAACATTCAATATGTACATTATGATAATGTACTTGAGGTAGCTAGGTAGCAGCAGATAAAGCACTGGGCCGGGAGTCAGGAAGACCTGGGTTCTCAGGTCCCAGACGCTCACTTGCAGCATGACCCTAAACAAGTCACTTATCATCTATTTACCTTAACCCACTGGAGAAGGAAATGGCAAACCAATCCTGCATCTTTGCCAAGAAAACCCATATAGGGTCACAAAGTCAGGCATGACTGAATGTCAACAACATGATATCTACCCTAATGATATGAACGTGAGCATCCTCAGTGCAACAATGGCTTTGTTTGTCTCTCTGTGTCCCCAGAAGCTAACGCAGTGACTGGTATAGAGTAGACACTTAATGGAAGGCTTGTTTATTGATTGACCAAGACACAAGAACTGCTGGGAAAGGCAGACTTAAATGGGGGAGGGGGTGCATGTGCAGCTTTAGGGTTTGAAGAAGTTGGGGAGGTAGGTTGAGAAGCCATAAGTCAGTATTAGATGGTGGGGAGGGTACTCTCAGGGAAAGAAGGGAGAGGCACTCAAGTATTTTATGGTGTTGCCTAGAGTCATCTTTTGGTATGGAGAGAGTACATCAGATGTGCAACAGCCTTCCTGGACTTGGATCAATAGTCAGCGAGCCAAAGGAAAGCAAGGAGAAGGAAAACCTGAAGATTGGCAAGAGAGGGGTTATCTACCGAAGCCCAGCATAAGAAAGGGCCAAGGGGATGTAGTAGAAACAGCACTGACCTTAGATTCGGAAGCAGACTTGAAAGTTGCTTTCAAGATCTGAAACGGGTTACGCAGGCTATGATGGGCTAGTTCTGTGGGACCCCAAATGGACAAATCAAAAGCTATTGATACAGTTACAGTGAAGCATGTGGTAAAGAAAAATTGTTCTAGCAATTAGTACTGTCCCAAAATAGAATAAACTACCTCAGGAGAACATAGGAACGCATAGATTTAGTGGAAGAATTGAACTTAGAGGTCATCTAGACCAATCCCCTCATTTTCTTTTTTTAATAGTATTTTTCCAACTATACATAAAGGCTCTTTTTAGCATCCATTTTTATAACATTTTGAGTTTCAAAATTTTCTCCCTCCCCTCTTTCTAAAACAGTAAGCAATTTTATATAGGTTTTAAATGTGCAATCACGTAAAACATATTTCCATATTAGTTTATGGTTGTGAAAGAAGAAACAGACCAAAAAAAAAATAAAAAAATGAACAAAGTGAAAGCAACTCAATCTGCACTGAGTCTATCAGTTCTTTCTCTGGATGGGGATAGCATTTTCCATCATGAGTCCTTTGTAATTGTCTTAGATCGTTGTATTGCTAAGAAGAACTAAGTAATTCATAGTTGATCATCACACAGTATTGCTGTTAACTGTGCGCAATGTTCTCCTGGTTCTGCTCATTTCCCTCAGCACCAGTTTGTGCAAATCTTTCCATGTTTTTCTGAAATCAGCCTGTTCATCATTTCTTATTGCCCAATAGTATTCCATTACATTCATACACCAACCACAGCTAGTTCAGCCATTCCCCAACTGATGGGCATACACTCAATTCAATTTCCTATTCTTTGACAACACAAAAAGAACTCCTATAAATATTTTTGTTCTTGTAAATTTTGTTACCCTTTTTTATGTCCCTCATTTTCTTCTTTTTTTTTGTTTCTTAAGAAAATAGTTTATTGAAAGGATGTGAAAATAGTAATGTATGCTTTCAACAATAATAAATTTCCAAAGTATTAACAGTATGAAACGGTAGGAATCTTCTCTAGAGGTTCAAAACACACACTAAACTTAAACCACGTCCTGCTGCTGTTTAGAGCTGGTCAGCACTTGAAAAGCTTACTCTAAGTTATCTCACGGGAAGGACAGAGTTAGTCAGGAATCTTGAGGACATTCTGTGACCCATCACAAACTCAGACAAGTCTACCACGGAGAGACTGGGCAGCCTGCGCAAACAACGAGGGAAAGCCCTAAAAGCACTGAGGCTTCTGGAGGGCCACCTTGCATACTGCCAGCCAGGGGGCCAGACAACACAGTAAAGAGGTGGCTTTCTGCAAAGTGAAGCTTGACCACTTTGTTTCAAGCTGACTTCTAAAAAGACTGCATTACCAATCAGCTCACTTCCCAGAGTCTTCTCACAAGCTGAGAAAAGACAGGGCAGCTCACAGGGAAGAACAATGAAGGAGGCTTTGCATATGGGCACATTTTCACTTGCACTGGGTCATACCAAGGTCTTGGGTTCAAAAGATGAAAATACATATATACAACGAGGCACATATTACAGGCTGCATTTTGGAAGCATGCTCTCAAACATCATGGTAGAGCACAAATCTGAAGGTCCAGGAAGGACCAGCCTCTGCGTATATTTTCCCATGGATTGTGCCTGACTCAAATCTCTACTTTTATCAGCCTTCCTGGCTCTATCTATATCATCCATTCATAGCAAAGTAAATGTATGCCCTTCATTTTCTAGATGAGTAAACTGAGACCCAGAGTGATTAAATGATGTAACCAAAGCTATGCAGGTAGTAAATGGCGGAACCAATATTCCAACTTATGTCCTCTGATCCCAACTTCAACTGTTCTTTCCGCTGGTGCAAGACAGCTCAGCATGGCGTGCCCACATCGGAGAAGGTGCTGTGCTCTATGAGCAAAGCAGAATTGAAACAGCTCAAAGGAAATGCAGGATGTGCAAATTTGAAGATTCCACCCCAAATATTCATACAGACTATTTATGCCCAACCTGTGGTAGAGCACTCCAAGCTCATATTGATCTGATCAGCCACAGTCAGACATGTTGAAACTTGACTCTAGCATAATAATGTCATTTTGGACCTCTTCAAGAACGAAGGACAACAACTGCCATAAACATTATGTGTGACTACAAACAATTAGCCACCTCTCTCAAATTCACTTGGTTACCTTATTTGAAAAATCAGAATTATTAGCCCTGCCTCTTTCATGAGGCTGTTGTGAACAATGTGGTAGATTGGAAAGAGTAGAGCCAAGTTTAAATCCTGCCTCTCCCATTTATTAGCTTCATCAGCTTTGAACACTTTTTACTTGATCCTAAGCTCCTTGAAGGTAAAAACCGTCTGTAGTGTCTGGCACATATGAGGCACTTAATAAATGTTTTTTTCTTTTAAAAATATTTATTTTTAGTTTTCAACATTCATTTCCATTAGATTTTGAGTTACAATTATTTTCTCTTCCTGTCTTCCCCCCCCTCATCCCCAAATAGCAAGCCTACTGAATACACCTTACCTCAATCTGTTTTCTCTTATATCCTCCCCCTTCAACCTCCTGACTTTCTAATAGGACAAGATGGGTTTCTATACCCTAGTACCTGAGTATCTTATTTCCCAATTGCTTGTAAAAAAAACAAACACATTTTTAAATATTTGTTTTTAAAACTTTGAGTTGCAGATTTTTTCCCCCATCTTCCCTCCTCACCCATTACCAGTGGGAAGATAAGCAATTCAATATAGACTGTACATGTGTAGTTACCCAAATCATTTCCATAGTAGTTATATTGTGAAAGATTAACTATATTTCCCTCCATTCTGTTTTCTCCTTTGAGCATGTCCTGTTTTAAAAAATGTTTGCTTCTAACTACCCTCTCCCCCAATCTGTCCTCATTTCTATCCTTCCCCCTCTTATCCCCTATCCCCTATTTTCCTGTAAGGTAAGATACACAATTGTGTGTGTATGTTATTCCCTCCTTAGGCCAAATTCAGTGAGAATAAGGTTGTCCTATTCCCTTTCACCTTCCTTCTCTTCCTTTCCATTGCAACAGTTTTCTCTTGCGTCTTTTATATGAGATAATTTACCCTAATCTATCTCTCCCTTTCTTCTCCCAATAAATTCCTCTCTCACCTCTTAATTTGATTTTTTAAATATGATCCCTCCATATTCAAATCATTCTGTGCCCTCTGTCTATATATACATGAACATACAAAGCCCACATTCATATATATATTTATGTACACATACATCCTCCTACACATACCTATATGTATGTATATATACATACATACATACATACATATATATGTGTACACACACATATACATTCCCTTCAACTATCCTAATGCTGAGGAAAGTCTTATGAGTTACAATTCTTGTTTTTCCATGTAGGAATGTAAATAGTTCAACTTTAATAAGTTCCCTATGATTTCTTTTTCTTGTTTGCCTTCTCATGCTTCTCTTGCTTCCTGTATTTTTGAAAGTCAGATTTTCTGTTCAGCTCAGGTTTTTTTATCAAGGATGCTTGAAAGTCCTCTATTTCATTGAATGACCATATTTTCACCAGAGGCATCAGTTTTGCTGGGTAGGTGATTCTTGGTTTTAGTCCTAGCTCCTTTGACCTCTGGAACATCATATTTCAAGCCCTTCAGTCTCATAATGTAGAAGCTGCTACCTCTTGTGTTATCCTGATTGTGTTTCCACAATACTCAAATTGTTTCTTCCTGACTGCTTGCAGTATTTTCTCTTTGATCTGGGAACTCTGAAATTTGGCTATAATATTCCTAGGGGTTTTCCTTTTGGGATCTTTTTTGAGAGGCAATTAGTGAATTCTTTCCATTTCTATTTTGCCCTCTGGTTCTAGAATATCAGGGAAATTTAGCCTGATAATTTCTTGCAAGATGGTGCCTAGGGTCTTTTTTTGATCATGGCTTTCAGGTAGTCCAATAATTTTTAAATGATCTCCCCTAGATCCATTTTCCAGGTCAGTGGTTTTTCCAATGAGATATTTCACCTTGTCTTCTATTTTTTCATTTGTTTGGATTTGTTTTATAGTCATTTGTTTTAAAGTCATTGGTTTCCAATTGCTCCAGTCTAATTTTAAGGGAGTTATTTTCCTCAATGACTTTTTGAAATTCCTTTTCAATCTGGCAAATTCAGCTTTTTAAAGCATTTTTCTCCTCATTGACTTTTTTATTGTCTTTTGCTATTTGAGTTAGTCTGTTTTTTAAGGTGTTATTTTCTTTAGTGTATTTTTGGGTTTCCTTTAACAGGCTGTTGACTCACTTTTCATGATTTTTCTTGCATCATTCTCATTTCTCTTCACAATTTTTCTTCCACTTCTCTTACTTGATTTTCAAAATCCTTCTTGAGCTTCTCCATGGCCTATAACCAGTTTACATTTTCTTGGAGGCTTTTGATGCAGGGTTTCTGACTTCACTGTCTTCCCTCAATGCGTTGATCCTTTTTGTCTGCAAAAAAGGACTCTATGGTCTGTTTGTGCTTCCTCTGCTTGCTCATCGTGGCAGCCAATCAGTTGACTTTTTAGCTCTTTACCATGGTAGAACTCTGCTTCCAGAATGGAGAGAGGTATGTCCCAAATCGCTGAGGTTTTTGCAGCTGGAAGAGCTATTTGATGGGTGCCCTCTCTACGGCCCCCACATACTCTGGCTCACTGGTCACACACCCTAGGACTACCACCCAAAACCATAATCTGGATCGAAGCAGGTCAAAGCAAGAGTGCTTAGCCTCTGAATGTTCTCTTGGTCCTCCTACAATCTGCAGGCCAGGAGCTCCAGAAGCAGCCATACCACAGCGGCTGCAGCCATTGCCTCTGATGCTTTTCCCTCCAGGGGTAGCAGAAGGACCACACTCTTCTATCCCCCCCTGGACCAACCAAGTTCCACACTGACCTTTTACTTTGTCTTTGGCACTTATGGATTGAGAAGTCTAGAAACTGCTGTAGCTGCTGGTGATTTACTCTCATTAAGGATGCTCTGGCTACTGCTGATTGGGGACACCCTGCGGCTAAAACCAAGGCTCAGGCAGTACTGCCCTTGACTCCTGCATGTTGCAATGGACCCTTCCCTGTCTGCCTACTAGCTTCCTTCAGTGGGAGATTTGTTTCTCTCTGCCACTTTGTGGGTTCTGTAGCTCTAAAGTTTGTTTAGAGTAATTTTTTATATGTATTGGAGGAGGTGGAAGCTGGAGCTGTGTGGAAGTCCTGTTTCTACTCCACCATCTTGGATCTGCCCCATCTTAATAAATGTTAATAAATAAATTAAGTGAATAATTGAATGACCATGGACTGTTTGAGCCTCAGTCCTTTCATGTGTAGATCTGTAAAACTCTAGTACCTATCTCCCTAGACTTGGCCATGAGAACTGCTTATAGACTAGATTAAAGGAGATAATACATGAAAAGTGTTTGTAACCTTAAATAGTAATATAAACATTTGTTATAATCATAGATGAAAAAGTTCTTAAGCACTACTCAAGTGGACACTAAGGCTAAGGAAGAACTTAGTGGTTATAACTGGGCAGTACCAGTTATGGACAAAGCATGGTAGAGTAGATTGTGCACAAGCAATCAAGAGACAGTGTTTCAATAAAAAGGGCCCTAGCACTCCAGCCAAAGGACCTGAAATCAAATACTGACTTTGCCCATTCTACATGTGTCTCATAAGTAGGGGGTGAACTGGGAACTGTTAACAACCAAATCTCTGAGAATAAAAATAATGTACCTTGTGATCTAAATGGCATGAGCTGGTAAATATTTAATGACTGTGTTAAGAAAAAAAGGTACCTGTGTGACCTTAGCAGGGTCTGCTGGTAAATCTTTTACAACTGGCTCTCTGGGGGTGAGGGTGAATGTACCTGTGTCATATGAACAAGGGTGAGCTGGTAAATATTTAACAATCATCTCTCTGGAGGGAAAAAAATGTACATGTGACATCCTTGCTTCATCATTAACTTTTTTTCTATCTCTTTAAGGTTAGACAATCAACAAAGCAATAAATTGAACCATCATTTGTAGTGTTTGACCATTTCCTAGTTATAAATGCTCACCCTGAAAATTTAATAACCAGCTCTTGTGAATCTGATACAAGTCAGCTCTAGCACACCCCTGACCCAAGTCATTAACCCAGCTTGTTTCCTCTCCTATATGTAGTATATGGGGAACTGACCTAGGTGACTTCTGAAGTCCCTTTCAGCTTTAAATATATGCTGCTGTGAGATCTGAGTTTGAATCTCACTAAGCTGTGTGAATATAGGCAAATCCCTTAACTTCTCAGGCCCTCAGTTTTCTGAGTAAAATGGGTATGCAGCACTTGTGCTGCTCTTCTCACACAAAAGCTCTCTGCAAGACTTAAAAGTTCCATAACCCTATGAGTTGTTCCTTACCCTTTTGACCTTACAGCCACTATGGAAGTATGGAAATAATGCTTAAGACTGGTCACCATTACCCAAGGAGAAGTGATTTGCTTTGCCATAAGGAAAGGAAGATCCAACCAACAGTCCCACCCTATCCTCCATCTCAAGGAGCTAGAGAACTGAACAAGCCTAGCTATCTCTAACTCAGCTGTCTAAAAAGCATTGATTGTTTCAATCAATATATTTCTTTTCTTTTTCTTTTTGGAGGACAATTGAGGTTAAGTGACTTGCCCAAAGTCACATGGCTAGTAAGTGTGTCAAGTATCTAAGGCTGGATTTGAACTCAGTCAATATATTTCTAAATGGTCTTCATGAAAAATCAGGGCTAGTCCACTGATATCCCTTCTACTCCATGTTTTCAAAATATTTCTTATTTAAGGAAGGTTGCTAAAATATCTTCTTCTGGCATTGACCTGATCTTAGGTTCTTGAAGATTGCAGGCCAAGTACAAGCCAATCCTTGTTCAGTTCTATCAAGCTGGGAGGGCTTCATACGTAGACATGCTTTGGAATCATATCTGCTGTCATAGAACCAGCCTAACTAAACTCAGAGAGGCTTCTTTTAGGTTGGCAGTAGGGTAGCAAATCTTTCTACTTTCACATCTCTCAACAAACAAGAGTCAAGAATCCTGCATCTCTCTAACCTTCACTTGGATTTACTTTTGATAGAGTTAAATGTTGCTTTTTGAGTTAATCTATTTTTAAGGTGTTATTTTCTTCAGTCAGGTTGTTGACTCTCTTTTCATGATTTTCTTACATCATTCTCATTTCTCTTCCCAATTTTTCCTCTACTTCTCTTATTTTGTTTTGAAAATCCTTCTTAAGCTCATCTATGGCTTGTAGGCAATCTACATGTTTCTTGGAAGCTTTTGGTGTGGGAGTTCTGACTGTGTTGTTTTCCTCTCTTTCCATGCTTTGATCCTTTTTGTCCCCAAAAAAGGATTCTAGAGTTCGGTTGCTGTTCTGATTTTGCTTCCTTTGCCTGCTCACGTTGCCAGTGAATTACTTGATTTTTTAGCTCTGTGGAACTCTGCTTCCAGGGGGAAAGCTCTGTCCCAAATTGCTGGGGTTTTCACAGCTGCCAGAGCTATTGGGAGGGTGCTGTTTTTTGTTTGTTTGTTTGTTTGTTTTTGCCACTCCCACCAGCTTTGGCTCACTGAAAATACAACCCAGGACCACCACCCAAGATTACCATCTGGATCCAGGCTGCTCAATGCAAGAGCATTTATCCTCTGAACGATTGCTTGGCCCCTCTGAAATCTGCAGGCCAGGAGCTCTGAAGCAGTTGTGTGGATGCGGCTGCAGGGCCACTGCTTCTGCTGCTTCCTTGCCCTCAAGGCAGTTCAGCCAGACTGCTTTTCTCCCCCAGATTTAGCTGAATGCCACTGACCTTTCATTTAGTCCTTGTTTCTTATGGCTTGATAATTTTGGAAACTGCCACAGCTGCCTCTGATCCGCTCTCCTGAAAGCTCCAGATGCCGCTTGTCCTGGTCACCCTGGGGCCAAGCCATGGTTTCAGGCTGTTCTGGTTTCTACTCCCAGCCTGCTGTGATGAGCCCTCCACGCCAAGTTGCCTTCAGCAGGAGACATTTTTCTGTAATTTTTGTGTGAGTTCTGGAGCCCTAAAATTTGTTTAGAGTCATATTTTATGGGTATTTGAGGTGGCTATGTGCGAGGTGCAAAACCTTGCTGCTTCTACGCCGCCATCTTGGCTCCACCCCCCTAAATGTTGCTTTCTTAGAAACTGATGAACTATCCTGCTGGTAAACCCTGTGAAATTTTCATTTTTCTTTATCAGTTTCTGAATTTCACCATCATTTCATCAAATCAGTCTTGATATTTGTGAGTGTTCTGGTCTAGATGAGTAAGTGTGGTGCTGGACACCAGATCTCTGAAAGCTTCCCACTGCTGCTTCACTGTTCCTATGTGTTGGCTCAGCTTTCCCTCCAAGTTAGCAAAAAACTGTTCACACTAGAAGTGCTCTAGTCTGTTGACATTAAGTCTCCTGGTAGTCTTGTCTTGAGGCTACAGCTTTTGTTTAATGGGACATTACAATATCATAGTCTATTAAATGCCAATGTGGCATCAAGGTGTCCCTTTCAGGGCTGCTTTCCACCTTTGGTGTCCACCTGATTCACTCAACTTTCACCAGTGGTTCCAAGAAGCTGTAGCATGTGCAGTGGCCATACCCTGCTAAATTGTTTAGGTAAACCTGGTTGAAGGTAACTGAAGGGTCTCAAACCTGTTGGTGAATTAGTGGGGTGTCTACCCCAAGAATGTGAGGACTTCCCCTGGTGGAATGGGCAGATGAGAACAATTTGTTCCAATGACCATGAAGTCAGCTGAAGCAGGCCCTGTGGAGTGCTAAGAGCTTGGTCAGACATTGGAGAGATCAAGACCATCCACCGCATCTCAACAACTATTTCCTATTTCAAACTCCTGGAGTTGGGAGTAGAAGGAGTCAGTACATTCATCATTAGATTATAATTTCCTTGAGGATAGGGCCTGTCTTTTGCCTCTTCCTGGCACAAAGTTGGCACATCATAAATGCTTATTGATTGATTAGTCAATAAGCATTTTTTAAACCAGACACTCTCCTTGCATTGGAACTACAAATGTAAAAAGTGACAGAATCCCAGAACTGTCCTGTGGTCATCCAAGGTTCAGAGGAATGAGACTCTTGTTGAAACCCCCTTACATTGCCTTTACCCTCTGTGCTTTCCTGGAGGGCAAAGAGCATCTCACCTCTTTGTCTCATCTTAATTCCTTCCTTGCTTTGCTGTTCTGTAATGGAGAACTGGTTGTGAAGGAGCCAGGAGTGCTACTGCTGATTCTTCTCCCCCAGCTCATAGCAACACAGTGTGATCGCCCTAAAAATGGCCATTTCTGTAAACCATGTCATTTAAAATACTTTCTCAATATGTGTGTATCAGTATATTAAAATCCAGCTGCCCATTCATATCTATCCAATTCTTCTTCCTTGAATGGGAACTGAGGAAGTATAAAACCCCAGGACAGAAGCCAACTTGAAGTCTTGGGGTTTTATAAACCTAAAGTTGTATTTTCTCAGTGCAAGCTGGCTAGAGGCTCAAGTACATATTTAATTGAGAGTACAGTGCATTAGAGGGAAAAAGAGAATAATTTTTCGGCCAGCCCTTCCTGACACATGAGTTGATATGGAGCCAGGTTGCCAGTGGGCAAAGCAAGACTGAAAACACCTTCACTAGCTCTGCTGGCTCAGTGGGTGACTGACAGCTCGGCCTGCCAGTGCTTCAGTGCCACTGGCTGCTTATATATGGAAAGCGCTTTGCAAACCTTAAAGCACTAGAGAAATGTCAATTCATATTACCTCTGCCCTAGGAAATCCACTCTCAGAGAACAACTTCCAAAGTGAGTTTTCTTGCATAGAAAAAATTATAACAATACACATTCCAGCTCTCCCCCGCTCCTCCCCCCAGGTCCTCATGTGTATTTGGTGTGGGTGTTTCCACTTCAGAATCACATGGTCGGGATAAATGCCTTTTCGTACCTAGGGTCTCATCTGCTGATGAATTAGGATTGGCCTGGGATTAGGCCGTCCTTTTTCCTCTTCTGGTGAGCCTCATAGAATTACTGCATGCGTCAATTCTGCCAGAACAAGGGGCACTCGAGTTTTGTTTTGTTATGTTTTGCTTCATACAGTTTTAATGACTTCCTCTGTATAAAATATACCCCTCAAAATTAAAAAATTAAAAATTTAGAGGTTGATTCTCTGACAAGAGGGGGGTGACACCCGCTGCTGGCTGAAGCATTTGCAAATAGATTCTGAGATGGGCACCCCAAAGTTAATGTGCCTAGAGCTAATTGCACCATTACTGATATTTTGAGCCTGGACTTGAAAATATAGGTCAGGAAACTGAAATATTTATGAATGGGCCTCATGTAACCTCCATGTGTCTTAGAGCCATGCATTGGTTAAAAATCCTCCATAATGGAATCATAGCTCATGGGGGATAAAAAGAATTGGCCCAACTCCCCAAACTCATTTTTCCTTTTAGTTTTACAATCTGCTGTTGGAGTGGGCCATGGAAGGAAGGGGGAAATAATTGCTGTCCCAGGGGAAAAAAAAAACAGTCTTATTTCTTACAGGTCCTTCTGGCATTTGCTCTCCTCTGTTCCCTTGTCTTCTTTCTTCTCCATCCAGGGTCCAGCCTCTGTCATCTATCCCTTTATTTATTTAGGTTGTAAACAATACTGTGGCATCTCTTCAGATGACTATGTCCTCAATCCAGCTTTATTCCATGAAACTTTATTAAGCATCTCCTCTGTGTCTGGAGCCCTAAAAACTCAACCTTCTCTGATCTTCCTCCATATTGCGTGGATCTTGACTCCAGGTGCTGTTCCCCACCCTTTTCCTTACCTAGTTATCTGCTGCTCACAATCCTGTGCCACTTTCTCCCCTCATTCAGTCAAACCTGTTGAAATATGTTCTGTCCACAGTCTCTATTTGTGTTATAAGCAGAATGGTAATGGCAGAATTGTGGTACCTAGATTAAGATTCAGTTGAGGGTAGGAGGGGCAAAGTAGAGTCTGCAGGGCTTCTCAGGAACCTCTCCCTCGGCAGAATATGCTACAAGACCTACAAAATGCTCTCTATCTCTGGGAAGAACAAGAACCAGAGAAAGATTCCTGGAGAAGTAAAGCCCTTGAGGACACACTCTTATCTGCCAATCATGGCTGACTCACCTAGGGATGATGTTACTCTTTCTCCTCATCTGTTCTAGAGTCAGTGCCTCTCCTCTATGGTCCAGCCCTTCCTCATCTTTATCCTGAGACTGAGGGAGGGGTCCTGTCTTCTCTCCCGTTACTTTCTTTTGAAACAGGAAAGTATGCCCTTTCTCCCGACCCCTGTCCCCCCAACAGTATTGGTGTCCATTTTGCCTCACCTTAGTTTCAACTCTGGCTTGGAGGCATTCTCTTCAGTGGTAAAGGGAAGCCGTTATAAGACAAAAATGGAGAAGCATTTTCTTCCTATCGATCCTTCTTTAAACCTTTAGTTGAATCTCATTGCCCCTTTCTGAAACCATTTACTTATTTGTTTTCCTTCTCTGATATTCTGATAACTAATCGTACTTTGTTTTCTTTGTTACTTTTCTTTAAAGAGATAAATGCCTTAAAAAAAACCCACACTAGTTCTGTGGTTCAGCTTTTTAAGAATCATCATTAATTTGTTCTCTTGCCTCTGGAATTGATTTCCCCTTGACATACTTAGGAACACACTTCTTAATCTAGCCTGTAGCTCACATTCGCACACACTGCTCCATTTCCTGCCCTTGAACTGATTTAGATATGTGTGGTTTTCTCTCCCTTTCTCTATTTCTAGTTTGTGACATATAGCTCAGATTTGGTGAGGATTTTGTTAATGAAGCCCTGAGGACCTCTACTTGTTCCTCATATTTTGTATTTCTCAGAGGAATTGTAATCCATAGAAGCTTAATTATAGTGTCTCTTAGTATTCACCAACCAGCTTTCTCTTCACTCATAGATTCCAATACTCTGGGCTCACTGGATTTCTTTATAATTCTCAACATTTTTCCTTTTCTTCAACCCCAGCTTATTGAATTGTCTTCTTCTTTTTCTCCAGTTGGGTAAGTTTAGATACCTGTTTACTAGTTGAAAGAAAATCCAATATTGATTACTATATCCCATCCTCAATTGGCTACTTTTTCTAGTATTTGGATCAAGGATATTCTGTTTAGAAAATAATTTCTCCCTAGATATTTAGGTGTCTTTTTTATAGAGATGTTCATTTTCTTTAACAAAAAATCCCCTTCAGTCTTCTCAGTAAAATGTCTAAAGGCTTTATCTCTTTTTTTCTCTCCTCTTTTCAGAGCTTTCTGGGAAAATCTCCTATCCTTCATGAGACCTTTGCCTATCAGCTAAAGGTAGAGTTTCAATATCTATCTCTTCTTTCCTGAATCTATCAGTATGTTACCTAACCTCACCCAAAAACTATGTGATAGAGCTCCAGGAATTGCAGACTTACCAGAAGCAAACAAATCACAGACACAAACATTGGTAACAGAATGTAAACCATAGGCAATGTATCCATTTAGGAGGGAGTTTTACTTCTATACAGGGAAAACCTGTATTCAGATCAATAGAAGTTGACTGTGTCAATGATGATGACCAAGTAGGCATGAACAAAAATGTGAATTAGGCAGTTTGCCGGAGACATAATCATTTCCTATAACCTATAATCTCATACTTTTTCCCCCTCATATGGCGGCTTGCTGGCCTCCCCTTTGGGTTCCTCATGGGATCCCAGATTTAGAGCCAGAAGGGGACCTTTGGGTCAAACCCTCTCTTTTCCACAAATGAGCACCTGGAGGCCTAGAGATATTGGGTGACAGGATCAAGATCAGGATCAGGATCGATCAATCAATCAGTAAACATTTATTAAACACCTAGTATGTGCCAGATACTGTGCTAAGTGCTAGGGACGTGAAAGGAGGGAAAAGATGTCTCTGCCCTCAAAGCTTACAATCTAATGGGGGAGACAACATGCAAACAAATGTGCACAAAGCAAGATATCTCTATCTATCTATATATGATAAGTTTTGTTGTTGTTCAGTCATTTTTCAGTCTTGTCTGACTTTTGTGACCCCATTTGAGGTTTTCTTTGCAAAGATACTGAAGTGCTTTTTTATTTCCTTCTCCAGCTTATTTTTTACAAATGAGGAAACTGAGGCAGAAAACTTGCCCAGGGTCACACACTTACCAAGCGTCTGAGGCCAAATTTGAACTCCAGAAGGCGAGGCACTGGAATTAAGAAGGACTGGCAAGTATCACAGAGCTCATCAACGAGGCAGGATTAAAACCTAGGTCTTTCTGGCAACAAGGTGGAGAGAACTTTGGAGAACACTGGAGTTTGAATCCAGCCTCCGATGCTTCCTAGTTGAAGGACTCTGGATAGTCACTTAACCTCTGTCTGCCCCAGTTTCTTGAATTACAAAACAGCAATAACAAATAGCACCTGCCTCACGGGACTGTTGCAAAAATTAAATGAGATAATATTTGTAAAGAATTCTGCAAACCTTGAAGTGCTATAAAACACCAGCTATTCTTATATATTTCATTTTTTTCACTATGCTGCACTGTATCTAAGCTGCCACTTCTTTTATCCCATGATTCCATCTTAAAAAGTATATTTCAAGTGAATCTGTTTCTGATATGACAATGAATTCTTTGATTTAAAAAAAATTTCTCCCTCTGCCTGTGAATGAAAGCAAAATCCAAACCCTTGTAAAACCAGGGGGTTCCCTAATCCCTATATTAATGCCCTCAGGAAAGTGAGACAGTTAAAGCATCGGACTGTAAGGCTGCAGCTGCTCCCAATAATTAGAGTCTCACCTCATAATCTACTCCACCTCCATTCGAGGATATCATAAGTAACAGATAATAATTGTGGGATTTGAACCAGGTCTTGGGCTGGTCCTTATACTTTGTCTTTGAAGTGGGAACTTTGCAAATAAGGCAGCCAAGAGCTCCGGCATGATTCCCAGTGTTGACAGTACGGCTATAGCCAACCTCTCTCAATTTATTGTTTCTGATGTGGTAAGGGTGGCAAAGTGAGTAAGAGTGCCAGCCCTGCAATCAGGAAGACTCATCTTCCTGCATTCAAATCCAGCCTCAGACACTTATTAGCTATGTGACCCTGGGCAAGTCACTTAATCCTGTTTGCCTCAGTTTCTTCGTCTACAAAATAAGCTGAATAAGGAAATGGCGAGCCAGTCCATTATCTTTGCCAGACAAACCCCAAATGGGGTCATGAAGAGTTGGATGTGACTGAAAAAGGATTAAATTTTGAAACATATTGTGACCTGAGGAATCAGATCCAAACTTGTTAGAACTGCTGAGTGCAACATAAGAATAAATCGGCCCTGAATAAGGTCATGAAGAGTCTTTCCTAAATCAAGTGCTTGGATTTTAATTCTTCACATAATTTATTTACTGAGACCACTGGCTGTTCTCCATGACTGGAATCCTCTGCCTCCTCATCTCTACCTTCCTTCAGAGTCCCAGCTAAAATCCTGCTTTCTGTAATGAGCCTTCCTCCATTTAGTAGATGCTAGTGCCTTCCCTCTGTTTATTATCCCTGACTTGTCCTCTATATATGGGTGATTATATAGTGCCTCTCCCCTTCCCCCATTAGATTGTGAGCTGCTTGAGAGCAGCCTCTGTTTTTTGCCTTTCCTTGTATCTCCAGCACTTAGCACCAGAGTTGGCAGATAGTAGGCACTTAATAAATGCTCGTTGGTTTGACTTTTCTTCTGTGCTGTCAGCTATGTTATGACAGATCACACTGCTAGGTACTTGATAATTAGCCAAGTTTCAGAAGAGCAAGGTCTTTCTGTTTCTTTTTTTTACCCATGTTATTATCCAGTTCAGCTGTACAGGTCATCTCGCTATCATTTGTTCTGTTGTTCCTTCTTCAAAAGAATGTTTTCAAATGAATCAATTTCTGATGTAACCATGGATTTTTCAAGTCAACAACATTTTTAACCTTTGCTTGTGAATTCAAGCAAAACAAAATCATTGTAAAACCCAATGTGATCCCTGCCAAAAATGAAATAGAACAGACCATGATACTAAAAAACACTATTGCAATTTATGCCAAATGATTCTCTTCCTCTCCTCCCCCTATTGATGTATCTCAATATAAAATAATCCCATTTACCAACCAACTCAGGCAGGCTTTATTTTCTGTATTGATTTCCTAATACTCTGCCTCATGTACTCTGTGTTCCAGTCAAACTGGCCTATTTACTGCTCCCTGAATTTGGCATTCCAGCTCCTGCCCCTTGACCTTCACTCATCTCCTTTTCTCAGTCTCTTTCTTTCTCCCTACCTAGATGTGAGCTATATGCTTCCTCCTTATGCCAGCCTACTGTTGTCTGTAGCACCTAATACAGGATTTTGTACATGCTAGGTGCTTAATAAATACAAGATTGAATGATCATGTTTCAAGAAAGATCAAAATGAACTTTCTAAGACTAGGAATTATTGCATTTTCCATATTTATTTTTGAATTCTTTGTTTTTCTCAAGGTATTTAACACACTGAACAGTTTGAATGGAAAACATTTGCTACCTACCCTAGGCGCTGAAGGAAAGAACTCAAAACCTCTTTTAGTATGCACTCCTCATTGGCTGGATGAGAGTGAAAACTGTTCTTGTGTGTACCTCCTACACTGGAGCAAGGTACAGATGTTAGAAGGAAGCCAGCACCCCTAAGAAATATAGCAGTTTTCAAAAGGAGCCAAGGATCTGAGATAATAAAACATGGTCAATCAGTATTAAAAAGGCATCCCCTTTTCTGAACAAAGGGAAAAAGCATTTGCCCATCTTTTCTACTTCTCTCGATTACATCAGAGGGAGTTTATTTTGATAGCTCTGCGTCTGTTTATTTATTTATTTATTTTTATGATACCATAGAAGAAATACAGCCCCATCTGGAGACAGCGCACAACTTGATGCTTTTCATGGCCCTTCCAATCAGGAATAACTACAGCCACCAAGGGAGCACTGAAAAAATGTCAATTAGCAATAAAAGTTGCACAAACAAGCATTATGTCTTCCTCTTATGAGTCCCCGAGCACAGCTCAAAATCAGGCAATCATGTCCGCCGTTAAAAATGGCTGCTGGGGGCTCCAATGCTCTCTTTTTCTATTAATAATTGTTCAGCCTCTCAGCCTAGGACTCTGCTGGGTGGAGCCCAGGCCACCAAAGGGCTGACGTGTTAAAAATAACTGCCACCTCTTGTGTCAAAGTTAGAGCAGAGAAGAAACACAGCCAGTTCCCTCTATGCGCCCATCACATACTAGAATAAATCTCTGTGTGATGGCTGTGGGCTTGGGATTTGTGCCTCTTAGTCACCTGGAGTATGGGATTTTTCTTTTGTTACGGTTCAGGAATAGTGATGCCTCTCTGGCTCTGAGCAGGAATTAGAGAATGATCTTCCCCCTATCATAGTCACTTAGAGTCATCTGCTGGGACCCAAAGTATTTGGCCTTTGTTTATTGACCAGCACATTGCACCCTGGGGATGCGGCAAAAGAGAGAGGCTTCCCCAAATGAGCGCTTGACTAAGTGGGCAGAGAAAGGGCTAAGCAAATGTGATCAGCTTTACAACTTGAAGTATTTAAGACATAACAGAAAAAGTGTGTGTGTGTGTGTGTGTGTGTGTGTGCGTGCATGTGTGCATTCACGTGCACATGTGTGTGTGTGTGCCTATTCCCAGAAGCTGATGCTCACATAGAAGAGTCGGGGGTAGAGGGGAGGCTTATAGGGAGAAGAGGATTCAGGATTATCTGGTAAAGAGCTCACCCAGTAAACATTCAAGAAAAAAAAAAGATGAATGAATGCAATCTGGGATGAGGAAAAAAGGGGGTTTGTATAGTAGACACAAAATGTTATGGGATCCTAAATTTAGAACTGAAAGGAATCTTAACGTTCATCTAGTTCAATCCCTTCATTTTACAGGTGCGTTCATCCATCCCCCATATTGAGAATGGTCTTTTTAATGATATCCAAATTCCATTCCTTCTATCAAACATTTTTAAATAGCCTGATTAGAAGCAACCTTTATTTACTAAAAATGTCAACTTTCTCTGCTGTACTATCCCACAGTCTCAGCAATGAGAAAGCATCATTGAAAGCCTCTTTTATACTATATGGGGCATCTCATGTACCCTCTTCCACTTTTGTGCCTTGTAGTCCCCCCATTCTCTCTATTATACCAACAGCTAGGCAAGACACACCTGTAACAGATTCTGATTCTTTCTAAATGGCTTGTAACTTAAGATCCATGTCCATTACTCTGCCAAAACTGTCCTCTCCAAGGTCACACATGACCTCTTAATAGTTAGATCCCATGATTCTTTCCCAATCTTCATTGTCTATAAATTTTCCTTACCATTTGATGCCGCTAACCTCTTAACATCCTTTCCTACTCATCTTAATGAACAGAGCTCTTTCCTGGTTCTCCTTTTGCTTGTCTGACTCGTCAGTCTCCTGAGGCCGTAGAGGTTTGGCTTCCTCTTCCTACTGCCTAAGTAGAAATGATCCCCAAGGCTCTGTTCTTATCTCCCTTTTCTCTCTCTCTCTCATTCTTCCCCACTGCTTCAATTATCACTCTCTGCAGATGATTCCCAAATATATACAAGTTCCCCTGAATTTCTCTTTCATTTCTTACACCCCACAGATGTTCATCTATGGTGGTCTTGCCATCACTTCAAACTCAACATGTTCAAAACTGAATTTATCATCTTGCGTCCCAAATTTCCTAATTTCAGTTGATGGCACTTCCAAGTTAGTCAGGCTCAAAATCTGAATCATTTAAAAACTTTATTCTTCTTCACCCCTCAAATCCAATAAGTTACCAAGACCTATAATTCTACTTCTAAAACAAAAGTTCTCTTTTTTTTTGTCATTGATCCCTTTTTTCAGACTGATGAGCTTTTGGACATCTCAGAATAATTGTTATTGCCTTCATTTATAATTGAAGCAAATACTAAATTTCAACTAAGTGTTGCTGAAAATAAAGATGTAATTTTTTTTGTCTATCCAAGTTTGTAGATCCATGGAAATCTATTCATGGACCCTGGAATAAGGACCCCTCCTCTAGAATATATCATAAATCTGTCCCATCACATTAGTTCAGGCTATTTTGCCTTTCAATGTCACAATTGTAGAGTCATAGAATCAGAGTTGAGAGATGTAAGGAACCTTAGAGATTATTTTTTACTGATGAGAAACCTGAGACCCAAAGCTAGTAAGTGGATAGCATTTGAATCAAGTAACTTTGACTCCAATCCAGAATCTGTTCTCCTGTTATGTTGGTCTCCAGTCTTTTCTTCTCTCTGAGTCATCCTGCTGCTGCTGAATTAATTTTACTAATACATATTTCTGATCATGCAACTCCCCCACCCCCAAACCTTGTGACTGCCTGTTCTCAAAAAGATAAAACAGCAAATAGATTCATTAACCTGTCGTTTGGAACCCTTACAGTCTATCACTAACTTACATTTCTAGCGATTCCATACTACTCTCTGGTACACCCTCCCCATTCTAACCAAGCTGGATTTCTTTTTGTTCCCTGATTTTGTGCTGTTCTACTTAACCTCAGACATTTATAAAGGCATCTGTCCGATGCCAATGTAATGGGAGAAATGGTCAATAAGCATCCATTTCTTATGCTTTTTCTGATATTAACTCATGTAGAGAGAACAGTAGAACCTGCTATGGGAATTATGTGATGGAAAAATGTTTTTCCCTCCCTGCTTTAGAAAATATATAGGTATCTTTTAACTGTTGCCTATCAATTTACTGTGTGATGATGAAAAAGTCTTTTAACTGCCTGCTGAGTTAGAATCAAACATGTATAAGAAAGGTTCAAATGGATGAACCCTCACTTCCTTAGAGACAAGGGATCCAAGATCTGCTATGGGCCTCTAAGTAGGGGAGGGATCTTGGGCCCTTGTCTCACACCCTGATACCATGTGGCCATGAAGGCATGGTATCTCTTTTATCTTCTGTCATTGCTGAGTTTCATTCTTTTCCGCTATTAAGGGAATGTCTATACAGAATGTGTATGTTTCTACCTTGTGGGCCTTAAAAGGATGAAAAAGGCAGCAGAATTCCAGCAGCTGGAGTTAAATCTGCTCACAGCCATAGCATCTGAGTTCAGGGAGGAGACAGCTATAAGGAACAACCTACTCACCCAGTCTATCAGTGAATCAGCCTAACAGCTATACCCTTTAAACAAGGTAGAAACTCATCCATTGGCTATGACACACTCAACAGTGAATTTGGTGGGGACTTTGAGAAAGAAGAAAAGGAGCCCAGGTTGGAGGAGAAAAAAATCATTGAGTCCACTCTTTCCAGGGACTGAGTGAGTGTAGAAAGGGGAGAGTGTTCTTGGTTTCAGAGACTGTTGTACTTTGGTGCTTGCTATGCTTTCTCAGTGAATATCTTGTTACAAAGCTAATTAATGTTAATTAATTAAATGATATTGGGAGGAATATACCAGATAAAGGCTTGTGGATAGCACTATTAGGGATTTCTTCCCCAAACTCCAACTTTTCAAGGTTATCCTTTGGGAATAGGAGAATAAACTTGGAGCTGTGTACTACATTTGGAAACCCTCCTTCCTTGTTTCTCTATAGTGAGATTATGGGAGCATGTAGACAAGAGACCCACAGGATGAGGAGGCACACATGTGTCTATTTTGTTGGCTGGAACTTCTGGATCCATGAGATCGCAGATTTCTTTGACTATTTGAACAACAACATAGTGTGCTGTATTTGTAGCCTGTTTGTTACCTCCCCATCTCAAAACATTTAATACCACCAGACTAGAAATTGCATTAGGGGATTTACCTAAACTTTATACCTCACCGACATGCAGCATGGTGTAGGGGCTTAATGAACATTTATTGAATTAAAGCATACAGTAGGTGCTTAATGAATATTTATTGAATTGAATTAGTGTTGTTATAGTTCTCTGTCTTCAATACTCAATTCATATGCCCATTCCTTTGTGAAACCTTCCCAGATCTCTTTCCATCCCACAACACAAACCATTAATGTTCTATCTCTTTTCAAATTACCTTGTAATTACTTGTCTGTGTTAGGATTATATGCTGTGAGTAGAATGTGTAGTGGCTAGGAGGCACAGTGGCTAGAGTGCCATGTTTGGTATCAGAAAGTCTCTTCTTCATGAGTTCAAATCTGACCTCAGAGGGGCAGCTAGGTGGCGCAGCGAGTAGAGCACCAGCCCTGGAGTCAGGAGTACCTGAGTTCAAATGCGGCCTCAGACACAAAAGCCAGCCGTGTGACCTTGGGCAAGTCACTTAACCCCAACTGCCCTCCAAAAAACAAAAAACAAAAAAAAAAATCTGACCTCAGAGACTTACTGTGTGACCCTTGGGCAAGTTGCTTAACCTTGTTTGCCTTAGTTCCTCATCTATAAAATGAGTTAGAGAAGGAAATAGTAAACCACTCCTATATCTTTGCCAAGAAAACAGCAGATGGGGTCACAAAGGGTCAGAAAGGACTGAAATGACTGAATAACAACAAAAAGTCCTTGAGGGTTGGAGTAAGCTCATTCCTTTTTGTATTTGTGTCTCCAATGCCTAGCACAGCACATAATATAGCAGGAATTTAGCAAATGTTTATTGTATTATGTTAAAGGAAAAATTGGGGTACAGGCAGGGCTATAAGCATATTGGATCATTTGAGAGAATTGTCTCAAGTCTGGGTCATGTGTGACCTAGGTGGAGGTATCTCCCTCCTGATAACTTAAATTTTTATGTTCCTTGTCACTATTTCTGGAAGATCCCCTCAAAGTAAAATCTTTGCATCTGTTTCTGGGTAGTGACAAGGAAAATAGCTCACCCCAAGTCTCAGAGTCATAATCCAGAAATGGTTTCTAAGTCGGGTCACTGAGCCAAGAACCCAGCCATTTAACACAGGGCAAAGACTTTGTACCACTCTGGCTGTCTAAGGGATCATTAGAAATGCTATGGACAAATGTTACTGCTCTAGATTGAGAGTCAGAAGGGTAATTCCATTTCTTGCTTCATTCTCCTTAATTGCTATGTGTCCTTGGGTGAGTCACTTTAACCCTGTCTTCAGGCCTTTCTGGTATGGGTTATAGGAAGGTGGAAACAACAGCTACCCTATAACCAAGCATCACTAAAGTTATGGCACCTATGAAATATGTTCTGTTCAGAGATAGAAAGAACCTTGATGACCTTGGAAATGGGAATCATGGAAAGAACCCAGGGCTTGTTGTCAGGATGCCTAGATGGTAGTTCTAGTTCTGTCACTAACCAGCTGTGTGACCTCAGACAAATCACTCTATCTCTGCGTGTCATCAGTTCCTTTTCTGTAAAATGAGGGTGTTAAACTAGCTCAGAGGGGTCAAATTTGTGGCCTATGAGACTGCAGAGTGAGCATAAGGCAGATTAAAATGTTGGGAAATGTTTAGCAAAATAAATAAAATATAACCCAACACAGGTAATGTCGCTTTGTTGTTTTCTGAGTCAAAATGCAGCCTGTTTCTATTTGAGTTTGATAACCTCAGGGGTCTTGTTCAGCTCTAGAGCTATGATCCTATGACTAGATTGTCTTAAAGTTCCTATCCAGTCCTTAGATTTCATGATTCTGTGAAATTAAGTCAATCTGGCACCTTGGATGGTGCCCAAAGGCTGAAGAAAATGCATTACCCTTGAGAGGACTAGAAAGGATGGTGATTCACAGGGCTGGCAGCCAGCCTGGTGGCTATTGGAAGGGCAACCATAAGGCCCAAAATAGCCAAGTTTACTACCATACCTAATAAATTCATCTTTGGAGTTAGTCCCTTGACTTAAGATTTTTTTTTTTACCAAAGATCCTCTTAAAGTAGACCTGCTACCTGAGAGGCAGAGCCCATCATCCCATTAGTTTCCCTTATAACTCATTATCATGAATTAGTACAAGGGTTCTCTACCAAAAAGCAGGTTGTAGGCTTGTTGTAAGGCTTAAATGAGACAACATATATAAAGTGCTTTACAAACCATAAAATGCTATAAATGTTTTTTGTTTGGATCTGTGATTTCATTGATATAAGGAACTCGCTCACCCAAAGCAGATAAATACCTTCTTTATAACTCCTAGTCTTAGAGAGTTGCTTTGGAAACTAAGAGAATAAATGACTGACCCAGGGTCACATAGCTAGTATAAATCAAAGGCAGGACAAACCATGATGCCATTTTTGTTTAGTCATTTTAGTCATGACTCTTCATTGACCCCACTGGGTTTTTCTTGACAAAGATATAGAAATGTGTTGCTATTTCCTTCTTCACCTCTTTTTTAAGATGAGGAAACTGAGGCAAATAGGATTAAGTGACTTGTCCAAGGTCACACAGCTAGTAAATGCCTGAGATCAGATATGAACTCAGGTCTTCCTGACTTCAGGCCTGGTGCTCTATCCACTGTGCCACTTAGCTGCCCCTACAATGCCATACTGATTTTCATAACTGTCACCATCATCATCATCACAATTATCACACAGGATTCAGGACAGGTAAATTATGTTGAGGGGCAGAGAGAAAGGGTAGACAGATTTTGATGGGTGTGTCCTAGAGAAAAGCTGAGTTCCAGTTTGGGGAGAGGTCAAAACCCTGGCTGGAAGGGGAAAAGTTACAACATTATAAGTTTGCTCAAGACTCCTCTTGATCTCTTAGCAAGCCAAGTCTAAGAAGCTGCTTTGAATGGAGAATGTACTTATGAGGAATTCAGCTGCTTCACCTCCATTCAAATAACAGAGTGGCCAACTGAATGAATAGTACCTAAGACATGGCCATGCATCTAAATGGACACTAAGGAAATGTTCTGAATTGATTGGTTGGTGGGTTGGCCATGTGATTGATTGACTAATCAACTGAGTGTTTGATAGGAACTATAAGAAGTTCAGCCCAGAGGAGCTACTGATTTTCCTTCTTTTATTTCTATTTGCTTTCCTTTGTGCCCAAGTGATTACCCAAAAACTCCACCAATATCTGCTGCACTTGACTTTATTCTTGCTGTGGAAGAAATAATAGAGTGATTTGTTGTTCTTAAATTGTGAACCAAAAGAGTCAGTTTATATAAACTATATACTTATATATAGTTTATATAAACCATAAACTATAAACCAACCTTTTATATATATAAATTTATATATATAGTTTATATATAGAAGAAAGAATCCTTAATTGGGAATTAGGAAGCTGGAAGCCTACTGCTAGCTTGAACCCTAACCAGGTGCATGACTTTAGGCAAGTCATGTGATATCCCTAGCCCTCAGTTTCCTTGTTTTTACACTAGATGAACTAGAATTCAATAATCAAAGTCAATTCAATGAATATTTGTTTAGAAAGAAATTAGGGTCCCTGACATCATGAAGTTTACATTCACCTGGGTATACATGGACCCACATAAACAAATAAGTATGATGCTAAAGAGAGAA
The DNA here is from genome assembly GCA_028646575.1 of Pseudocheirus occidentalis. Taxonomy (NCBI): domain Eukaryota; kingdom Metazoa; phylum Chordata; class Mammalia; order Diprotodontia; family Pseudocheiridae; genus Pseudocheirus; species Pseudocheirus occidentalis. The sequence continues at coordinate 193,661,110 of CM053595.1, read as the reverse complement.
TGAAGAGGAAGAAAAAGAGAGTGATCCAAGAAAGTGCTCTATGAATATTTGGTCAGGCAGAAAGTGGGAAAGGTTAGAGAGGGTGGAGGAAAGCTTCATGGAGAAGGCGGTAGCTGAGTCAAGTTGCATAATATTAAGGAAAGATACTGAGTTTGGGATCAGTGTTTGAATTCCAACCCTGCCACTTAATATCCGTATAACCTTGGGCAAGTCACTTAATCTCTTTAGATATTCTATCTATAAAATGATGAGTTTGAACTAGATGACCAACTTCTCTTCCAATTCTATATAATCCTATGACAAAGATAGGAATCTAAAATGTAGGAATAAGAAGAAAATCCATTTTAGGCACGATGAATAGCTACAAGGTCCATGGCAGCTCTGAAACTAGTTTCTGTCTGTTTTTACTAGCCAGGTGGTATAGGAAATACATCATTGGCCCTGGAGTCAGGAAGACTCGAATTCAAGTCTAAACTCAGATATTTACTAGTTGTGTGACCTTGGGCAAATCGCTTGATCTTTGTCTGCCCCACTTTCTTCCTTCATAAAAGAAGATAATAAATGTACCTTTTTCTCAGGTTGTTGTAAGGACCAAATGAAATTTTGTATTCTTACAAATAGTATTTGTAAAGCACTTTGTAAACCTTAAAGTGCTATTCAATGATAGCAATTAATATTATGTTCAAAAGGCTTATAAGTAATTCTGACCTTTCCCATGCCCCCATCAAGCCCCAGTATCAAATGCCAGAGACTTATGGATTGGTATGTTTTTCCCCAATTTATTAAATTATTTATTTTTAGTTTTCAACATTCAGTTCCACAAATTTTAAATTTTCTAGATTTCCTCTCCAAGATGGTTTGCAATCTGATATAGGCTCTACATATACATTCCTATTAAACACATTTTCACATTAGTCATATTGCATAGAAGAATTATAATGAATGGGGAAAACCATGAGAAAGAAAAAAAGTAAAACAAAAAAACAAAAAAGAAAATAGTCTGCTTCACTTGCATTCCGACTCCATAGTTCTTTCTCTGTATGTGGCTCTGTCCTTTGGAATTGTTTTAGCTCTTTGCATTGCTCAGAAGGGCTAAGTCTGTCAAAGTCAGGTCTCACACACTGTGGCTGTAACTATGTACGATGTTCTCCTGGTTCTGTTCCACTCACTCAGCATCGGTTCATATAAGTCTTTCCAGGTTTATCTGAAATCTGCCGGTTCATCATTTCTTTTAGCACAATACTATTCCATTCCATTCATATACCACACCTTGTTTAGCCATTCCCCAATTGATGGGCATCCCTTCAATTTCTAGTTGTTGGCCACCACAAAAAGAGCTGCTATAAATATTGTTGTCCATGTGGGTCCTTTGAACAGTTTTATGATCTCTTTGAGATACAGCCCTGGAAGTGGTATTGCTGAATCAAAGCATATGCACATTTTTATAGCCCTTTGGGCGTATTTCTAAATTGCTCTCCAGAATGGTTAGATCAGCTCACAGCTTCACCAACAATGAATTAGTGTTCCAATTTTCCCACATAGTCTCCAACATTTATCATTTTCCTCTTTTGTCATGTTAACTACTCTGATAGGTGTGATGTGGTACCTCAGAGTTGTTTTGATTTGCATCTCTCTAATCAATAGTGATTTAGAGCATTTGTTTCATGTGACTATAGATAACTTTAATTTCTTCTTCTGAAAACTGCCTGTTCATATCCTTTGACCATTTATCAATTGGGGAATGACTTGTACTCTTATAAATTTGACTCAGTTCTCTATATATTTTAGAAATGAGGCCTTTATCAGAGACACTAGTTGTAAACATTCTTTTCCAGTTTTCTGCTTCCCTCCTAATTGTGGTGGCCTTGGATTTGTTTGTGCAAAAAACTTTTCAATTTAATGTAATCAAAATGATCTATTTTGCATTCCATAATGTTCTATATCCCTTGTTTGGTCATAAATTCCTCCATTCTCCATAAAGCTTCAGCCTTTATACCATGGATTAGCATATTTAGACTTGCTATATTGATACAAATAATTGATTTTTAAAATTAATTTATTGTTAGAGCCCTGGACCAGTATTCTCTTACCAAAACTTCATCTTCCACCCCAGATGATGAATTGACCAGTTGAGGCCTTTACTCTCTGAAAGAGATTATTTCCATCTGGACACACCGAATCTACCCATCAACCTTAAGAACATATCAATATCTCCCATATCCGACACAGAAAGATTCCTGGGAAAAAGTAGATGAAACTTGTAGGAGATAGCCATTTCTTAGGTATTCTCAAGATGAATTCCTTATTCCTCCATCCCCTCATTGGTACTACATTGGTGGTGATTCCTAGATTTGTGGCAATACCACATAACTGGGTTATACCTTCAGATTTAAAAGCAGATACAAAGAGACAGGTGGACAGACACAGAGAGACACAGAGACAGAGACAGAGATGGACAGAGAGAGACAGAGATACAGAGACAGAGAAACAAGACCTAGGAGGTCAGACAGAGAGAAGTTCGTCAGACAGAGAACACCTGGGGTGCCATAGAGCTCGCAGGGAATCGTGTTTTCCAGGGAGCTGCGTAGGTCTAAGGATACTAGTGTCTTACTGGCAAATCGTTCATAGACTAAGGAGGATGTGAGCCAGCAGCAATGAGGCAACAGTGTAAAGCAGCAGTGAAGTTCCTGGAACGTGTGGATTTTCTGAAGTGAACAGTAGCCTGAGCTGAGGATCAGCAAGGGAAAGAGCTGGAAATGTGGAAGAGAGCATCGCATCTGGGCAAGGAGAGACATTCACAATTTATCAAGTAGGTAGCCTCACATGTGAAGGAGATATCCTCAAAACCCCCAAGGCCAGAACAGTAGCAAAGTCACTACCTGGACATCACCTCTCTGGACTTATTTCACACACTGTATGCCAGGCTAACCAGACTACAAGCAGTTCTCCAAACTTGGCATTCTATATCTTGTTGAGGATCATTTTCAGAAGTCATCCTCCAGACTTAGATGCATTCCTTTCTCTGTTTGACCCCTCCAAATCCTTCAAGGCTCCTGTCAGGTGTCATCTCCTCCACGATGCCTTATCTGATGCCTCTATTTGCTAGTATGTTTAATCCCTTATCAAATTATCTCATATTTACCTGTGTCTACATGCTGTATATCCCCATCAGAACTGAAACTCTTTTAATTTTTTGAATAGAGCAATGAATGTAGTCTTTCGCCCCAGCTCCATCCCTAATCTTTCCTTCTCCCTATGTGGCACCCTGTTTTCTCCCTATCAATCACATCTTTTCTTCTAGCCTAATTAAGTCCAAATCCCGCTCCTGGCTTGCCGTAGGCATGAAACCTCGTCTATAGCTTCTTGCGGCTGCTTGCCTAGCTCTGAACACCTCCCCTTAAGTTTCATGGCAAGCCAGAGTCATAACTAGGGTGGGATATGGGAACTTTTCACAGGGAATCTATTTTAGAGAGTAAGGACAGCTTTTAGAGTCTTTCAACAGGAAAGAAACAATAGAGTTCTGTGTTTCATTTGTTAAAATAGGAAGGAACCCAAAGGGAGGGCTGAGATGAGCTCCTTTTTTCCACCTGCTCTATTACTCTGGGTTACACCACTCTACCAATACTCTAATGGTGGTGTGCCAGGGTCCCTGTCTCCCCACCCTCAAATAAGGACCCAGTTGTGCACTTACCTCAGGTGTCATGGTGGTACTTGCCCCAGGCACAAAAAGCCCTACTTACATCCCTGCAGTTAGCTATTCTATTCAAGGTTGCACATTCTTGACCTCCCATCTCCAGATGCTTCATACCACAAATTGAGAAGTGTATGTGTTTCATTCATGAGTAGGAGAAACTTAAGGAAGTATTGTGCTGGAGGATCTCTCCTGAGAGGCAGACAAACTCGAGAAGGCTAACAGAGAGTGGGAAAATTTCCCTGGGGGATGAAAGGGAATAACTGCAAACAATGGGGGAGAGGATTATCCAGAGTCTCAAGGCAAAGCTAGTGTCTCAGCCTGACAAAGGACTAGCTCCTACTCCCTCCTGGCTACTGTTTCATCTTCTGCTCCCTGGACTCCTGTTCCCTTTCAGAAAATCTGACCAACCAGAAAGCAATTCTCTGAGGGTTAAGACATCTGTGACAAGTAATTTAATACTTTCTTTCTGTTGGATTAGATAGCAATGGTATTGACTCATTTCTCTAGCAAAGACGTGGCAAGTTTAGCCTGTCTAAATGAAATCTCTTCAGCCTCATTGGTTTGAGTAGCTTACTCATTTTTCCTCTAGATGCTCTGTATTGCTGTTGTTTTTTTAAATTCCTTTTTTCTTCCAGGATGCAAGGAGAAGCAGGAGTTTCCTTCAGCAGGAAGACTGATGACCTTTTCCTATCATGCAGGATTATCATGATGCATATGTTTTAATACAACTGAAAAAATAGGAGAGAATGTATCTTGCTTGAATCAGCACTGGACTGGGGGAGAGCACTGAGGTAGAAATTCTCCATCCTTTTAACACTTTGGACTTACTGAGGCAGGCTAAGTCCTATAATCATCATTGATGATCTCATTCAGCATGCCTCCTGGGAAATCTGGGGGAAAGCAAATTGAAATGAGTATTTGATTCCATTCTGGGGTTGAAGGGGCCCCTTTTAGATTAATTTCAAGAATGGCTACCGCTAACAGAAGATGATGATTTTGACCAGTGTGCAGGAGGGTTGTTCCCTGGTATTGTCTCAAAGATGGCCAGTATAATAGGTAGCTTTGGAATGGAGCACACTCAGTCTTTTAACCAGGGATTAGACCCAGGAGGGAGGCTTTTCCTTACAGGAGCTCCCTTGTGGTGCACTTTGAAATGGCCAGTAATTAAGGGAGATTAATTAAATAAAGCCCAGGGGCTATTGTTCCTCCCGGGTGTACTGGGTTCCCCAAGGAAAGCAGGGGGTGGCACACAGTGGTTTCTCAAGCAGAAGGCCTTTTGGGGGCTGGACCCTGGCATAAAAGAAAAAGAAGCTCTTTTGTAACATGTGGGTAATTCTGAGGAGACCCATCATTCCGGTCTGATAGACGTGGAAGATTAGCCCAGTAAACTTAAAAAGAACAAGGGGCTATTTAATGAGCCTTGTGGGTTTGGAGGCTGCAAGTGGTGCTGGAGGCACACATTTCCTAACACAACCAACTTGTTGAGTCATGATCCTTTCTGTTGGCCAAACTCTCCCTTTGAAATTTTCTCCCAGAAGACCCATGAATAGTAATTAGCAACTCAGGGCTTTGAGCCAGGAGGGACCTTCGAGATCCCTTAGTCCAGTCTCCTCATAAGGACCAGCAACATTGAATGACTAGACTGAAGTCATAGGATCTACATCTGGAAGACACCTCATGTTGTAAGTTTCTGGTTTTTGTTTGTTTTCCCTTTGAAGCTGGTCCTTTTCTCTGCCATCATCTTGATAAATGTCTAACCTTGGGGTTTTATCACCTTACTGACCTCTGAAATCAGTGCAGCACCTTGGGAAAATGGGAGATAGATTCTGGAGGAAATGCTGATATAAAACTTATGGAAAGAGCATGGGCTAACAGCAGCAATGGCTGACATTTCTATAGGTCTTTAAGGCTTACACAGTGCTTTACCTACAATTTCCCAGTTAGCTGATGCTCACAACAACCTTGTGAGACAGATGCTACTATTATTATTCCCATTTTACAGATGGAGAAATTAAGCCATCAAAGCAGGGATGATACAATATTCTGAATAAACATTAGCACTCAGGTTTAGCGTTAAGTAGTCTGAAGTCTGATGCTCTCAAAGAAAAGTTAAACATCCAGAGCACAGGTAACATCAAATGTAACCCTCTTCCAAACAACCATCTAGTCAGCACTTCTTATCAGAGAGATGAAAGGACCATTTCTTGAAGCATTCTCAGGACAAGGTCAATCAATACCTATCAAGGCAGTTCTCATTGGCTGAATAGAACCACTGCAAATAAGAGGTCATCAAAAGAAATTCAGAATGGATGAGTCTTTTTTTTTAAAAATATTTTTGTTGATATCTATTTTTACATAATTTGTTTCCCAAGTTATCACTTTCTACTCCCTCCCAGAGTGACCATTCCTTAAAGCAAAGAATAATGAAAGAGAAAAAAAACAATCAAAACTAACCCATCCATTGAAAAAGTCTGATATAATATATAGTGTTTCACACCCACAGCCTCCCACTTCTGCAAAGAAGGGACAGCGGTGGTGCTGGTGGTGGGAGAGCTCAAGCTGCCTTGTTATAGGTCTTCTTTGGAGTCAAGATTGGTCATAATAATTTTGCAATCTCTGACCTTAACTAGAACAATCAATCTTATTGTATTTCTGACTTTATTATCCTTTGCAGGACTTTTCCTCCCCTTAACTCTTTCATTGATGGAGTTGCAGTGACTCCTAGAATCTCAGGTGCTGTACAAAATTTAACAGGTCCTATCAAGTCAGGAAAGGCTTTAAATATAGACCAGAATATGGCTTGAAGAGCAACTTGGCTACTTTGCTAAAGGCTTATTGCCATTTTGGTCATAGAGGAGTAAACATTTTGATCACAGCAAGTTTCAAAGATTGTCTATTAATGTAAAAAGGGGCTGGGATTGGCATTGGTAGAAGGGGTCGTAAAGCCAATCAGCAGTAGATTTCTTAGAGAATGCTACTGTGAGGAGCTTTTAAGATTTGGATTACATAGGATTAGTGAACACTGTTTATTCCATTACAAATCTTTATTCAGTACAATGTTCACAGTTTAAACAGTTCACA
>CM053595.1:193636941-193653835 GCA_028646575.1 Pseudocheirus occidentalis | reverse complement strand
AAACCCTTCAGGGCTTCTCTTGCCTGGAACTCAAGGATCAGCCAGGCTACCAACAAACAAAGTCCCATCCTGTTCATGTCTTCAGTCAGCCACTGAACCCACAAAATCTATCTGTCTCTGAAATTCTCCTGCTTATAAACACTGGCCTTCTCCCAAGTCAACATGGTTCAGGGGAGTGTCTCAGCCAATGGCATTCTTCCACATCAACAGGGAAATTCACACCTTTTCACCAGGGAGAATTCACACCTTTTCACCAATGGACAGAGTTCTATACTTAACACTAGGTTACTAGGATCTACTTAACATCTGATCAAACAAATCAATTACCATTACAGGTTTATCTGGTACAAGATGAGATAGGTGGCACAGAGGAAAGAGAGTTGTACTTGGATCCAGGAAAAGTTGATTTTGAATTCATTCTCAGACACTTCCTGGTTATGAGATCCTGGGCAAGTCACTTAACTTCTGTCTCCCTCAGTTTCCTCATCTGTAAAATTAAGATAATAATAGCACCTACTTTACAGAGTTGTGAGAATCAAATGAACTAACATGTAATTCTCTTTGCAAACTTTAAAATGCTGTGGTAGCAACCTCATCCTCATCTGTAAGGTGATTCTTTACTCTTTCATAGTCTATATTCTACTTGTGCACCCCAATTTTAAGAGATAATTTCCCCCATCTTTCCTTTTTCTTTACCCCCTTTGTCAATTTAGACTCTATGATTTCTATTGATAACAGGGTTCAGGGGGGACACACATTATTTCCCCATATTAGAATGTATACAGTTTATGCCCTTTTATTCTCTTATGCTTATTTGTTCATGTTTACCTTTTTGTGTTTCTCTTGTTCCCTGTGTTTGAACTTCAAAGTTTACATGTGACTCTGGTCTTTTCTTCAGGGAGGCTTGGACATCCTCTGTTTCATTAAAAATCCTTTTTCTTTTCTCTTTTTCTCTTTTCTTTTCTTTTCTCTTTTTCCTCTTTTCTTTTCTTCTTTTGTCCCCTATAATTAAACTCAGATTTTCTGAGTAAATTAATCTTGGTTATAACTCTATATATCCTTTGCCTTCTGGAATATTTTATTCCAAAGTTCTCTGCTTCTTTATAGTGATACTTTCTAAATTCTATATGATCCTGACTGTGGCTCTTTGGTACTTGAATTCTTTCTTTCTGGATACTTGTAATGATTTGTTTTGTTTTGTTTTGTTTTGACCTGGAAGTTCTGGAGTTTGGGTAAAATGTTCTTGGGAATGTTCATTGGGATTCTAGTGGATTCTATTTTGACTTTACTCCCATATTCTAAGAGATCTAGGCAGTTTTCTTGTAACATTTCTGGAAATATGATGTCTAGGGCTTTGTTTTTTGGGTTTGGGGGGTTTTTTTGGTCATGGCTTAAAGGTAGATTGTTTACTCTTAAATTATCTCTTCTCTTTTTACTTTCCAGGTCAGTTGTTTTTTTTCTATTAGATATTATCCATTTTCTTTTTCTCAGTTTTTAAATTTTATTTTTGTTTTCTTATGGAGTTACTGACTTTTATGTGGCCCATTCTAATTTTCAGGGAGTTTGTTGCTTGGGCAAGGTTTTTTTTTAATCTTTGTGGCAATCTGCTCATTCCTTTCCCCTTTCTTCCATAGATAATCTTTTTTTTTTTCCAATTTTCCCTCCAGCATTCTCATTTCATTTCTAAAAGTAGTTTTTAAATGCTTGCTTCATCTCTTTCAGGAATTCTAATTGTACTGGTGTCCAAGCTGTTTTTTCTTTGAGGTTTTGCTTATACATGTTTTGGAATCACCCTCTTCTTTTGGGTGTGTGTATTGAACATTCCTCTCACCATGTCTGTGACCTCTCTTTTTTCTCTATGCAAAGCTGGGCTAGAAAAATGACTCACTATGATTTTTTTCTTAGATTTCCCAGTCAGGACTCTGGTGCATTTTCTAGATCTGTTTGGAGGAAATAGTGGGGGTAGAGCTTGATGGTGCTTTTACCTGTTATTCTACCATCTTGGTTCAAACCCTCATAACAAAAAAGGATGGCCATGACTGAGGGTGGTTTAGTTACTCCATCAGGGTTGCTGTGGCATCGTGGTGTTACAGATCCCTTAAAATTGGGTTTTCCCATATCAAGTCTGTCTTTAATCATTGCTGTGAGGATCAGTTAACATTTCTAGAAATGTGCATATCTTCAGAGCGCATTCTCAAGAGAGGATAAACATTACCTGAGATAGGATTGAGGTGGGGTTTTTGCTAGTGAGCCCTTAGGTTTATAACCTGCATCAGGACCACACTCCTATATCAAAATCCCTCTCAAAAAGGTTACTTGGTTTCATGGTTGTTGTCCTTCCTTCTAGAAGAGGACCAGAATGATATCACTGTGCTAGAGTGAAGTTTCAGTTTGTACGACTGCGACTGATCAGACCAATATGAGCTCAGAATGCTCCATCACAGCTTGCGCACAAATAGTCTGTATGAACACTTGGTGTGAAATCTCTAAACTTGATCATCCTGCTTTTCCTTTGAGCTGTTTCAGTTCTGCTTTGCTCATAGAGCATAGCACCTTCTCTAACGTGGGCACGCCAGGCTGAACAGTCCTATGCCAGTGTCTCCCATGCCACACAATCAATTCCAGAGTTCCTAAGTGAGACCTTCAGAGTGTCCTTGTATTGCTTCTTCTGACCAACATGTGTGAGATCTCCATAAAATAGTCTTTTTGGCAGGCCTATGTTTTGCATTTGAATGCAACCAGCCCATACGAGTTGTGATCTCTGAAGCAGAGTTTGACCGTTTAGCTCGAGAAAGGACCTCAGCATCTGGTATCTTATCCTGCCAGGTGATCTTCAGAATCTTCCTAAGACAATTCAAATGGAAGTGATTCAGTTTCCTGCTATGATGCTGATAGACTGTCCCGGTTTCACAGGCACATGACAATGAAGTCAGCATAACAGCTCCGTAGACCTTTAGCTTGGTAGTTAATCTAATAACTCTTCTCTCCCATACTTTCCTTTGGAGCCTCCCAAACACTGAACTAGCTCTGGCAATGCTTGTGTCATCCTCATTATCAACGCATCCATCCCTGAAAAGTACACTACCAAGGTAAGCAAACTTATCCACAGCATTCAAAACTTCTCCATTTGCTGTAATCAATGGTTCCATGTATGGATGGTGTGGAGGTGGCTGATGGAGCAACTGTGTTTTCTTGGTGTTGATTATTAGGCCAAAATTAGCACAAATAGCAGAGAATTGATCCATATTTTGCTGCATCTCCACTTCAGAGGCTGCATTGAGTGCACAAACATTTGCAAACAGAAAATCATGTACCACCACTCCTTCCACTTTGGCCTTGGCTGGTAGCCTTTTCAAGTTGAGGAATTTACCATCAGTGTGATAACTGACCTTGGTGCTGTGTTCATCATCATTGAAATCATCATCATCATTTGACAATATGACTGAAAATATCGTGCTAAAAAGCATGGGAGAAAACACATAGCCTTGTTTCACTCCATTGGTGACTGGGAAAACATGAGAGCATCATCCGTTATCCAGAACCCAGGTAAACATGCCATCATGAAATTGATGTACAATGCTGGTGAACTTCTCTGGCAACCAAATTTTGACATAATTCTCCATAAGCCCTGATGACTAACAGTGTCACAGGCCTTGAACAGACCTGCAGACATTATGTACAGAGATCTGTTCTGCTTCTGGCATTTCTCCAAACACCATATCAACCATTTCTCAGTGCTTGATGAGTAGAATGTAAGGTCCTTGAAGGCAGGCATTGTTTTCTGCTTTTCTCCTATAATCTCCTGTAGCTAGCATGTAATGAGAAAGGTTAGATGGCCCCAAGGGTTCCTTCCAGTTCTACATCTATGTTCCTGTTCCTAAGAGCTTGATAAATGCTTTTTGGATAGAATGTGTCTCGATGACCATTGCATTTCCCTACTCACTTTCTGAATTTTTTGGTTGCTTATACTAGAAATGCTAGTGTTCTTGTGTTGCTAAGAAGAGGAAGGGGGAAAGATACCTTGTAGTCAAATGGATTCTGATACTTGGAGAAGTGTTGTAATGATTCTTTTCATTAAAAAAATGCTTTCTTCTTTTTTTGGTAGCTTTTATATAAACTTTCCATTAAGCTAATTGATAGCTAGCATTTACTAATTAATAATATTAATAATAATAGCTAGTATTTACATATAGTTTTAAGATTTGTAAGCCTTTTTACAAGTATTAGCTAACTTAATTCTTGTAACAACCCTCTAAATTAGGTGCTATTATTATCCCCATTTTACAGATGAGAAAACTTAGATGAAGAAATTTACTAATTTGTCAAAGGACACACAACTAGTGTGAAAGGCAAAAATGTGAACTTAAGTTTTCCTAACTTAAAGCCCAACCTTCTTATCTACTATGCCACTTAGCTGTCCAAAGATTTAATGAGTTCTGGCTTTCTACCATGATTCTTGAAGAGGCCATGATTTTTCAATATTCCTCATGTATTCAGCATGTCCTCTGTGCTGAAAAGGGTCCCAGAATCTTGAGCTTTGGAGTGATCTCCAAGACCAAATGATCTCTGACAGGCCATCATATACAGAGATGCACTGGAGCCGGCTCAGACCTACTTGAGGAATGCCTGCTGTTAAATTTTCAGTGTGGACATTTATACCTCAGAAATCTACAAGTTACAAATCAGAACTTGATTTGTTATTTCATTGGTTGTTTACTCAAGGAAGTGATGGGAAAATGTTAACAGTGTAGATTAAATTTTAAAATGTGTCTTGCATAAATTGTTACTTAGAGAGTCTGTTTTAAATATTTATTAGCATACTTCTGATCAGGTAAGTGTTCCTTCACCATCAAGAAAGGAGAATTCTTATGCCTCTGGAGGCAGTTCACTCTACTTTGGAACAGCCTTAATTGTCAGGAAGTTTTTCCCAACACTAAGCTGAAATCTGCCTCTCTGCAATCTACAAGATATTAAAAGTCACAGTAGCTACTTGACAGTGTCTAGACTATGAGTTAGTCATATCCCAAATTAAGCTGTGCTTTATCTCTGCTCCAGGATTAATATAGAGGGTGTTTGACTGAGCATGAATCTTACATGGGTTGTATTATCCTCAGCAGAGATTAAGACTCCCTGCTGTACCCTTTGATCCAGCAATACCACTGCTATGTCTATATCCAAAAGACATCCAAGAAAAGGGAAAAGCACATATTGTACAAAAATGTTTATAGAAGCTCTTTTTGTAGTCAAAAATTGGAAATTAAAGGGATGCCCATCAATTGGGGAAGGACTAAACAAGCTGTGGTCTACGATTATAATGGAATATAATGTGCTATAAGAAATTATTTCAGATGATTTCACAAAAAACCTGGAAAGATTTATATGGACCGATGCATAGTGAAATGAACAGAACCAAGAGAATGTTGTACATGGTAACAGCAATATTGTTTGATGAAGAACCATGAATGACTTAGCTATACTTAGCAATGCAATAATCTAAGACAATCCCAAAGGACTAATGGTGAAACATGTTATCTGCCTTCTGACAAAGAACTGATATTGCTTGAATATAGACTGAAGCATGCTATTTTTCACTTTAATTTTTTCCTTTTATTTTAATATTCTTGTACAAAATGACTAATATGGAAATATTTTACATAATTTCACATATATATAGTTTGCCATCTCATGGAGGGGGGAGGAGAGAGAGAATTTGGAACTCAAAACTTTAAATAAAAATGTTTTTAAAAAAATCTAATTTCCTGCCCAAGGAAGAGAGGCTGCAACCTAAGCTATCAACAATTCCATGAGCCTACTTTTCTCTAATTCCCCGGCCTAGAAATGGTAGTAGCTGTAGGGAACTTGACAGAACATGGTAAACTTCGAGGGGAAAGGACAGTCTTTACTGTGCCTCAGTAACAACCTCAGTTATCCCAACTTTATGACATAGGAAGGGCAGGTAGTATTAACAAAGGGGAACAGAACAATTACTTTATCTACCACGTAAAATGTATCCAACAATCAAATAAGAAAATATTTTCAAGATTGTGTTCAGGTAAGTGGTACAGTGGATAGCCCTGGGCCTGGAGTCAGGAAGACTCATCCTTCTAAGTTCAAATCTGACCTTAGATAATTACTAGCTGTGTGACTCCAGGCAAGTTGCTTAATCCTGTTTGCTTCAATTTCTTCATCTATAAAATGAACTGGAGAAGAAAATGCCAAACCACTCCAGTATCTTTGCCAAGAAAATTCCAAATGGGGTTACAGAAAGACAACTGGACAATAGCACATTCAAGATTAATAGAGGTATAGGGGCAGCTAGGTGGCTCAGTGAATAGAGCACCAGCCCAGGCATCAGGAGAACTTGAGTTCAAATCCGGCCTCAGACACTTGACACAAAAACTAGCCATGTGACTTTGGGTAAGTCACTTAACCCCAATTGCCCTCCAAAAAGCAAAAAAAAAAAAGATTATAGAAGTATAGAAAAAAGACAAAGAGATAGATGCTATGGAATGATGTGCAGAGGTGAGAGGGGAAAAGAATGTATAAAAAGTCTCTTACTTTTCTCTCCATTGCCTTACTGCCCACTCAGTCTTTGTAATCTGACCTTTTCTTCCTAACACTTTTTTTTTTTTGCTTTTTTGGAGGGGGGGGGAGAAGACGGGGCAATTGGAGTTAAGTGACTTGCCCAAGGTCACATGGCTAGTAAGTGTTAAGTGTCTGAAGTTGGATTTGAACTCAGGTCCTCCTGACCCCAGGGTTGGTGCTCTATTCACTGTGCCACCTAGCCACCCCACTTCTTAACATTATACAGAAACTATTCTCAGATAGAATCTCAGAATCACAGAGTTGGCAGAACTTCAGTGACCATCTATTCGAACCAATGACTGAAAGGAATCCCCCAGGCAACAGACAAGCCTTCATTCAACCTTTACTCAAAGACGTCCAATGAAGGGAACTCACTACCTACAGTGGTAAGCTTGGATAATTCTGATTGTTGTATACATAGATAAAGCATTTATTAAGCACTTATTGTATGCCAGGCACTATTAAATCACTAAGAGCTGGAAATATAGCTATAAGGAAGACAGTCCCTGCTCTAAAGGAGCATACATTTTGTATGTATGTATGTATGTGTGTATGTATGTATGCATGCATGTATGTAAGTGTGTGTATGTATGTATGTAAGTGTATGTGTGTATGTCTGTATGTATGTGTGTATGTATGGTGGGAACAGGGGATAAGCTGAGAATGATGGCTGGACTGTGGGCACCAAAGCATGGCATACAGACTACCACATAGTGGTACCAAGGCCTCGTTCTGGGCAAGATAGGGCTATAGTTCACCTATCAAAGCCAAAATACCCAGTGTTGGAGTACAAACTTGCTGATTTTTAGGACATCTTTCCTTATGGCAAATTTAAATATGCCTCTGAAACTTTTATGTCATGCTCCTTAACTCTGAAGGGGAAGGAAGTGGAGGGGGGGTGTGTGCAAATAGAACAGATTTAATCCCATTTAATAATTGTTTTTTGTCCAGAAACCCTGAGGGTCTTATCCACTCAGATCTTTTTTTTTTTTAAAGCGGCCAGTCTTTGCCTCATATTTTTAAAGCCTTAAATCACTGAATTGGGTCTGCCTTAATCAAACTGAGACCTGTTAAAGACCTTAACTTGAAAAGGCCAAGGTCCTCCACTGTATCCTGGGCCACGTCTACTTGTTCTGATCCTCATCTGATCCCTGGACCCATGTGATTCTGGAGGAAAAAGTGAGGCTGGTGACTTTGCACAACCTTCTCTCACTTAAATCCAATTCATGTGCAAGTCAAGGCATCACCTCTCTGATGTCATGGTCCTCTTGGAGAATGAAGAACAAACAGCAGCAACATTCACACAGACATCTATGCACTCTCTTCTCTTTCTATCTAAAAATCTCTACTTTCCTCAGTTGATGCTTACATGCCATAGTCTCAAGATCCTTCACCATTGAGATTGCCTTTCTCCAGTGAGTGAGAACAATGACAACTTGTCAGACTATCCTCTAAAATCTAGTAAGGCTTTTCATGGGAAAGAGGTTTAAGTTCCCCTTCACTGGAAATCACATGATTTACAAGGACTCGGAACTCAGAGAGACAGGGAGTCACCCCTCTCCTCAGTGACCCCTCAGCATAAGATATGCCAAATAAGAGCAGAAGTGCTTTCTCAAATGTACATTGGGTGGTCTACTGTTCCCTTGTTCCAATACTTGAGGTAGATTGCTGTGCTTAGATTGTGCACCTGACTTCCAGCCAATGGAAGAAAAGGGGGAGAATTCCGTGTTAGGGCTTTATAACTTTGCCATTTCTTTTTGTAAACTGCTTCTCCTCCCTGACCATTTGTCAGGAGGGTGGCCTTTTCTCGAGATTGTAATAAACCATTCTTTTCTGCTTCCTACCTTGAGAAACCTTTGAGTATTATTTGGGTAAGGATTTCTGTTGCACACAGGTTTGGAGTACACAAATCCAGGAATTCTCCAGCTTATCAATGTCTGTATTAATATATGGCTCCCACAACAGAACACAAGGTCCAAATAGGATCTAACAGCTTCAGAGGGAGGGAACAGGAAGGAGAATAATTTATTAAACACTTTACAAAAATTGCCTCATTTGATCTTCAAAACAATCCTATGAGGTATCTACTATTATTGTTTCCATTATAGAATTGAGAAAACTGAGACAGGTAGAGGCAGAATACTTTGTTCAGGGTTTCTAAAGGACCGTCACTTCTTTATTTCTGAAAACAATGTCTTTCTTTATGAAACTCAAGATCACTTTAGCTTTTTTTTTGTCAGTCAAATTCAAGGACCATTATGCCTTGATGTATCTGAAATATTTGACTCAGTTGAATATCCCCTCCTTAAAACTCTTTCTTCCCTTGAATTCTGTGTCATTTTGAAATACTTCCTGTCTCCTTTTCTGTCTTCCTTCTTGGTTCCTCTTCCCATCTTCTAAATGAAGTGGGATGGCCAAGATTATTCATTCTTTTCCTCCCTTGTACTCCTTCCTTGAAGATTTTGTCTACTCCTGTGGCTTCAAATATCACCTCTCTGCAAGTTAAACTGGTTTATCTCTGATCTCAGATTAACCTAGAAGGTGTTGGAAGGTGGTAACTGAAGCAGAGCATTCACTACATAGGACCTTACAGTTACCCTTAGCTATGATTCTGAGGTCTTTAGCCTCGACCTCTCTTCCTGACCCCACCTTTATGTCTCTAACTGCGGCTTGGAGGTTTCCATCTGGGTATTTCATCGGCTCTTTGACCTCAACATACTAAGTGAGGAGATGCCTCAGCATGAGTGAGGAGATGGTCAGAGGCCACATACATGTGCTCACTAAGTCCAGGTCAGAGGTTAGGGGATTTGTTATATACCTTTGGGGAAACTTAAAAAGGAACTAATTCTAAGCTTTATTTTGGAAATGAGAACAATTAATGAAAAGAAAAAAGTACACTTAACATAGCTCACAAGGTCATATCCATGTTAGCTCAGAGGCTTTAGGGGACCCTGAGATTACATTGAAACAAGGCACGTAAGAACTGAATACAGCACTTAAGATATGAGCCAAATAGGCCAAAATAAAAGTGTGATCTCCTTCCTCATTCTGGACATTATTGCTCCCTTAAGGATGCCTCACACAGCATTAGATTTCTTGATTGCCAGGTCACACTACTGATACCTATTGACTTTGCAACCCACCCAAATCCCCAGATCTTTTGCTGACAAAGTCTTGTCTAGACATGCCTCCTTCATCCTGTAATGTCGAAGACGGCATTAGATTTCTTGATTTCTATGTCACACAATTAATTCATATTGAATTTACAGCTCTCTCAATTCCCCAGCTCTTTGCAGCAAACTTATGCAGCTGTTCCTTCTCCATGTTGCACTTGAAAAATTGATTCCTTGAACTCAAGTGTGGGATATTACTGTTATCTCTATTCACTTTTATTTCCTCGGATTCAGCCATGTTCTAGCCTGTTTAAGTCTTTTTTAATCTTATTAGCTCTCCCAGCTTCATATCATCTGCAGTTTTCATAAATATGTCATTCATAAACATACCTTCATCCAAAGGGGTTGTTAAGCCTATTGAACAGGACAGGTTACAAGGACACACTTGAAAAGTGTTTTACAAATGTTAACCCATATCATCTTTACAACATCTCTGGGAAACAGGCAAACATATATTAAATAGCTTGCCGTATGATCATGTCCTCATATGTAGAGTTGGGAAAGATTTTCAAGCTTTTCTGGTTAAAGTCATTTCTTTACAAATGAGGAAACAGGCCCCCAAAAATGAAGTAATTGCTCAAGGTTACACAGGAAGTAAGTGGCGGAGACAAAATTTGAACTCGGGTCCTAGCTCGTTGTCCTTTCCATTGGACCCTGGAACTTTCTCCTGAGTTGTTGTTACCCATCCTTCCTCTAGAAGAAGAAATGCATGCTGTAAGGGCTGCCACTTTGGCTTAGAGATATAAATCTCTGGAAACTGTGTGCATTAACATTCAACAGCATCTCCTTTGTACTGGTGACTGTAATATGAATGATACAGGATGCAAGGGATTGTGTAGGTTTTATGGGCCTCACCCACTTTAATATCACATACTTCTTTGTCCAATGCATAGTTTTTAAAAGAACACCTCTGAGATTTTATCTTCCTTTTTATATCTTCATTTTTCAAAGGTGACTTGTGTAATGTGCCTAATGAAAAATCACGATCCTCTGGTGAATAGAGCACTCGGCTAGGAATGAGAGCTGAGTTCCATCACTGACTTCTTTCCTGACTTGTTATACAATTTGACTGCCATTTTTGTGTGTCAGTTTACTCATCTGTAAAATGGGGATAATAAAGCAATCCTCCCCTGCCCCCTCCCCAACACACTCAAATATAACTCATCTAATAGGGTTGTTGTGAGGCTCCAATGAGACCTTGGACATGAAAGTGCTTTGGTCAAGTTTGAAGTGTAGTACAAATAGAATGTAAGCTCCTTGAGTGCAGGACTGCTTCAATTTTTTTGTCTTTATATCACCAATGTTTAGCACAGGGCCTAACAGATTAAGCGTGTAATAAATGCTTGTTGTTTACAGCTTGCTTTTGTGAAAATTATTCAGAGAGAAACTAGTAAACAACTTAAAACATGATATCCGGCTGCATTAAGAGCGGCAGAGTGTCCAGGATGGGTTCTGCCTACGTCAGCTCCGAGGTCTTTTCTGACTCTAAAATGCTGTGATTCCGTGAGAATGTTCAAGCCAGAGGCCAGGCTGGTGAAAACTTCTGGGGGAGGGACCCCCTTGATGACTTACATGGCAGGGGTCAGAAAACCATCTTCCCTTCCACTAACAAATAGAACTGGGCTGCTTGCTATTGCCCCCAGGCAGGTACTTTCTGTATTAGACAGCTTTGTTTGGGTGGCAGGCCAAGTTTGGGCAGGGTTGGAACCCTTTGTGGGCTGTTCTTCTATGTACTCTGTCATAGCCTTCTTTCTTAACCCTTCCCTTCTCCTCTCCTCCAGTCACTTTTGTTATCATGGTGAAAGAACCCAGGGGCTGTCTTGGCCACCAGAGGCAGGAGAAGGACCCACTTGACCCAAGCAGATGTCCCCATCAGAAAGAAGAATTCAGAAAGGATGAAAAGGAATGTTTCCCCCATCTGATGATCCCAAAACACTTAATGCTGTAGAAAACAGAACTGGGAGAAGAGAATTTGGATAAAAATGCTGACTTGTGATTTGGTGATCATTAATAAGTTGATTCATGATAGCTTTGATGGGAATAAGGATACTTACTCATATTTACGTAGCCCTAT
Source organism: Pseudocheirus occidentalis (assembly GCA_028646575.1). Taxonomy (NCBI): domain Eukaryota; kingdom Metazoa; phylum Chordata; class Mammalia; order Diprotodontia; family Pseudocheiridae; genus Pseudocheirus; species Pseudocheirus occidentalis. Next base: position 193,642,003 of record CM053595.1, on the reverse strand, counting down.
GGTTACATAGCACTTGCATGAGCATTGTCTTGTTTTATACTTCCATAACCTTGCAAGAGAGGGAGGGCAGGTTTTCCTTAAACAAGAGGCAAAGAGGTACAGAGAAAACAGGACATGTTAGAGTGTTCTGGTCAGACTGGAACTACCAAGATCGTCTCCTTTCTATTCCATTTTCCAGAGCACTAGGAGAGACAGGAATTGATGGAAATGTGTCTCCTGGTAGTCTTTGGGGTCAGAAAATTATAACAGTGTTGTTGTGGGTGTGAAGATGGGGTGGGGAATGGAGTCCAAAGATGCTGAGTGATTTGCTGAAGATCACACAGCTACTGAATGTCCAGCCTACGATTTGAACCCAACTCATCTGATGTCAACTACAATGTCCTTGCCATTATACCCTGCTGCCTTGATTTATTATTTTTTTTGGAGGACAATTGGGGTTAAGTGACTTGCTCAAAGTCACACAGCTAGTAAGTGTGTCAAGTATCTGAGGCCGTATTTGAACTCAGGTCCTCCTGACTCCTGGGCTGGTGCTCTACTCACTGCGCCATCGAGCTGCCCCCTGCTGCCTTTATTTAGTTCATTCTAGTGCACGCAGTGACTTCAAGCTAATAAGTTTGGAATATTTAATTTTCTTTGTCACATAATTCTAGAAGATCATAAGTTCCAAGAAAACCAATCTATCAGGCCATTTTCTTTTATGTAAAAAATGTAACCCCAAATAAAAGCTAAGAGAAATTGGCATCTTGGGAATTTGAATGTTGTAGGAATGTTTTCCATATGACAAGAATTTGCCTTAAAGTTCTCAATAATAGCAATAATATCAGTTGACAGTTTGCACTCTGTTTTCCCAGTAGTGCAAGCATAATTATTCCCATTTTGTTGATGAGGAAACTGGAGTGTAGGTTCACCCACAGCCATATGCCTAATGTTGCATGTCCTCTAATTCCAAATCCAGTGCTCTTCCAAGTACCTTATTTTTATTTATTTGTTCGTTTGTTTCTTTAAGCATGGTTCTTCCCACCCCATTTAAGGAGTTCTAGTTTCAGTGATTACTTGTTGGCTGATCCCGCTACTGACTGGCATGGGAGCTTTGACCTATTCCATTTCTTACATGGACTGGTTCACCCCTTCTTAGCCATTTTGTGCCTTCCCATCTATGAGTTCAGCATATTGGTGGCAGACTTAGCTTGGATCAGCTTAACCCACCACCCCTTAGAACTCTTGAGTCGCAGCCTCTTTGCTAGCTGGATTATAGGAGCATTTACCTCTCTACCCAGCTTTTCTATTACAGTCTACTGAATTCATCTCTTGATTAGAGAAGCATCCCAAAATAATTGACTTTCTAAGGTTATATTTGAGCAGCACTTTGAGGAATTCTATCGTTAAACATAATCATTTGCAATTGGGGACATATCACAAAATGTGGGGCCCATAGTATGATGAGGATTTTTATCTCCCTTTGCCTGCCAAAATCAACAGCTGTGGGGGACTTAGTGGAAGAGCTGACACTGGTATTCTCAGGTATAAATCAGCATGGGACTCAGGAATTATCTCTTGACTTTCAGCACTGCTGTTAACTGGATTTATTTAAGGGCCTTAAGTGGGAAAGACACTGTTATGAGAAATTTCACCCTGTACAGCTTTGCTATGAGAGTGATGGAGTAGGACCTTCTTTAAATGAATTCATGATCCAACAATAATCCTCTTTCAAAGATTACATTGACTGGGAACTCATTTATGGCCAGGCTGGTGACCTGATCAGTCTGAACTTTATGCAATGAAATGTAGCTTCTATTTGGGTACCTGATGAAAAGGTCAAAACCACTAGACTCCCGTCCTGGCCACAACTGAATATAGATGAGGATGTCCTCCAAGGCAGTGTGTAGGAAAGGATGGTTTTCACCTCTAGTTGATATACATTTTAAAAACAGTCCAGAGCTATGCAACCTCCCTTAAGTAAACAGGATTATAGAATTTAGAGCTAGGAGGGACTTTAGAGAACTTCTAATTTAGAGGTTCTACCTTTTTTGTGTCATGGATCCCTTTGGCATTCTTCTGAAGCCTATGGACTTCATCTCAGAATTGTATTTTTAAATGCCTAAAACAAAATATATAAGATGATAAAGGAGGGGAATTTTAATTATCAGAATATTGAACAGACTCCCTGAAGTTTATCTATGGACCCTAAAGAATTGAAGACTCCCAATCTAGTCCTTTTCATTTTATAGATGAGGAAACTAAAGTTCATAGGGTAAAAGACTTTTCCCAAGGTCAAACCACAACAAAGAGCAGATTCAGAATTTGAACTCAGGTCTTCCAATTTCAAATCCAGAGTGCTTTCTGCACTAATCAACTATACTGATTCCCAATATATTTTATTTGAATTTTTTCGAGCTTATTTTTTTTCTGTTTTTAATTCCCCTTTCTGTATACTGTTCTCTACTTTATTAACTTGACTTATATCAACTTTACCTGGTCTTTATATGTTTTCTTTGTCTCTTTTCAATGCACAATTGTGTAATTATTTACTCAAAGATTCCTTTTTTAAAAAATTAGGATTCTGGAATTAAAATTTTCATATCAGTCACTGTATTTCTCTGCTAATCTTCTGTTCTGCTATACATCTAGACAATATAAGCATTTATATTAGGAGGTTAGGAGATGGGGTACAGAAGTTTTAGCAAAGGTTAAGTACCTTTTGTCTCCCCTACAGACCTCATCGCTTTGCCCCAATCATAGAATGTTAGTGACAGAAAGTTCTATAGTTGACATCTTAAAATTGTAGACGTTAAGAAGCCATAAAGATTTGCCGTGTCTGAAGCAACATGTTGCCTATGAGTCACAAGGCTTGAATGAGAAATCATTTCGTACACACGTACACTTTAGCTTGCACAATCACAAAGGCTGCATTCACTACTATGTGTTCAAGCCTCAAAGTATTGGAAAAATATGAAGAGGTTGAGGAGGCAAAGAATTTCTGCGTGATTTTTATGATAATTTAAAGAAAAAAGTCATAGCTGCCTTTTGGGTAGAATAATCTTTCCCAAAATGAGTAAAGGGTACTAATGAAGACATACAACTTGGGATTTCAGCACTATTATCACATAGTATTTGCCATACCTTAGGGCTCCTCCCTAGAACATAGGCCAAGGGCCAGTCCCAAAGAAGACTGATTGCAGTGTGAACCTCATTTCCAGATTTGGGGGATTCTGTCTGATGTTCATGATGATATTAAAGGAAAACAAGCAAGAAGACCTCATATCCTTACGACCTGACTTATTTCAAAATTTGAGATGGTGAAAGGAATCCTTTGCATCCCCAAAGGATTTCTGCATAGAAGATGATAAATATCACCCACCACTTCCCAGAAAAAAATGACCTAAAGACTTTCTCTTGGGAAATCTCAAGTCTCTCTTTTTTAAATAGTGTTTTTTAAACCCTATACATGTTCTAGAATCAGAGGGATCTACAAATGACTGCGCTTCTAATGTTTTGCTTTCAATATGCCCATATTCTACCCCGTGAGAGCCTCTTCCTTTGAATTTCAAAGTAACCTGAAATGATAATCCCTCCCTCTCCCTTTTGTTTTGTTTCTGGAAAATGCTAAAACAATCAGGAAGCTGTTCGGGGATCTCAGAGTGGGTCAATCTAGCTCACTTCCACATAGATGCAGAAAGGCAGTACTGGGGCAGGGGGTGAGGGGATAGGGGGTGAGGGAGGGAAGCTACAATATTAAGCTCCAAGAAGTTGGCTTCAAACTACATTTGTAATTTCAGTTTCACTTTTCTTCCCCTGATATATTTAAGAGGCACTACCAAAATCTACACTTAGGCTAGCTTTTAAGTCCTCAAGTGTGTCTAATATCCATTTAATCATACCTTTCCAAAGTTCTCACGTCCAACTCTGGATTTCTCATCCTGTGACTCTATGTTGTTCTTTGTACAGCTGCTAGGTCAGTTTCATTCTTTCATTTGATGTTCTCATATGCCATGGCCAGACTCCCGGCTTATGTCTGACAACATAAGCAAGTGAGTAGACAGTCCATATGGACTCTTCTCACTACACCCTAACAGTTTAAGTAATACAAGGCTGGTTTCCCCATTAGAGGCAGTCTGTATAAGAAAACTGTTTTTCCAAGACTGGAAGAGTGATTGATTTTTTTTACTTCCTTTTAGTTCCTGGTTCTGATTGTGAAGATGAAAGTGAATACTAAAACAAAAGACATTTCTTTTTGCTGTTTATCAAATGCTTTTTGGTGTGCTATGTAGGTGTGTGCTGGAGCCAACTCCAACCTGCTGGTGAAAAAGAATTGTTAAATTTTTTTTAAAGATTTTTAAAATTTGTTTTCTTGTTTACATCATTCAGTTTCATTACATTTTTGAATTACAAATTTTCTCCCCCTCTTGCCCCTGCCCCAATCCTAAAACAGCAGTCCCACTGTAAAGCCCCTCCTCTGCTCTGCTCTCTTACTTTCTGGTAGGGCAGGGAGGGTTTCCCTGTCCCAGCCCCTGTATATCTTAATTCCTAGTTGGAGGTATTGCAGAACTTTAAATTCTAGATGCTTTTGATTCCTCCCTTGTCACCTAATCCCACTGGAAGGACAATCAATTCAATACAGGCTGTGGACGTGTGATTATACAGAACATCTTCATAATGGACATATTGTGACAGTGATCATCTATCTCTCCTTCCTATCCCTCCCCCCCTTATTCTGTTCTCTACCCTTTCCCTGTCCCTTTACTGAAGTGTGTGCTTCCAGCATCCCTCCCCCAGACACTGCCCTCCCCTCGATCATCCCCCCTCTCATCCCCATGCCCCCTACTCTCCTGTGTGGCATGATGCCCAGTTTAGAGTTTATGCCATTTCTTCCCTAAGCCAAATTCAATGAGAGTAATAGAAAGTAAAGTTGTAATAGTTATCCCTTGCTTCTTCTCTATGGGATGATTAACCCCATTTTGTCTCTCCCTGTCTCCTCTCATTCTAGTCCTCTCACACCTCAGAATTTCACCTTTTAAAGTATCATCCCTTTGTATTCAATTCATCCTATACCCTCTATATACAC
>CM053595.1:193623639-193636441 GCA_028646575.1 Pseudocheirus occidentalis | reverse complement strand
AGATCCTGGGTTATCCTGATAGTGCTTCTGCAGTATTCAAATAGTTTTCTCTTGGCGGCCTGTAATATTTTTTCCTTTAACTGGGTATTCTGGAACCTGGCAATAATATTTCTAGGAGTTTTCTTTTGGGGATCTTTTTGAAGAGGTGATCAGTGAGTTCTTTCAAGTTGTATTTTGCAGTCTGATTCTAAAACATCAGGGCAATTTTCTTTGAGGATTTCTTGAAGGATGTTTTCCAAGTTCTTTTTCTGGTCATTGGTTTCAGGTAGACCAGTAATTTTCAAATTGTCTCTCCTGGATCTATTTTCCAGGTCACTGGTTTTTTTCAAGGAGATATATCACATTGCTTTCTATTTTTACATTTCTTTGTAACTGGTTTGTGTCTTGGTTTCTCATGAAGTCATTAACTTCCATTTGCTCCACTCTAATTATGAAGGAATTATTCTCTTCAGAATGCTTTTGAGATTCTTTTTCTATTTGGGAAATTTGACTTTTTAAGGCATTCTTCTCCTCATTGGCTTTCTGGGCCAACTCAATCATTCTTTAGGGGTACAAAGTCCCCAGTTCTTCCACCCCTAGGTCACAGTAAATCATGATCTTGCCAGTCAGCACTAAGAACCCAAAGAAAGATCCTTTCATCTTGGCTTGAGGATGGCTCCTAAGTTCCATGGTTCTTCTTTGCTGCTCCCAGTTCTTGTCTGAATTCACCCAACTGTCACCTGGACTCACAGATAGGCAGCTCCCAGCTCCTGTTCCAATTCAAAGCTCACGGTGACCAGTCTACCTCAAGCCCTTTGAAGTCTCTGTTTCTGAGAAGAGAAAATTTAACAGAGCCACAACAATATCTACACACATCAAGCTTAGCAGAGTTACAATGAGATTCACACCCATTGCACTATCATTTTAATTCACTTTCTGCCCATGAAATCAACACAAGTCAATAGATAGGTTGCATCTGCCTGACAAAGTAACACAAACAACAGACAGAAAGAAGGCTTCTGTCTGACAAAGTAACACAAATCAACACAGACAGAAAAGACAAAGTGCCATATGCTACAAGTGTTCTCCTTCTCAGTTCTGCTCTGTTCAGTTTGGGCTTCTGCTCTTATGTGATGATTCTTCTTCTTGTTCCACTCTTCCTGTTGCCAGCAAGTTTTTCTCACCTTCAAAACTCAGGCAGGGCTCAAAGGCAATTGAATAACTGAAACAAGGTGCTAAATACTTGAATAACTGAAACAAGGTGCTAAGTAGTCCTTTGTTTGCCATTATAGTCACTCTGACCTTTTCTGAGTTTTTATAGCAAGTTTTGTATTAATTCTGAGGATGGTCAAACATTGTCTTCTTTGGGGGGGGGTAACTTTTTTATTTATACATGACTGCCATCATCTTTGAACCCTGTGAAGTTTGAATACAAATTGTGAAGGAAATTTATTGTAATTTGCCTGTCTTGATTCATTTTCCTTAATCCAGTTTAGAATCTGGAGATTTCTAAAATTTTTTCTTAACTAGGTATTTCATTGGCTCATCATACTGACAGATGCAGGAAAGGAATAGCACTGAATAGTAAAAATGTATAATTAAGACTAAAATGAAGAGTTAAGCAACAGGGAAAAAAAACCTCCCCAGAATCTATATTTCCAAGTAAGTAAAGTTCTATTCATTTCATTCTCCTTTCTCTATGCCGTGCTACTCTCCCCTGCCCCCAAACCCCAATAATTAGGGAAATCAACTCCTCCAAAAGGTTTAGAGCAGAATTACAAATAACTTCAAGCATGGGCAAAGTTCCTCTGTTGCCTGTTTTTTTATAGAGGAATGAGTGTGAATGACACTTCCCTGCCCCTCAGGCCTGTTCAACAAAGCTCTCTACCTTTTAGCCAGAAGGAAGGGGGAAGGAAACTGTATGGTCTGGCTCTGTGCTCTGAGGAGCCTCCAGTTTACATACCTGTCATTTCCTCAACCAGATAATAAGCTTCTAGAGGGCAGGGATCAGGTCTTTTGATCCTTTTATCCCCCACAGGGACTTCTACAGAATCCAACAAGACAGATAAGGTCATAGAACACAAAGCGAGGATGGACTTATTACACAGGAAACCCTAGCAGAAGATATAAAAATTACTGTCTGGGCTCTTGAGGTTACTTGAAGTTAGTAGGTCAGTAAAAGATTAATTCATCTCTTTGCTACTAAGGGGGAAAAATTGCAATGCTGGTTTGCTACAGTTTCCATGGGAGGGATGAATTACCATACAATGTACAGTTTTATGTCTTGCTATAAAGTTCAGGTTTAGTGGCTATAAATGACCAGATAGTAAGGGGCTGCTGCTATTACTCAGTCCTTGCCATAATTAACATTCACAGTAGTTTATGTGATTATTTATGTGTACTAAATGAAGCATGTTGGACTGAGAACGATTTGGAAATCTTCCTGGATAGTGCTTCTTATTTCCTGTCTATGCACCACACCTAACTCTTGGATTTGGGCTACAGGGAAGTAGGGTTCTAAGCTCTGTCTCACTTTTGTGATCTTGGAGAAACAATATGTCTTGTTTAGGCCCCAGTACTGATGAGACTGTGATAACGCAGTAGAGGAGCTCTAATTATTTTTGCACCCATTTGCCCTTTTCTTAATTCCCCCCCCCTTCCCTTTGAGGTATAAATCAAGGAGTTTATTAGCTGGGTAAAAAGCATGTAAAATTTAGTGACTTTTGGGGAATAGTTTCAAATTGCTTTCCGGAATGGCTGGGCCAATTTATAGCCCTCCAACAGTACATTAGTGTGCCTGTTTCCCCTCAGCATCTCCAACAATTGTTATTTTCCTTTTTTGTAAATGTGATGGTGGTTGAGTAGAACCTTAGAATTGTTGTTTTTGTTTTTGCTAATCTGATGGATATGAGGTGGAACCTCAGAATTGCTTTAATTTGCCTTTCTCTAATTATTGGTGATTGGTTTGTTTATTATTTCTGTAGTAGAGAAACCACTTTGCAAAGCCATGACAACCAATGAACACTTTCGACTTTTGTAAGAAGGATAATTACATTGAAAAAATACAATGTGTTATTAATTAACATATTAATATTTTCTTCTGGGGGAGGGGAGGTAGGCTGGACATGTGAATTAATTATGTAGGGAGGAAATTCCCTTTAATTAATGCTGAATGGCAAGTTTTCTTCAACTCCTAGTTGTAAAGAGTTGTCTGGGACACCCGAAATGCTAAGTGACTTGCCTAGGGCCACATAGCTAGTATTTGTTAGGTGCAGGACCTTTAAACTAGGTTAGCCTTCAGTCCACTACCACCTGCTGCCACTTTACTATTAATGTCAAGCTTCCACATCTATTCATTGCCAGGTCCTCCTGATTATGTCCTCACAATATCTCTTGTCCATTCCCTTATCATCATTCTTGTAACCACGCCCTGGTTCAGGTTTTTAACAACCCTAACCCACTCTATTGTAATAAACTACTAATTGTTCTCCTTGCCTCCAATCTTTTCTTCTCCCAACCATCCTTCACATACTGGGGAAAACCAGTCTCCTAAAGTAGAGGTCTGATCGTTCTTTTTTCTCCCTCTATCTCCACTACTAAAAATATTTTTTTTAAAAAGTGCAAACAACTTTAATCTCTCATTACATTTAAGATGAAATACAAACTGCTCAGAGGGCATTTAAGTTTTTCCATAAGGCAACTTTGGGGAAATTGATTAACCGCCCTCGGCCCTAACTTCTTCCTCTGTAAAATGGAGAGATTAGGCTAAAGCTAGTTTCATTTTCTTCTCTACTAGCATTCTACCATTCCGTGGAACAGTTTGATAGATTTGTCCCTGAAACATGTCAAAGGTGCTGTATTTATCAGATGCCCCTTCAGCATCAGTGCCAGTTAACCTGCTATTTGGCTTACTACAGAGAAGAAGAAAGAACCTTCCATTTGTATTTTGTGTGGGAGAAAAAAACGAACAGATGGGGAATATCTAACTGAATATTTTTCACCCTATTTTCCAAGCTCAGTCTTAGGAATTAAGTGTATTTTAAAGAGTTAACTCCATATATAGATAATCAGGTCATATCAATAATATTATCATTTAAAAATACTCCAAACTTCACCTTTACCCAAACAAAAGAGAGAACAATTTTACTTCACTCATTACATATCTGTGACCCTTAGAGAAGAGTCTTGATTCAAATAGACAAGGACTTGGAACAGGTTTACTGCCAATTTGGTGTTCCCATTCTTGATTGTTAAGCAAGCTCAGGAGGGAAATAAATTACTTCCAAGTTTATGGTCCAGGGTGTTGGGGAGCAGGACATTTTGTTCCTCAATTAATTTCCCATACGTTTCATTTCCTCTGCGTGGACTTTTAAGGCACATGGTTATTGGTGAATTCTATTTGGAGCAAAACAATCTCTCCTAGGTCTCTTTAATATTTGCTAACATTTTGTCTCTTAAGAGTCAATGCTACTTGTCTTTAAATGTCACACTTAACCGGCTGTTCAATTTCTACCCTGAGGCTTTTCTTGAAGGCTAAGTGTAGGGGGAGGCAGGATAACATGCAACTGCCCATCTGTTCAACTTCCCCAGGCCTGTGGCAAGCAGGCAGCACACACACAGTACCTCCCACTAGTGATTCATTGGGTTCTCTTTAGAATAAATGATAATCAGTTGCTTATGAATATGCTGAAGTATTAGTTCGTTGTTTGAAACTAAGTCTGTTCTTTTGTAAAATCTATGTTTGATATGTCTACTAGTAAACCATTTCTAAGGAGGTTTGTCTCTCAATTCTCTGTACTTTATTTTTTGATCCCTTATTTGAAACTGGAAAGAGCAGTGGATAGAGCTTGGTTTAAGGCCCAGCTCATCTCTTCTCTAGTTGTGGGACTTGGGCTCCTCACTTAATATCCTTGGGCCCCAACATCCTCATCTGGATAATATTTGCTCATTCTACTTCTCAGGGTTGCTGTGAGTTAAATGCTATGACTTAAATGAGACAATACATGTAAAAATTCTTTGTGGTGTATAAATGTGTCCTTCACCTGTTAGGAATAATGACTTATATTATTGGTTCTTTTATTTTTAGCTTCATTTAGAATTCACCCGCAAAAACCCTAGTTTTTAAAACATAACAATATTTCTCCTAAAGTTACATGATCCTAAGATCATCTGTTTAGAACTGAAAGGGATTTAAATGCTCTTCATTCTAATCTCTTGACTTTACAGATAAGGAGACCAAGGAACAAAATAGTCAAGCCAAGGTCACAGAGGTAGTAAATGGCAGGGTTGAGGTTTGAAGCCCAAGCCCCCGATTTCATGTTTCTCTGAAGCAGTTAATTGACAAGGAACAGTGTCTTAGATTTGTGAGAGACTTATTAGAGACAGACTGATAAATAGTACTAATGCTACTTTGTGCTACCAAGAAGAACTTTGGCCACCAAAAATCCCTAGCATATATTACTTCCAGTAGATATTGAAATAAATGTGATTACAACTAAGCTAAAGTCAGTGGTCTTGGGTTTAAATTCCAGCATTGCCACTTACTGCCACAGTGACATCAGGCAAGTCACTTCTTCTCAAAAAGCATTTGGTTTGGTTTCCTTCTAATGAAATTTCCTGCAAAATGCATAGATGACTTAAAACCATTGGGACATAGATCTAAAGCCATAAGACACCCCAGAGATCTTCTAGTCCAGACCTCTCATTTTACAGATGAGGCCCAGGGAAAGTAAGTAATTTGTCCAAGAAGACCCAAAGAGCTAAAGTTTGAACCCAGGTCCTATGACTTTAGAAGCTGTATTTTTTCCACTGTGACATTCCCCTCCCCTCTCTACATCCATGATGAATATATGAATGAATAGAGCATTTATTTTATTTTATTTTTTGCAAGGGGGAAAGTAGGGCAATTGGAGTTAAGTGACTTGCCCAGGGTCATATGGCTAGTAAGTATTAAAGTGTCAGAGGCCAGATTTGAACTCAGGTCCTTCTGACTCCAGGGTTGGTGCTCTATTCACTGTGCCACCTAGTCACCCCTAGATAAAGCATTTATTAAGTGCTTATACATGCTTACTACTGTGTTAAGGCCTGGGAATAAAGCTGGAACAGGCAGTCTTTGCTCTCCAAGAATTCACATTTCACTAGAGGAGACAACCCAAATGGAAGACTTCAGCTTCAAGTCAGATAGAAAGACACCATGGTCCTTACATTGTAGCAACAAAGCAGATAATAATATTTCTCCTTTAATGTCATTTCCACTGATAAAATCATACAAGTTTCTGATGTGAAGCCATTGGACAGGGGCAGTGACTTTGGTGACAAGAAATTTCATTTAGGGGTCTACGAAAGCTGTGACTGTAGCACCTACAGGGGCAGTTGCCAAGCTGTAACTCCATAGAGATTGCTTCCCAGGAGGGGGGCTGAGGCTGATTTTCTGAAAGCATTGCTATTCCCAAGGTTCTTGTGTTCAGGGTCTTGGGCTATCTCCATTTGTGTCTGAGGGAACATTGGTGGTCAATGTGGTGATGGTGGTTTTCTTGGAACCTCCTACTTCCACTTTCTTCTTCAGGGTACTTTGCTGCTTCAGCTAGGCTAACTTGCTTGCCGAGATTATATGGTCCAGAAAGTGGTAGTAGCCACCATTGTTCTTCAAAATGTTGATTAAAAAATGCTAAATCTCCACAATAAATTTTAGGGAACTACTTTTTTTTGTAGTAGAGTACCATTTATCGCATCCCTTTTAAGAAGCCATTGGCTTGGATTTAGAGATCTTTTTGTTGTAAGATTTGGAATATAATATGTATTGGAATGAGATTTGACAGTTTGGTGATTTTGGCAAGGGAGAACTGACCTTAGCCCAAATTTTTCAAAAATAATTCAAGACTTCCCCAAATTAAACTTCTAAAATGGGGTCTTTGAGAAAAAAAAACAAAATAAAAGAATATTTTCAAAATTCTAGCTAAGAAAAAGGGAGATGGCAAGAATATCTCTAATTTTCTCAGCAGATGCAATTTTAAGGATAAATTACTCAGTAATTTGCTTGACAGATATTTATTAGCCGATACTAAAACAACAATAGCTAGCCAAAGACTTTCAAGTCTATTTGTGGGTTGCCTCACTTCATCCTCACAACAATCTTGTGAGGCAGAGGTTATTATTATCCCCATTTTACAGATAAAGTAACTGAAGCTGAGAGGCTATATGACTTGTCTAGGGTCATACAGATTAGAGTCTGAAGTGGGATTTAAGACTCAGCTCTTCCTGACTCTAAGTAATATTATGCGTTGTGCCACCCAGTTTCCTCAAAGTACTATGTATTGTGTATGTTATATATGTGTTTGTGTGTGGGGGGGTGTTCAGGGTTTCAGGGAGGGAAGATCCATGAGACAAAGTCCCCCCCCCGCAAGACTTTTATACTAATCACTACAATATCAGGTATTATAGAATTTGTAGAATGTGAGGTTGGAAGGAGCCTTAGAGCTTATCTCATATAGTCAACCTAACTTGTAAAGCTATTTCTCAGGTATATCAAGATTTTAATTTAATTTTGTTTTGTTTTTAATGCATAAGAACTGAGTGGTATAGAGAGTGTGCCCTGAGGTGACTCGGAAGGATTCATTAAGATAATGACATTTAAACTTAACCTTGAAGAATGGTAGGAAGAATGGAGGTACGATGAACCTGATTTAAAAGGCATTGCCTGGCAAAGGAATAACATTAACAGTGCCATGGAAGTACAAAGTATGAAAGTACTGGTTTATTCCCTGTGAACTGTCTTTCAAAAGCAGACTTGGGACTCGGAGAAAAGCTTGGTACTTAGGCCAGGCAAACCAGACTCATTAGGGAGGAAGCTAGGTAGTGGAATAAAGATAGTGGGGAGGCTTGCCGTCAAGAAGACCTTAGTTTGAATTCTGACTCAAACACTTATTAACTGTTGTGGTACATAAAATTCTGAAAGACAAAGTCCCAGGTATTGTTGTAACTCCCATTTTGTGAACATGCCCCATCTCTCCCTATCATAGGAGACCTGCCTAGGAGACTTGCTCAAAATCCAACAATGCCCTCCTGGGGAGCAAACCTGACAAGTAAACCTGCCCAAACCTGCTACCTGGAGCCCATAGCCACCCCCCTCTTCTGTTTAGTTCTCAAAATAGACTTGGGAACTTTCCAGTTGGGCAACAAACTGATTGCTGGCCAACAATCGTTAGGCAATGAACTGATTGCTACCTTTTGGCTTCTGTATTTTCCAAGCTTGCTTAGCAACTAAGTTGTGGTTTCCCCCTGGTAACAGTTGTGTTGTGACTTTTGTCTATATAAGCCCTGAGGAAATGCATCTCAGGGCTGCTTGATTTGGGTTTTATTCACCTATTGCAGTTGCCAACTTATTAAACTCCACTTAAAATGAATAATGGTCTCAATCGCTCATTTCTTGGTACATCAGTATGAAAAATGAATTTATTAATTAGGCCAGCAACTAGTCAATAAATTGAAGTCAGTGGTCTCTCTCTGCAAAGACCAAAAGGCAGTATCTCTGGTCAGTATAAATATAGGTCTATCTTCCTGATAGCACAGTGCTGGGACCTCCACAGTAATGGGACAAACAAAAGGCAACCTGATTGGTGGACACTTAATGAGAAGGCGGGCTCAGGGTTCTCAGGGCTCAGCTGTGAGGGTAGGGTGGGGCATGAAAGCTGAGAAGGCTTTGTCTTGAGATTCAGCAACCTCACACAATCTGGATGAGGGAAGCCTTCTTATTTAACATCTATTTGTCTAGACTTCTCCTTTGTAGACCAGGTCACCCCAAACTTTAATGAAGGGTGCAAGGACACATCAATATCTCTGGGTAGCATTGGCTAACCCAGTTTGGCTCCTGTTTATAATATAAACAAAAGTAAGTGGCCCTGCCCTGGTCTTGAGAGGTGCTGGGATGTGGTCATATTGCTCAGCTAGAACAGGCCTGGATGGATTTTTCTTTAAGCCAGTGTAAGAGATGGTCTTTTGGACAGAGAAGGGAATATTACAAACTGTTATTAACAATCAAATGATACAAAATTAAAATTAATTTTCTTCACTGTGTGACCCTGGGCACATAGTGTGTTAAGTTAACCTCTCTCAGCCTTTCCTAATCTGAAAAAATGAGAAGAGTTGAACCTACATCACAGGATTGATTTGAGGATCACAGGAGATAATATATGCAAAGTGCTTTACACATCTTAAAGTACTACGTAAATATTAGTTATTATTAACTGCTATTGGTGGCAACTTTCTTTCCTTCTGATTTGAGATCCATGCTTTCCTAGCAAATCAGTAGTAGATATGATGCCTTGGTTCTAAAGCAGGAGGTCGTAACCCTGGGGTCCATGGGTCCATGGAAAGATTTCAGAGAGTTCTAATAAAAAATGGTGCTTTAGACAGCACTTCTTAAAACTGTGGGTTGCAACCTGATATGGAGGTTATGAAAAATTTGGCAACAGTAAAAGGTTTCTGAAAGCTCAACAATCAAAAATTAATTAAAAATCAAACACTTAATGAATCCAAGTGTTTCTGGCAGTACCTGCTGGTATTGCATCAAGCAATTTCTCTGCAGCTTTCTCAGAACACATTTTGCACTGCACGTGCCCTCAGGCCATGCAACACCAACAAACAGTTCTGAAAGCAAAAAGGGGTCTCTAGTAGAAAAAGTTTAAGAAGCCCTGCTTTAGGAAACCATATATGTTAGTGGGGTATAGGATGAACTGAAGCAGAGAGAGGTCGGAGACTATAAGAGCAGGTAAGAGGTCATTGCAATATAAACAGATAACTTTTTAATAGTCTGAACCAGAGTAGTGGCTATGATAGGGAATGGAAAGAGACAGACTACAAGAAAGATTGTAGGAAGGAAGAAATAATTTAAACAAAAAAGATAGCTGTTATTAACATAGTAATTGACATAGTTGTCACATTTTATTTTACATTGATCCAAAAGTGCCACAGCAAAGATTTGAACTCAAGTCTTTCATGATCCCAACTCCAGTATTCTATTGGACATATGAGCCATGGGAGGGGTCAAAGAGACTAAGTAAGGGTTCTTACCTGGGATCTGATAACTTACATTTTAAAAATTTTTTATTAATTATTTTATTTATTTTCTTGTTTATGTCATTCATTTCTATAAGATTTTGAGTTACACATTTTCTCCCCGTCTTTCCCCTACCCACAACCCCAAAACAGCAATCCCACTATAAAGCCCCTCACCCAGTCTGCTCTCTCCTATGTCCTCCCCCATCGCCCCTCTGACTTTCTGGAAGGGGAGGGTGGGTCTCCCTGTCCCAGTGCCTGTGTATCTTAATTCCCAGTTGCATGTAGGATAACTTAAACTTTTAAAAATGTATTTATTAACATTTTCTGTTTCTTATATCACCATAGTATCCCAAGTATTCTTCTCCTTCCCCCTCCCAGAAAGCTATACCATATGAATATTTTTTCAAAGAAGAAAGATAAGTCAGCACAACTGATCAATACATTGAAAAAGTGCAAAAAATATGCAACGTGTAACATCTGTGAATCTCTCACTTCTAAGAAGGTATAAGTGGGAGATTATCTTCTCATCTCTTCATTTTATTTATTTTTTATTGTGTTGCCTAGCAAAACCTCCCCATTTGATTAAAAACTGCTGGGAAAACTGGAAAGCAATTTTTATTAAAAAGGAAATTTTTCCCTAGGTAACTTATATTTTCAACTTTATCAAATTCTGGGTTACTGAGTTCTATTGTTTTTGAATCTCCCTTGTCTATTCCATTCCTCTGTCTCCCTAGTCTTTGACCAATACCAGATGGTTTTGATGATTGTTGTTTTATGATATAGTTTTAGATCTAGAGTTATTATTCCCTCCTTTTTACTTATTTCTTTTCATCATTTCCCTTGATATTCTAGATCTTTTGTTTTTCTGATTGAATTTTGTTATTATTTTATCAAGCTTTATAAAGTATCTGCTTGGTAATTTGATTGGTGGGGCATTAAAAGCATAAATTAATTTTGATAGTATCATCATTTTTGTTATATTGGCATGGCCTATCCATGAGCATTGAATATTCCTCCAGCTATTTAGGAGTTATTCTTTATTTTTTTATGGGGGATCTATGACACACAAAAATATTAAGAATCCATGTCCTAGAGGCAAGAAGGGGCAACTGGAGTCTTTTAAACAAGGGTTTAAACGAGGTGAGTCCTGTGCTATAGGCATATCTTTTCCTTCTTCAATACTCTTGAAACCTTTTGTCTCAGCAGCACTCTAGGTCCCAGGAGGAGATGTAAGTACAAACTAAAGAATCTTAAATAATTAAGAAACACCTCAATGGATCTTCCAGACTTTCTTTCTCCATGTGAGTCTTCCTACCTCAGGAGAAGAGGTCATATTGAGCCAGGAATTCTTAAACTTTTTTGTGTGTCATGGACTTCTCTGGAAGTATAATGAAATCTATGGATGGTTTCTCAGGAAAAAAATGTTTTTAAGTAGTTGGAGGACATGTTAAATTTCAGATAGAGGTCAGTGAAGATAAATATGTAATTTTCTTTCCCCACCTAAGTTTACAAATTCCAAGGGGTCTAGGAATCCTAGGTTAAGAACCTTTGGGTTTAAACAATTCCTTTCACTCTCCCCACCTCCCATGCCTGAATGACTTACAGAATCCCAGAATCTGAGAATTAGAAGGAATCTCAGAAGTAACCTAGCTGAAACTGCATATGAAGGAATCCCAAGCTTCTAATTCACCAGGCAAATCACATTGACTCTTTAGACCTGCACCAGCTATTTTGAGAAAACATTGGGAGCATCTGTAAATGTCTAGAAATCAATGCATTTGGCCAACGGTCATGACCTTTCTGACATAGTAGTGTTTTGAAAATGGCACACAAAATTTTCAATAAAGAATTTAGAAATTTAAAAACAACTTTATTTTCTTTTTTTCAAAATGAGTGTGACTTAGAACTCGAAGCTAACGACATATTGTAACAAGTTTTATCCAGCTTAATAGAATCGGAATAGCCCCATATTCCCACCTTTTAACCTGTACATCTAGGACAGAGATCTTTAAGTTTTTCTTTTCTTTTCTTTTCTTTCTTTCTTTCTTTCTTTCTTTCTTTCTTTCTTTCTTTCTTTCTTTCTTTCTTTCTTTCTTTCTTTTTTTTGTCTTTGGAAATCTGATAAAACCTATGGACTCTGACATCGTGTTTTTCATGACTGGGGAACTGATGAATTTTAATGAGAAATTAGTGAAAATATAATCCCCACCACCACCACCCCCCACCTCAGTCAAATTCATAGATTCTCCTTTGTCCCCACCCATCACCCATAAAACTCCTGTTTTAGGCTATACAAAGGTCTAGCTGACTAAACTCAGTTCTAATTGTATTTTCTCTTTGTATTCCCAAAACCTAGTACAATTCTTGGTATGTAATAGGCACTCTTAAGAATTATTTGTTGCTTGATGGAAGAAACCTTGGTGTGGTAACTATTTTCAGGACCCCGGACAGGGGTGTGTGAAGCCTGATCTAACCAGATGTTAAATTTTCAGTGTGGCAAAAGCTACAAACCAAAGTTTGATTTATTGTTTTATGGTTTGTCTAGGTTTAAGGAAGTGATAGAAAAAATATTAACAATCCAGATTAAATTTAAAGTGTTTCATCTGCACTTATTTTTTTGTTTCTGGAAATCCAGTTGTAAAACACTATCCATCCCTGCCATCCCGTCTCCAGGGAGCAAACTAGAAGATGTCATAGTGCTGATCTGATAACAAATGAACATCTTTATCTACATAGTTGATCCTACCAACTCAACACTGGCAGGACT
>CM053595.1:193613376-193623539 GCA_028646575.1 Pseudocheirus occidentalis | reverse complement strand
AATGTTAAATTTTCAGTGTGGCAAAAGCTACAAACCAAAGTTTGATTTATTGTTTTATGGTTTGTCTAGGTTTAAGGAAGTGATAGAAAAAGTATTAACAATCCAGATTAAATTTAAAGTGTTTCATCTGCACTTATTTTTTTGTTTCTGGAAATCCAGTTGTAAAACACTATCCATCCCTGCCATCCCGTCTCCAGGGAGCAAACTAGAAGATGTCATAGTGCTGATCTGATAACAAATGAACATCTTTATCTACATAGTTGATCCTACCAACTCAACACTGGCAGGACTTGAGCTGAATTTTGACTTACTGCTTCTTTTGAAAGTTAGCTTTCTAAAATGCATCCATCTTTTGGTACTGATTCAACCACACCCCCACACAGTTATCTTGTGACCATTGGTTTGAGAGACATGTCCCTGGCAAAGAATAAGGATGCTCTCAGTGGCCTTGGCCTGCAGGGGAATTGAATTCATGACCCTGGCAGCACAGTGTTTTAAACACCAAATTCACCAACCATAGACAGGACAGGGAAGTATAACCTTTCTCCTCTCCCTTAGCCTCTGTTCTATTCTGCAGCAAAACTGCATAGCTCTTAAGCAAGATGCAGTCACAGGAAATACAGGGCACTGAGTTTTCAGCTTGGACTGTGCCTAGTGTGGGGTAGTTGGTTAATCCAGTGAATAGTGCTCAGGGGACCCGAAGTCAGGAAGAGTCCTCTTCCTGAGCTCAAATCTGGTCCTAGCTGTGTGACCCTGGGCAAGTCGCTTAACCCTCTTTGCCTCAGTTTCCTCATCTGTAAGGTGAGTAGAAGGTGTGTGCACTCCAAAAGTGTGTGCAACAGAGATCCTTACCCAACTAATACTCAGAGGTTTCTCCAGGTAGGAAGCAGAAAAGAATGGTTTATTATGATCTCGACAAAGGGCCATTCTCTTGGCAAAATGGTCAGGGAGGAAAAGCAATTTACAAAAGGAAATGGTGAAGTTATAAAGCCCTAATGCGGAATTCTCCCCCACCCCCTTCTGATCCTTTTCTTCCACTGGCTAGAAGTCAGGTGCACAATCTAAGGGAGGCAATCTATTTCAAGTACCAGAACAAGGAAATGGTAGACCACCCAATGTACATTTGAGAAAGCACTTCTGTCCTTATTTGGCATATCTAATGCTGAGGGGTCACTGAGAAGAGGGGTGTCTCCCTACCATTCTGAGTTTTGAGTCCTTGTAAATCATGTGATTTATGGTGAAGGGGAACTTGGGCCTGTTTCACATGAAAAGTCTTATTAGATTTTAGAGGATAGTCTGAGATGTTTTCACTATCTTTTACTCAAAGGAAATGACAAATCTTTCCAGTATCTCTACCAAAAGAACGCCACGTGGGATCATGAAGAGTCAGACATGACTGAAAAAAACTGAACAACTGCCTCATGTATTATCTTAACTCAGCTTCTACTAGTCACAAATACCTGGGACTCAGTTTCCTCGTGTAATGGCTTGGTTGGACTAGATGGCTTCTGAGTTCTGTGATCCCATGAGCCTTCCAACTCTAATATTCAATGGTTCTAGTTGGCATCTCTTAAAAATATGGGAATGCCTTAACTTGGAGCATATACTCAAGAAACCCATTCTGTCATTAATTTTTATCTGCATATTAGAAATAGTATAGTAGGAAAAGTAATGAAGTTGAGCTCAGGAGGCCTAGGAGGCCCAGCAAGGATTCCTTAGTTATGTGACCATAGGCAAGTCACTTAAAATCTCATAGCTTTAATTACTTCATCTGTAAAATGGTTATAATAGTACTCACACTATCTACTTTAGAGAGATGTTTTTGGGGAAGTGCATCACAACCTTAAAGCTATGTACAGATGTGAGTTGTTATTGTTGTTCAACTTCTAGCTTACTAAATCCACTGTAGAATTAACTCAACTTAAAGGCCTGGGGCCTAAAAGAAGTCAGGTTAGAGCTAGAAGGAATCATGATTGGGCAGCTAGGTGGTGCAGTGAAAAGAGCACTGGCCCTGGAGTCAGGAGGACCTGAGTTCAAATCTGGACTCAGACACTTCACACACTTACTAGCCCTGTGACTTTGGACAAGTCACTTAACCCCAATTGCCCTCCAAAAAAAAGCAAAAAAAGGAATCATGATATGAGTAGATTAAAGAATATGACTAAGACTACAAAAAATTAATAGAATAATGAAAAAATTACAAAATAACACCCCATTCCTCCCCATGTATATCATATCTAGAAGAACCCTGGTCCAACACAGAGAACAGTAGACACAAAATCAAAAGTTCTGGGGTCAAGTTTGAGTTCTGCAGCTAGCTGTGTAACCTCCAACAAGTCTCTGCCTCTCTGTGGGCTGTGTCTCTTCATCTGTGAAATGGAGAAAAGAAATCCTGTCCTGGCTCCTTCAAATGGTGGTTGTGACCATCAAATGAGAAACTTTTTGTGAATGTATTTGGTCAATTGTAAAATGCTAAAGCCACAGCAGAGATTTACAACTGTGGGCAGAGCTCCAAGACCCAGAGAAGAGGGAAAAACAATAATGAGAGTTCTGAATCTCTATAGGTCTCGATAGGCCTGGCTAAATGAAGAGGTAATGAAGGAGCATGGAGTGTATTGTTTTCTTTAGGACCCAGCTTCCCTGCTTTTCATTCCAGTTTAGCTAACACAGGCAAGTTGAGTATTACCTGTGATTTCCCTCTGGTTATAGCCTGAAAATCATTTCCTCTTTACATGCGATAGAGGTAGAATTTCACCTGGGCATTTCCTCCCCTGGGAGTTTTTAAAATATTGATGAATAATGTTGTATGTGTTCCTTTCCCCTAAGCATAGTTTGGATCCATGAGTTGTGAAGCAGAGATAGATTGAGGGGGAAGGAATGTCAGTATTTCCTTCCTGGCACAGAAATCTTGTCATCCTGTTAACTTTACAGCCTGCATTTGTCAGTAGTAGGTTGTAAGCTGTTACCAAGGAGGGGATTTTTTTTGTTGTTGGTTATTTTTGTTATGAAGATTGTCTGTTGCTAGCTTTCCTTAACTTGTGAAATGAGACATCTCACAAAAGTGGGATGGTTGATGATTCCCTCACCCTCAGTTGCTCTTCCAGGATCTCTTAATTCTAAACCCAGAAATATCTCACTAAGCAAGTGAGAAAATAAAAATTCAACCACCTACACTTCATCCTGAATACCCTGCCAACCAGCTGGTCTTTAGGTTGCTACTCTACTATGGAAGTCATGTCAGCTGCCCCATGGTGTGGGACTGCTTATGGGAAACAACAGTAAGAAAGTACCAGGGCCAGGCAGCTAGGTGGTGCAGTGAATAGAGAACCAGCCCTGGAGTCAGGAGGATCTGAGTTCAAATCTGGCCTCAGACACTTAACACAAAAACTAGGTGTGTGACCTTGGGCAACTGAACCCCAATTGCCCTATCTTCCCCCTCCAGAAAGGAAAGAAAAAAAGAAAGAAATCAAGAAATCAAGAAAATTATAGAGTCAGAGCTATTAGAAATGGTTTCTATGTGTTCATTGGTTTGGTCTGTGCGAAAGCACTCTGATAGCAAAAATTCATGGCAGTGAACTAAGCTGATGAAGGAGCTGCTTGATACCATAAAAACATGGCCCAGACCAGCTGAGCTGGCCCCCATTTTTTAAAGTTATGTCCCATGAGTAAACAGTGACTAATTATACTGTGGTCACATGACTGTAAAACATTTCTAATTAGTTAAAGAAAAACCCTGTGGATAAAGGACTCAAGGAAAGTTAAATCATTAAGTTTGTTTCATGGCTATAAAAGTGAATTAGTACTTGCTAGAGCTGGTAAATTTGTATTCTTTCTTTTTTTTTGAATATCAAGTTGATATTTGTTTAGCTTGGTTAAAAAAATATACACACAACAAAAAACTATCAGTGCTATTGAGATGAATTTCAACCCAGAGCTAATTCCTAGAGCCAAACTAAAAACCTCTTAAGGAAGATTTTTTTTTTAATAGAAATGCTGTCTGGATAGAACTATGATAGCTCAGAAGGCACTAGAGCATATACAGACCCATATACAGAATCCAATAAACATGATCATGAGCAGCAGAAGCAGAAAACTCAGCTATGAGATTGTGCTTCTGTTTATTCAACCTTTGGGTTTCACCATAGGCTTATGAAGGGCTTGCTGTGTGCAAAGCACTAGGCTACACACAATGGGGTGTAACAAGGGAAAGAAAGGAGGAATGCCAGTGAGTCTATTCACTTAGGGCTAGAAGGAAGGAACCTTGGAGGATAGCTAGCCTCATGCTGTTATTTTTTAAGTGAGAAAAAAGGACCAGAAAAGTTAAGACACTTGCCTGAAATTGTGCAGTTAATAAGCAAAATTCCTGGGATTCGAACCCAGGCCCTTTCACTTTAAATACAGCATTGTACAACTCTGACAACAGGAAAATAAGTCAATATGCATTCATTAATTACTTACTATGTGCCACTCACTGTGCTAACCCCTGGGGATACAAAGGAAAGTAAAGGCAGTTCCTCTTCTCCAGAAAATGACAATCTAAAAGGAGAGACAATAAGTGAACAACCATGTAGAAACAAGCAATATACAAGATAAACTGGAGTTAATCAGAGGTCATTATCCCTATTGTCTGGGGAGAGAGAAAACTTCTCAGGCAGTTTTGGATTAACTTCCCCCCTCCAATACTGCTCTTCGATCAGCTGCCAGCCCTTTGTGGGTCCCTCCTCCTGGCCAGTGGGAGTCAGGGACAGCCCAGGCTCACTCCTCCCTTGCTTTGGGACCCTTCTTCCTTTCCCTTGCAGTCAATCAGCATCCTCATTCTTTGTAAACATATTTCCCAGCCACTGGGAGATAGTGGCCAGCTTCCCTGTGACTTGCCATTGGGGCAGACTTAAGTCTCCCTCTCAGTCAATGAGAGAGGAGACAGTGGGGGAAGGGGGCTTGACTGCCTTAGGGTATAAATTCTTGCTCTGGTCTTTTGTAACATGTCTTTTCTTCATAATCAGTCATGAAGAAGACTGCCCTCTTCTCCCTGGAAAAGAATAAACTCCTGTTTTCATCCTATGACATCTCCAAATTTCTAATTAAATTTTTGGATAGGGTTTTTCATCCCAAACACTATGGTTAAGTAAAGCTCCTAGGTTAATTTGCAGGGATCAAGAAGAACTTGATGGGATGGAAAGGAATTTTTCTTCACCCCAAATCAAATAGTATCCAAAATTCGGATAATGGCAGCCTGGGAAGAATCAAAGGCTTTCCAAGGGAAGACTTCAGTGTTTAAAAGTTTCTCTGGCTGGCTGGGTCTGAATTGTTGTAAGTGATTTACCCAGGGTCTCACAGCTAGCAAGTGTCTGAGGTCAGATTTGAGTTCACAAAGCC
Source organism: Pseudocheirus occidentalis (assembly GCA_028646575.1). Lineage (NCBI taxonomy): Eukaryota > Metazoa > Chordata > Mammalia > Diprotodontia > Pseudocheiridae > Pseudocheirus > Pseudocheirus occidentalis. The sequence goes on along the minus strand of CM053595.1, from coordinate 193,618,163 downwards.
TTGACCCAGTATTCTATCCACTCTACCACCTAGCCATCCCTGAGTTTGAATTATAAAAGAACTAAAATAACCCCTGTGGCTATAAACTAAAGGGCAGCTAGGTGGCACAATGGGTAGAGGACCAGGCCTGGGGTCAGGAAGAATCATCTTCCTGAGTTCAAATCTGGCTTCAGACATCTACTAGCTGTTTGACCCTGGGCAAGTCACTTAACCCTGTTTGTCTGTTTCCTCATCTATAAAATGAGCTAGACAAGGAAATGGCAAGCTGCTCTAGTGTTTTTGCCAAGAAAATCCAAAATGGGATCACAAATAGTCAGACATGACTGAAAAATGGCTGAAGAACTGAAGCTATAAAAGAATTGTAATTCTTATAAGAAAGCATAAAAGCAGCAGATTCTGCAGCCAAGTGCAAGCATCAGTTTATAACACTGTGAAGTATAGCCCAACAGGGCATGAAGTCAGCTTGATGCCCACGATTCAACTTTTCTACTAGGCCAACAGATGACAATAGTGTCTCTGTGAGAAAGTGAGTCACAGCATCAGACAAAGATATATTCCAATGGGTATGCTACCTTAAGACCATGATGATCTCTGGCTACTGGAGTTCCCTAGCTACCTATGTTCCCTGTCCTTGTGCGGTCTCCATGCAATCTTCCTGGCCATGTGTGTTACGTGTTCCCTACATATGTTCCCATTTCTATGTGTGCTCCTTATCCATACATTTCTTTCTATGTATATACTCTTTCCCAGTGGTAGTGATATTCTATTAAAGAATATGATCCTGTGAATATGGAGGCAATCTTCTCTGTCCTTTATTTTGCAAAATAACTAAATGCCTTTTGGTTTAAATAGTGTCCTCTGGTGATCATGTAGTAGAAACCATAGTGGGGTCTGTTGGGTAGTAGTTTGAATGGATGCTGTCTCAAAGCCGACCACTATTCTAGTGTAGGTTTCAAGGGACGTGTTGGAGAAGGAGCTGATCTAGTCAGTCAATAAATATTTAAGTGCCTATTATATGGCAGGCACTGTGTTAAATACTAGGGATACAAAGGACGAAAAGATAATTTCTGACCTCAAGAAGCTTGTGATCTAATGGAGGAGGCTACATGCAAACCACTACATATAAACAAGCTATGGACAGGATAATTAGGAAATAATCAACAGAGGGAAGGCATTGGATTTAAGAGGGACTAGGAAGGTCTTCTTGCAGAAGGTGGGGTTTTATAGAATAACTAGGGAATCCAGGAGGCAGAAATGAGAAAGATCATTCTCTGCATAAGTGATAGCCCATGAAAATGACAGGAATCAGGAGTTGGGAGATAACTTGTCTTGTTGAAAGGACAGCAAGGAGACCAATGTCACTGGATCAAACAGTGCTGGGATTAGGGGTGGGGTGGAGTGTAAAATTAAAAAAAATACTAGAACTAGAGGAAGAAGGAAGCAAAAAGGGAATTTTGTGTTTGAGCATGGATCTATATAGATATTTACAAGACATTGTCCCTATTTTCATGGAACTTATAGTTTATGGGAAAACTCACCCAAATGGTATAGATTATAGTTCTTACTGTGCAAAGTCAACCTGAATGACCCCATGTTTAAAACCTTGCTTAAACTTTTAATATGTGGGTAGCTAGCTTGCCAAAACTGGAGGTCCAGAAATACCCTTGTACATGTACACTTAGACATGGGGAGGGATCAGTCAGCATACTTTTGCACTTATAGGGACATTGGAATCAACACCAATCACAGCCAACTGCTTGTTGCCTTGGGGTGCTAATAAAATACTTTTGCCTTTCTTTTCCTCAGGCCCAAATCAAGTTTTCTTTTAACACTATTCAATCCTTTGCCTAATTTCCTTCATATTGGCTTGAGGTTGTGCTCTTTCTTTCAGGCAGTACTGTGTAGATGGCATTGGAAAACCACTGAGGGCAACAGCTCCACCTGAATATAATTTAAACCATAAGCAGGTTTAGCCTTCAGCAAAACTGAGGAGGTAAAATTGATCCTTTTGTCTTTCTCAGTTGCACAGATGTAAGTGTAACTAAAGAGACACAGGCAGACATAAATGTCAAAAAAAAGAGTGAGATGGTGGGAGTCCCTAGGTCAGATAGGGGTACTTTGTTTATACTGTTCAGGCAGAATTTTTAAACATTTAATAGTATTTTATTTTTTCCCCCAGTTACACATCAAGGACATTTTTAGCATTCATTTTTACAAGATTTTGAATACCAAATTTTTCCCTCCCTCCCCTTTTCTGAAAATAGAGACAGTTTGATATTAGTTTGTACATGTACTATCATGTAAAAATATTTCCATATTAGTCATAGTTGTGAGAGAAGAAACACATCAAAAGGAAAAAAAACAAGAAAGAATAAAGTAAGTGAAAAAAATGCTTTAATCTGTATTCAGAGTCCATCAATTCTTTATTTGGATATGGACAGCATTTTCCTGAGTCCTTTGTACTTGTCTTGGATTATTATGTTGCTGAGAAGAGCTGAGTCATTCGTAATTGATCATCACACAGTGTTACTGATCCTATGTACAGTGTTTTTCTGGTTCTGCTCATTTCATTTGCCTCAGTTCCTTCAAGTCATTCTAGGTTTTTCTGAAGTCTGCCTATTCGTCATTTCTTATTGCACAGTAACATTTCGTTTCATTCATATACTACAGCTTGTTCAGCCATTCCCCAACTGATAGGCAGCCAGAATGTTTGAATGAAGAGATGTAGTGGCATTCTGTCAAGGATAATATCCTTCCAACCTTGGTAAAACATCATTCCTTATCTTTGTACAGTCCCAAGATTTCATTCTTGACCTCTGAAGTGGGAAGTAATTCCCTAATTAACCCACATTTCCATCTTTTCTTCTCCCTCTCATCCCATTTCCTTTTTCTCTATATACCTCCTTTCCCTTCCTCTCTCCTTTCCTAGTATTTTTCTCCTCGTCTGTTTTTCTACACTTGTAATCACCGTCCCAGGATCTCTCTGTACCTTTCAATTGATTCCAATCCAACAAACACAGAGCAAATACCTGCTGTGGGCAGGTCACTGTGGTAGGATGCCCTGGACCTACAAAGAAAAAAAATGAAATAATCCCAGTCCTCAAGGAGCTTATATTCTTTAGAGGGAATACAATCTTTTATCTGACAAACTGTCATCACTTCTGTGATCAGATATAAAGTTCTCTGGTTTTTAAAGCCCTTAATACCTTTCTCTTTTCTGTCTGTTCTCCTGAGTACTGCTGCTCTGAATAACTTTAAGGGTCTAATCACATAGTATAATGAACTCTATTTATTTAGCAATAAACTAAAGCATAACATTCATGATAACATAAGATAACATAACAACTTATTACTAAGGTGACCACAAGGTCTTAAACAAAACACCATTCAGTATATCTTAGAGTCATCTTTAAGGGTAGCAGAAAATACAAATACCATTCACCCTTAGGTCACAGTAAATTACAATCTCCTCAGTCAATACAGAGTATCCAAATAAAGTCTTCTTTCATCTTGGCTAGAGGCTGGCTTCCAATCATTCTTAAGCTAATCATCCTTAAGGGGTAGCAGGAAGTACAAACACCATCCACCCCTAGATCACAGTAAGTTACAATCTCCTCAGTCAAGACAGAGCATCCAAAGTAAAGTCCTCTTTCATCATGACTTGAGGCTGGCTTCTGAACCCCATGGCTCCTCCTCCATGGGCTGACCACTCCCAAAGCTTGCCTGGATTCACATGTAGGCAGCTCTTGCTCCTATTCCATATGACTCTACTCCAAGCTCGTCTCTGGACACCAGGTATTTTCACTGACTGGCTCCCACTCTTGGAAGATGGCTCCTTCCTCCCTTTACCCCTTAGTTTTTCTGGCTTCCTGTAGGGCTCAGGTCAAATAAACCTTTTGCAGGAGGTTTTTTTTCTCATCTTTCCTTGTTCCACCCTCCTCCCAGTGCCTCACCTGAGATATTACCTTCTAGATACCCTGTATACTTCTCCTCTGTATTATTTTTGCACATTATCTCCCCCATTAGAATGTGAGCTCCTTGAAGGCAGGGATTGTGTTTTTTCCTTTCTTTGTATCCCCATTACTTAGTGTGGGGTCTGGCACATAGTAATAAATGCTTGTCAACTGACCAACAGGGAGAAAGTACTAATAACTAGGGGGCTGAGAAAGGCTTCTTTTTGGAGGTGACACCTGAGTGTAGTCTTGGAGGATTCTGAGGTGGAAAGGAGGAGGAGGAAGTATATGTGCATTTCGGGAATGGTGAGCAGTCTGTACAAAGGCCCCAAGATGGGAGAAGAAACAAGTTTGGGGAATAGCAAGTAGGCCAGTTTGACTGGAAGGAAGGTGGGGAGTGAGGGTCAGAGGATATAACTCTGGGAAGGTAGGCTGGAGCCAGACTGTGAAGGGCTTTAGATGCCCATCAGAGGAGTCTATATCTTATGCTAGAGGCAATTGGGAGCCGATGAAGGTTTTTGCACTGGAAAGCTATATAAAAGAATGATGTTTTTGGGAGGTTGTGTTGGCAGTATCACGGAGGATGAGAGAGGAGAAACTGGAAACAAGAAATACAATTAAGAGGTTTAAAAATAGTCTAGAAGGGAAGTGAAGAGGATCTCAATTAGGGAGAGGTAGTAAGTTTAAAGGGAAGGATAATGTGAAAGATGCTAAGGAAGCAGTATTGACTCTCTCCCTCCTCCCTCTTCCCCTGTCCCTCTTCCCCCTTCACCACTCCCCTTTCCCTCCTCCCCTTCCCCTCTCCCTCCTCCCTCTTCCCCTCTCCCATTTCCC
>CM053595.1:193595555-193612876 GCA_028646575.1 Pseudocheirus occidentalis | reverse complement strand
TCTTCCCCTTTCCCCTTTCCCTCCTCCCTCTTCCCCTTTCCCCTTTCCCTCCTCCTTCTTCCCCTCTCCCTCTTCCCCCTTCACCTCTCCCCTCTCCCTCCCCTCCCTTCTTCTCTGTCTCTCTTCTCCTCCTGGCCCCCTCTAGCATACACATACACACACACATACACACACAGACAGACACACACACATACAAGCTCTGTTCCCCTTTAATTTCATCCTTCTGAATCTGTTTTTTATATGTGAATCTAATTTTTATATGTGAAGACTTAAAATTAGGATCTTTTTGGTCCTTTGTCTTATTGCCAATCTATCCCACATGGCTGTCCTACTTTAGCTGGTGGTCTGTGGTGTTATTATTAAATTATAAATCATTGTTATTGTTTTTTAGTAGGACAAAGCAGACACACACACAACCCCTTCCATTTCTTCCTGTTCCTCTCTTCTTTCCCATGAAGCAGTAGCCTCTTGATTTATGATTTAACCCTTTGGGTATATGAAAGGAAAAAAAAACCAATAATCAATGCCTTGAGTGCTTTTCTCTGTATTGCCTTGCTAATTTTTTATCAGCTATAATCATTAGGATAAGAAATAACTGTGATCTATAGTAAGATGGTAAAAAAAAACAACTGTGTGTAACTGTGATGTAGTCCCAGGAAAATTCCTGTGTTAGATGACCTTAGAAGTGTAACTAAATCATTATGAAGTATGTATCTTAAGTATGTGACCATAATAATCATACCTGTATATTAATCTTTATATCAAAATGATAAAGTAAAAAATTCCTATAAGGGCCTGAGACATCAAAGATTTGATTGAGACATCATGGAAAGTACAAAATTAGGATGTCACAAAGTTAGGTCATAGTGACCTACAAAATGCAGTCTTATAAATATCAGATTCTAGAGGACTTTGTTGCACCATCCGTGAATCAAGAGACCCATAAATAGCTGTGAATTCTGTATCTTGGTCTCAGACCTTAATGCATTGACTGTAGACCAGACCCCACCTTTGTTTCTCTTCATAAAGGTTGGTTTCTTTTCTCAGAGAGCTTCCCTCTTTCCTTTTGATACACATATGCAACTATTTTATGCCTTGTAATGGTTGTCATGTTTATTGTTAAGGTAACAAATCCTTATGTAGCATTTTAGGTTCTTGTGGATCAGAGAGACTCTGGCGAGGCTGAGGGTACAGAGAAAACTACTGTTTTGAAGGAGATCTAGGTTCTAGCTCAGGGTCTCCCACACACTGTGGCTGAGGGTACAGAGAAAACTACTCTTTTGAAGGAGATCTAGGTTCTAGCTCAGGGTCTCCCACACACTGTGGCTGAGGGTACAGAGAAAACTACTCTTTTGAAGGAGATCTAGGTTCTAGCTCAGGGTCTCCCACACACTGTGGCTGAGGGTACAGAGAAAAACTACTGTTTTGAAGGAGATCTAGGTTCTAGCTCAGGGTCTCCCACACACTGTGGCTGAGGGTACAGAGAAAAACTACTGTTTTGAAGGAGATCTAGGTTCTAGCTCAGGGTCTTCCACACACTGTGGCTGAGGGCTAGATACTTGATCTCTATGCTTTTGTCATCATGGGTAAAATTGAAAAGATCTTTGTTGGCATGGAAAGAATTAAGAGCTAGAAGGAACCTTTAAGCAATGTCCAGAGGTTTCCAAACTTATTTGGCCTACCAGACCCTTTAAAAAAATTACTCAGCACCCACCCCCACCCCCAGAAATCTACTTTCTTTAACCTTTTAATTTTTTTTTAAATTTGTGATATTTCATACTACTACCACCACCCCCGATTGTTGCAGCACCCCCCAGCAGGGGGCGGTATCACCCACTTTGGGAACCTATGATAGACCAGTGGGATCATTTTACTACAATATTTCAGATTTTTGTCAGTGGGAATACTTTCCTTATAGTCTTTCTATAATCCCATTTTTGACTTAGATTATTCTGGAACAGTTTCTGTGGTGGAGAAGTCCATCACTTGTGTGTGTGTGTGTGTGTGTGTGTGTGTATGAGAGACAGACAGACAGACAGACAGACATAGAGACACAGAGAGAAGACAGAAAGAGGGAGAGGAGAAAGAGAAAATATCTCCTTAATTCTACTTTAACAACATCTGTCCTTCCTCTTTACTCCTACTCCCACACTTAAGTTCAGGGTCTCCTTATTTATCACCTCTATTATTATAATAACTTCCTAGTTGAACTAACTACCTGCTTCCAGTCTCTTCTCTCTCCAATCCTTCATTCATCCACATAGTTGCCAAAGTAATTTTTCTTTTTTTCTTTTTTTGCTTTTTGGAGGGCAGTTGGGGTTAAGTGACTTGCCCAAGGTCACACGGCTAGTTTTTATGTTAAGTGTCTGAGGCCGCATTTGAACTCAGGTCCTCCTGACTCCAGGGCCGGTGCTGTATTCACTGCGCCATCTAGCTGTCCCCAAAATAATTTTTCTAAGGTCCATGTCTGACCATAATACTTTCTTGTTTCAAGAAGTGGCCAAACTGGCAATGAGCTTCTCTGCCTTAACTCAGTAGCTTCTAATCTAATAGATATTTAATCCATCATTTAGGCCCTCCTCAAAGCCTTTCCAGTACAGTAGCACCTATCAGAGCTGGCTGGAAAAGTCTTTGATAATTCAAGGTCATATTGTGATGACTCATCAAAAGAAGATTTATATAAGTCACCAGGTAGAACTGGTAAGCAAAGTAGGCTGAACTGTCAATCATCTCTTAGCTGAGTTTGGGAAGGGGACAGGGTTTGATTGAATGTGGAAATTCCCTCACTCCCCACTTCTTTTCTGTGGGCAAAGCTTCTCTAGCAACTCATTTCCCTTTTGGAATATTTACTTTCAAACCTTGTATACATTTCCTTTATGGTGAAGGGGTTGGAGAGGAGAGAGAAAAATGACTCCCAGTTTAATTTGTTTACTTCTGCTTTCAAAATTATTTTTCTTTTAAAGCATTTAGGAATGTGTGCTTTGTCCAGGTTCTCTTGGGGATACACAAGGTCCTTTGCCTTACTTATCAGATATTGATTTATTTTCCTTTGTCTTTAAATATCTATTTATAGATGTCTGGACTCTTTTATCCAATCTGGATGCCATGTTCCCTTCTGTTATTAATATCTTTCTTGTTGGTTTATCTGTTTATGCTTGAGGTCTTTAACTGAGTTTTTATTTTCCTGAAATCTGTGGTAATTTAATCTTTTTTTCCCCTTATAGTCTGCTGTTGTTCACTTTCTGACTCCTGATTCTATCCCTTTTGATTTCATTTTCCTTAGGACGTGGACTTCAAGGCCATCTCATCCTTTTCCTTGACTGGGAAATTCAGTATTTCACAGCTTTGGTCTCTGCTCCAATTAATTTTTTTTGGGGGGGTGGGTGGGTGGAGAAAACTGGTTCCATCTAGATTCTGTACTCTTCTTTAAGCTAATGGAATGCCATACAAGTACACATATGTGTCCTATCTCACTTGCCTCTATTCCTCAGTTTTCTGAGCTCTGTTCCAGCATAAAGTACTGGCAAGATTGAAGAAATTTATGCCTTTTGGTTTTCCCTGTGGCACAGGTGGCAGAGGAATTGAGTGGGAGAGGTACAGAATTTAGTTCTTTTGCAAATCTGTGGATCCACTTGTGCAGCTGTTTGTGGTATATGGTAGGATTGGGGTTGCTGAGTATTGCTGAGTAAGTTAGAGGTTAGGGATTACTTCTCTTCTGTTAGTTCATTGAATCATTCCCTTTTTGCGAATGAGTTTGAGAGGTTATGGGTGTTGGAGAAAATGTGTTGGAAATCACCATGTTCACTTCTGGAGTACTGTTGGCCTCTGTTTTTTTTATAGGTGTGTTATCACAGCTGATGATTTTCTTTCTTTCCTTATCCAATCGACTTAATATACTCATCTCTTTTAAATATGTAGTTCTTAACTCCAAGATTCAGTGACATCCCTTCCTCCCCAGAAAACAAATTTGTGTTGCCAAGACAGGAAAATTCCCTGTAACCCATCCGTCCATCCGTCCATCCGTCCATCCGTCCATCCATCCATCCATCCATTCATCTGTCTATCTATCTATCTATCTATCTATCTATCTATCTATCTATCTATCTATCTATCTATCTATCTATCTGTCTGTCTGTCTGTCTGTCTGTCTGTCTGTCTGTCTGTCTGTCTGTCTGTCTGCCCGTCCATCCGTCTCTCTCTTTGTCTCTCTCTTTGTCTCTCTCTCTCTCTCTCATCTATTTATCTATCATCTATCTATCTATCTATGTCTGTCTATCTATTGGTCTATCTTAGCTATAAGGAAAAATAGGGAATTTGGATATATAGACCAACAATTTTGTCACAGTTAATGATTTAAAATGACAAGTAATTATATTACTTTAAAGTAATTCTACTTAAAAGTAATTCTACTTAAAGGAGGTAACTAGGTGGTGGAAAGTGTACTGGGCTTGAAGTCAAGAATACTCCTCTTTCTGAGTCAAAATCTAGCCTCAGATACTAGCTGTGTGACCCTGGGCAAGTCACTTAATCCTGTTTGCCTCAGTTTCCTCATCTGTAAATGAGGTGGAGAAGGAAATGGCAAACCACTCCAGTATTTTTGCCAAACCCCAAACAATGGGTAGGAAGATGTAGGACATGACAGAAAAAGTAGGACATGAAGAGTAGGACGTGACTGAAACACTCAATGACAACAACTCAAAATAAGCGATAAGATACTAAACTCTGATGTATTTCTTAGGTGAGAATATGCCTCTCTTGTTTACTAGGTATAAACATGACTCGGACACCTTCCTGGGTATGACAAGAAATTTGCTTGAATTGCCTGAGAGACTTGGTCATGCCCTCTGAGGTATGAATAAAACCATTTAACTCTTGGAAGGAATCTCAGGATTGTGGCGTTATGAGAATATTTTCCCCTGAGTTTGGGTGATGGGTCACTGCTCCTGAATCATCCTATCACAATGCAGAAGTTATAGAGGTAAGAATCTAGATTTTATTGTGCTTAAGAGGCAGAAAAATAACCCTTTATCCTGACTGGGATTTGGACCAAGCTACTTATAGAGAAAAATTATGTCAGAGAGACAGAAAAAAATATATATTTTAAACAAATAGCAATTGTTATGGCCTCTTAGGTCATAAAAGTCACACAGGTCTAGTCAAAGAGTTTCATTATTTCATGGTTCTTTCAATTAAGGTGGAACCAAGTTAGAATAAATTAGTAATAGACTAAGTTACAGATTTAAATACTGTATTTTCAAAGTCCTACTCTTAAAAACAGCAGGGCTAGGGGCGGCTAGGTGGCGCAGTGAGTAGAGCACCGGCCCTGGAGTCAGGAGTACCTGAGTTCAAATCCGGCCTCAGACACTTAACACAAAAACTAGCCATGTGACCTTGGGCAAGTCACTTAACCCCAACTGCCCTCCAAAAAAAAAAAAAGCAAAAAAAAAAAACAGCAGGGCTACCTTTTAAACATATCACTATGGACTAATTGAAATGAGATTTACATGCCACAAATATAACCAAAGATTTGGGGCATTAGGGAAATTATTCCACAAATAAAATCAGCCAGAGTCCCTTTAGGAGGATTTAAACATTTTGTAATCGCAATATTCCCTTCTTTCTCTCTTTTCCTTTCATATCTAAAGAATGTCAAAAGCCTTACCTTAATACTATCATTCTGTGAGTCAGATTTTAGCCAGGTGATGTTAATATTTACAGGAGATTGGTTTCAGGAGTCAGCCAGAGATTCAGGGGGAAAAATGACTAATAAAAAAAAGGAAATCAAAAAGTCTCATAATAGTAGTTGTGCTTTGTTGTTGTTTTGTTTTGTTTCAGGGGTTGTTATGAACAAGGACTCATCATCAAGTAGGCAGTGAAATATACTCCTTATCTAGAGTGGTTCTTGGAAAGCAGACAAGCAATGGCCAGCACCACACTCAACACCTAGAACCTGCCTGAGTTTGTGCCCCGTGGGCATAGTTCTTAAGAACCCAAAGTTAAACTTATGCCCAAGATGGTCAAGAATGAATGAGTTAGGAACTGCATCTTTAAAGGGGAATATACATATCAGTGAGAGCACAGATCCTTTTAAGTATTTCAGAAAGGAAAATGTTCCTATTGATGGGGATGGTCTAAAAGTTGAATGGACTACCTTGTGGGATAGTGGTTTCCCCTCATTGGGTGCCCTGAAGCAAAGTCTGTATACTAACTCATTCACTAAGTATATATGTTGTAAAAGGAATTGTCAAATATGGATTGGGCTCAGGGGTGGGGAACCTGCAGCTGGAGGTCACACATGGCCCTCTCGGTCCTCAAGTGACTTGAATTCAGTCAAAGGGCCACATGTAATCTTGAGGCTGCAGGTTCCCCACCCTTGGTAAATAACAGTGGATCACTGAAGTGTCTCTAATTCTAAGGCCCTATGAAACTAATTGGTGAAGAGTAGACTTTTTTAAGACTATCAATTCATTTCATTTTTAAAATTGATTTTTTAAAATTAATAAATACTTACTTTCTTCCACCTTTCCCTACTTTAAAAAAAAGAAAAGAAATACAAAACCTAAAAAATGTGCATAGTAAGTTTTTAAAAAATCTCCATATTGACCATTATACCATTATCATGCCTCATTCTGCACCCTGAATTCATCACTCCTGCCTAGAGGTGGGTAGCATGCTTCATCATCACTAGTCTGGAATCCTGGTTGGTCATTGCATCAATCAGAAGTCTTATATCTTTCAAAAAATTATTTATTTAATCTTATTTTAGACTCAACTGCCAGAACACAAACAGAATAGAGAAAAGAAACAAAAACATCATAAACTTAAATATTGGAGCTTAAATACAAAGTTAGAAAGAAAAAAAGCATGTTGTATACATAGCAGAACATAAGAGAGGATTCAAAATATGTCACAATAAATTTTCATTTCAAGAAAGACTATATGATAAATAATGCATGTTATGTTGAGAACTGTCCATCTTTTCTTTGCTTCCTTACAAGTTTTCTTTTGTTCTCTGCTGTGCACTTTTTAACTGTTCCTCCCTCCCCCAAGGTTACCACTAATTTTGGATATGTTTCTCTATAGCTATATATACAGATAGACAAACAGACAGACAGACAGACAGACAGATAGATAGAGACAGAGAGACAGAGACAGAGAGAAAATGAGATAGAGAGATGTATAGTTTCCCAAGCAAATTCTACACCTGATTTTTGTTTTTACGTTTGTGCATATCCCTTGTTTCCTATTCCCCCTGTCTCCTCTACTTTACTTCTATCCCATACCTTGCCCTCCTTTTACTTGCCTACCTATCTCCAAGGATCCCTCCCTTATCCTCCCATTCCTATAAATCTAAATACCCTTCTCTGCCCCCCTTTTACCTATTCCCTCACCCTCTCTAAAGATCCCTTCCTTTTCCTCTCCACCTTCCCTGTGCTCCAACCATTTTATTTCTTCTGAATTTAAAAGCTTTTTATTATCTTCTAAATGTATGTATTATTCCCTCTTAAACCCATTCCTGATGAAAGTAGGTTACCAGAACTATGCGAGTCCTCCTTCCCCACCCAATTCCTTGGTATTGATTTTTCCTCTTGCACCTCATTTGTATAAAATACTCTTTTTAGCTGTTCCTAAATGGTTTTACTTTTTAAATTAATATCATACTCAGGTTTACCCCAAACTTTGATATGAGCTCCCCAATTAATAATAAGAATTTTAAACATATGCTTTTTACTTTTTATGATATATAAAAAGTAAAAAATCAGTCCTCATTTGAATTACTTATAAACAGTCTTTGGTATATATGTTTCTTTTGACTTTTGTAAGTCAAATCTTCTCTTAAGTTCAGTTTTTTTAAACAAAGTCTTGAAAGTCTGACAGTTGCTCAAATGTCCTTTTTTTCATTTAAGATTATATTTAACTTTGCAATGTATGATATTTTTGGCCATAGCCCCAGTTCTTTTGCTCTTCAACATATAGTGTTCCAAGACCTGAGGTCTTTTAATGTTTCAACTGCTAGGTCTTGTGTATTCTAATTGTGGCACCATTGTATTTAAATTGTTTTATTCTTATTACTTTTAAAATTTTATTCTTGAGCTGGGATTTCAGAATTTAACTATGATATTCCTCTAAGTTTTCCTCATAGGAGCTCTTCTTAGTGGTGATAAATGAACTTTGTCTATTTCAACCCTGTTGTGCCCCTGTAATGCTTCTAAACGGTTTTATTTAATTGTTTTGTGTATTATTGTATGAAGATTCTTTTTTTAATCATAACTTTCAGTTAGTCCAATTATTTTTATGTTTTCTCTTCTTGATCTATTCTGCAAATCTGTTGTTTTTCCTATAAGATGCTTCTCTTCTCTTCTATTTTTTCATTATTCATATTTTATGTGTTTTGGGGAAGGAGAATAAAAAATTAGTAATAAATTTTGGCATCTAGCAACACAGACAGATAAAGCATTTATTAAACATGTTCTGTGTGGCAGGCCCTGTTGTTGTTGTTTAACCATTTCAGTCATGTCTAGCACTTTATGACCCTATTTTGGGGTTTTCTTGGCAGAAATACTAGAATAGTTTGCCATTTTCTTCTCCAGCTAATTTTATAGATGAGAAACTGAGGCAAAAAGGTTAAGTGACAAGCCTGGGGTCACAAAGTTAGTAAGCATGTGAGGCTGGATTTGAATTTGGGTCTTCCTGACTCCAGGCCCTGCACTCTATCCACTCACATGCCATTTAGCTGTCCCAATGTTAGGCATTATGCTAAGCAACAAATACATACAGGGGAGCTGGACAGGGGATTTTTGTCACAGGGCTCTCTCTTTGTCTTTAATGTTGTTTTCTTCAGCCTTTTCATTAGTGATTTAGATGAAGACTGGAGACATAGTACTAAGCATTGAGGACATAAAGAGAGGTGAAATGGTTCCTTCCAACAATGAGCTTACACCTTAATGGATGAAACAACACATTAATAAGTAGGTTCATACAGGACATATCCAGAGTAGGCAGAAGACAGTGTGAGAGGGGAAAGAATACTCAGGGGTGAGAGGAGGGTCACAAAAGAGAAGATCTGCCATTTGAGCATTCTTAAGCTCTTGACAAAATGGAAGAATGAACAAAAATCCACAGGATGACATTTAATAGATATAATGATAAAGTCTTGCGCTTAATTTTTTAATGACTTCACAATACATCATGGGGAGAGCATCACACCAGCCAAATGATCAGGCAAATTTAAGCCTCAGGTTACACATCTGAATGTGGTGCCAATGCCAATGCAAAACTGGTAATTGTCAAGGTCAAGTTATTGTGCCTAAGTCAGTAAGATTTAGGGCAGCTGTCAGTAATTACACCCAGGCTAGGGGGAGATAATTACAGGAAGGATGGTTTGAAAAACACTCATCACAAATTAACACTGGCTCCATATCGAAATACTCTATTCCAGAGAGAGACTATTCTGAACTTCTCTTTCTCTGTCCTCTCATCTCATCCTGCCCTCTTCTTTCTCTGTGTTTTTATTGAGTATACTTTTCAACATTCCTGAGATAGATATTTAACCCTATTCCCTTTTCTCTCTCTCTCTCTCTCTCTCTCTCTCTCTCTCTCTCTCTCTCTCTCTCTCTCTCTCTCTCTCTCTCTCTCTCTCTTTTCTTTTTGGAGGGGTGAAGACAGGGCATTTGGGGTTAAGTGACTTGCCCAAGGTCACACAGCTAGTAAAGTGTTAAGTGTCTGAGGCCAGATTTGAACTCAGGTACTCCTGTACTCCTGACTCCAGGCCTGGTGCTCTATTCACTGTGCCACCTAGCTGCTCCCCTTTTCTATCTCTGAAAGGATCCTTCTTCAAGTTACAACACAAATGCTACCTCTTCCTTGAGGTATTGAGATAGAGAAAGTCACTGGGCTTTGAGTCAGAAGAGTCCTGGGTTCAAATTTTGCCTCCACTGCTTACTGCTTAAGTGACCATAGCCAAATCCCTTAATCATCTCTAAGCTTCAATTTCACCACCTGTAGAGTTAATAATTCCAATAGAGCTTACTTCACTGAGTTGTGAGGATCAAATGGAATTATTTAAAATGTTTAAAGAATTTTGCAAAACTTAAACTGCCATGTATATGAAAGCTTCCCTTGTAGAGAACCTGGCCACTCCCTTGATCTGAAGTTTAGATAATTTGTTAATGGCTATAGAACCAATATGTGTCAGAGGCAGGATTTGAAACAGGGTCTTGCTGATTCCGTTGCTGGATCTCTATCTGCTTTCCAAAACCTTCTCTTGGTTCACAATAGTTACTCAATAAATATTTATTTAATTAAATTATAATTATTGAGATGGAACCTGTAGTCTTCTACCAGTTGGGACAGGATTGTAAGGTCAATCTGACCTCTATCTAACTTCTTTGCTCTTTGTGGTCATGGTTTCCCTTTATATATATGAGGTTTATGTAACTTCCTGTAGTTTTCCACTTTAAGAATTAAAAGCAAGAATATGTCTTTTGTATTTGTTTCCCCCATCTTTGGGGCAGAAAAGAGTTTTGGGATGGTTTCATTTGTCTGTTTCCTTGGGATGCTGGAAGTAAGATAGGAACTCAGTTAAAGTAGATAAGTAATCATGAGGACTGCAGGGATTTGCCTTTGAGAAAATTCAACTCAGTCCTCTGCTTACTCCTTCATACCTGCCAGTATTGTCTATGGTGATTCCTAGCCCACAGTTAGCAGCAGAATACAGACACTGACAGCAGTTCAGTGGGGAAGAACTGATTGAGTGCAAGTTCAATATGAGTCAGTCTTAGGATCTAGCTGCTAAAAGTGAATATGCATTAATAGGCATATCTAGTCATCCAGAGCTCACTTCCAGGTTTCAGAGAGCTGTAGTTTTCTCCGTGTGGATATTCCCCCCAGTGCCACAGATTGCAAGCCTCTTTCAGCTGAGTAGACGGTCTTTGGAAATTACAACAGTAAAAAATCAAAACAAAAAACCCCAGCCAAAAACAGGTAACCAACCAAGGAATCAGTCTCTCCAAGCTTGGTTAAGTTGATTTTTGAACAGTAGACATATCTGTGCTCCATCACTGCTGGATTTAAAGACTTTTTAAAGACTTTCCACCTTTGTAGGATCTGTTAAAGACCATGTGACTTAATTAAGTCATTGATCAAAAATATTAAATTGACCATTATCCTGTGATCTATCCATGATCTATTCAAGACAGATACTTGGGGCAGCCCACTAGAGACGCTTTCTCAAACTCACTGACCTCCTAATGATAAATCTTTGAATCTAATCATTTGATCAATTCCAAATATGTTTTAACTGTACTATAATTTAGCTCAAATCTTTTCATGTTGTTCACAAGAACAGCACGAGAGGCTTTGTTAAATGATCTGTTAAAATCTAGGTAAATTATATCTAGAGTATGATATGCCAATCTAAGATCCTTGTCATCAGAAGAAATTAGGGTAATCTGCTCTCTGCCATTTCTGTTCTGTCCTTTCCAGTCCAGAAACTTCCAACAACTTCATCAGTGGTTGTTGAAGCCATGCTGTTTCTTTATGATCATGGCTTCCTTCTTCTAGATGATCACCGACCTCTAAGAAGTTAAAGTCAGGTTCATTAGTAGATTCCACTCTTCTCATGTCCTTTTTTCTCCCTCCATGCCTCCCTTTCTCCCTCCCTTCCTTCCTTCCTTCCTTTCTTCCATCCTTCCATCCCTTCCTTCCTTTTCCCTTCCTCTTTCTTTCTTTCTTTCTTTCTTTCTTTCTTTCTTTCTTTCTTTCTTTCTTTCTTTCTTTCTTTCTTTCTTTCTTTCTTTCTTTCTTTCTTTCTTTCTTTCTCCCTCCTCCTTTTTCTTATTTCCCCCCCACCTTCCCTGGCTCATGCCTCCTTTTCTGTTCTATATTATTTCTTAAACACCATCAGTGGTGGCTGTACAATTATATCTGCTAATTCTTTTAGTACTCTAGGATGCAGTTACTGGAGCCTCCTGACCTAAATACATCAAGAGCAATGAAATACTATTTTACTATCTCTTATTCATGTTAGCTTTCATCTCCTAGCCATTTCTGTTCTGTCCTTTCCAGTCCAGAAATCATTCTCCTTGACAGAGAAAGCAGAAGCAAAATAAAAATTGAGTAATTTTGCCTTCTCTCCATGGTCACTAGTCCATTTATTTCAAGCAAGGATTCTAGTCTTCCTTTGATCATTCTCTTTTCCTCTTCTATAGTTTAAAATTAAATCCCTAAACCATACTATTTTTGTTGTCTTTAGCATTCTTCAGTTCTTCCTGAATTCAAGTGTTCCTGCCATTGCTCTTACAGAGCCGTGCCATGCTTTTATATTCGTTACCTGGCCTTGTTTCATCTGCTGTTTGTCTTTCTAAAAATGAAATTGGTCAATGAGTTTCTCTTGCCTTCACATTGATCTCTTTAAATAATACTCTTTTTTTCTCCTTGTTGAGTTATTTTTCTGCAAGAATCATTTTCTTATCTCACTTAATTCTAATGACCTTCTTCTGAAACTACCTTCAATTTGTCATATATATATATGTATATACATGCACATATGTATATGTGTATATGCATATGTATATACATACATATATAAACACACACATATGCTTGCATGGTATCCCTTTGAAGGCAGGAACTGTTTTTGCTTTTCTTTGTGTCTCCAGGACTTAGCCCAGTATCTGGCATATAGTAGGTGTTTATTAAATGTTTATTGACAGTCTAGATCAGGTCCTTCTCAAACAAGGGCTTCTTGAAAGCTA
This sequence comes from Pseudocheirus occidentalis, assembly GCA_028646575.1. NCBI lineage: Eukaryota > Metazoa > Chordata > Mammalia > Diprotodontia > Pseudocheiridae > Pseudocheirus > Pseudocheirus occidentalis. The sequence continues at coordinate 193,600,121 of CM053595.1, read as the reverse complement.
CACTAGAATTAATATAGACTTTGAAACAATATCCACCCCAAACCACTACCCATCAACTTCCATTAGTGTTTGACTTTTTCTTTCCAAATTTTCTTTGGAATATTTCTTTCCAAAATTTTATTTTAGACTCAAACATCAGAACACAAATACAGAACAGAGAAAAGAAACAAAAACATATCATAAACTGAAATATTTGAACTTAGTTCCAATATCTATCTATATACAAATGAGGTGCAAGAGGAAGAATTGATACACAGGAATTAGATGGGGAAGGGGGGCTGGTAGTTCTGGTAGCATACTTTCATCAGGAATGGTATAAGAGGGAACAATACATATATATTTTAAAGCGTATAGAACTCTTCTAAATTCAGAAGAAATAAAATGCTAGGGGCATAAGGATATCTAACACAAATATCTAACAAATATCACAAATATCTAACAAAGTTAGAAAGAAAAAAAATCATGTGTGCATAGCAGAACATAAGAAAGGATTCAAAATATGCAACATTTTCAAGAAATCCTGTATGATAAATAATACTCGTGTTGAGAGCTGTGCATCTTTTCTTTGCTTCCTTGTGAGTTTCCTTTTGTTCTTTGCCATGTACTGTTCTACTTTTTTCTTTTTTCCTCTTCCCCCCAAACCCCCCAAGGCTACAATAAAGTTTAGATGTTTCTCTATAGCTATAAATATATACATACCCTTTTGCACCCCTTCAGAAGGCTACAATAAAGTTTAAATGTTTTTCCATAGATATAGATATACACATACATATATAGACATATAGTTTCCCAAACCTATTCTACTCCTGATCTTTGTTTTTATACATATGCATATCTCTTGTTTCCTATCCCTCCTGCCTCCTCTACTTTACTTTTACCCACTACCTTGTCCTCCTATGACTTGCCTACCCTGCTCCAAGGATTCTTTCCCTATCCTCCCTTTCTCATAAATCTAAACCCCCTTCTATACCTCTATTTACCTATTCCCTCACTCTCCCCTCTAAAGATCCCTCCCTTGTCCTCTCCACCCTCCTTATGCCCATAGCATTTTATTTCTTTTGAATTTAGAAGACTTCTATACTCTTTAAAATATGTATGTATTGTTCCCTCTTAACACCCATTCCCAATGAAAGTAGGTTACCAGAACTACCAGCCCTCCTTCCCCATCTAATTCCTCTGTATCAGTTCTTCCTCATGCACTTCATTTGTATAAAGTAATTACTCTTTTTAGCTCTTCCTAAGTGGTTTTACTTTTAAAATTAATATCATATTCAGGTTTCCCCCAATCATTCTTATCAACTACCCAATTATTAATAAGAATCTTAGACATAAATTTTACATACATAGAAATAGTCTGTTCTTATGGATCCCTTATAATCAGTCTTTGTTATGTACCTTATATTTATATTGATTGTTGTATATCAAATTGTCTATTAGGTTTTGGTTTTGGTTTTTTTTTTTAACAAAGTCTTGAAAATTTGATTCTTTATTGAGTGTCCATGTTTTTTTCATTCAAGATAAGTTAACTTTGCAGGGTATGATATTTTTGGCTGGAGCCCCAGTTCTTTTGCTCTTCAATATATTGTGTTCCAAGACCTGCAGTCTTTTAATGTCTCTGCTGCTAGGTCTTGTATCAGTCTAGTTTTGGCACCATCATGTTTAAATTATTTTCATTTTAATGCTTTTAATGTTTTTTCCTTAAGCTGTGGATTTTGGTATTTGACTATGATATTACTATTGAGTTTCCCTATAGAATCTCTTTTAAGTGGTGATCAATGGATTTTTTCTATTTCTACTTTTTCCTCTTGTTCTAATGCTTCCAGACAATTTTTAAAAATTATTTCTTGTATTATTGTATCAAGATTCTTTTTTTTGATCGTAACTTTCAGTTAGTCCAATTATTTTTATATTTTCTCTTCTTGATCTATTCTCCCAATCTGTTATTTTTCTTAATGTTTCACTTTCTCTTCTGTTTTTCATTATTCACATTTTTATTTAGTGATTTCTTGGTCTCTTATAATTTCATTAGTTTCACTTTGTCCAATTCTAATTTTCAAGGTGTCATTTTCTTCCTTAAAATTCTGGATCTCCTTTTCTAGTTGTTTGACTTTACTTTTTCACTCTTCTTGTTTTTCTTGGATTATTCTTATTTTCTTTTTTAGCTTTTCTGCCATCTCTGTCATTTGATTTTTGAAGTCTTTTTAAGGTCTTCTAAAAATTCTTTTTTGGCAGGTGACCATTTGATGTTACTCTTTGGGGGTTTCTTTAGTTCAATATCCTCCTCTGAAGATGAATCCCAGTCATCTCTATTCCCATAATAGGTTTTTATGGTTGGATTCTTTCTCCTTTGCCTGTGCTTTTTTTTTTTGGTAGTGATAGCTTAATTATTTGTAGTCACCTTTAACCCTGAGTTATGGGAAATGGTGGCCCTTGCCCCAGATCTTCAGTTCTCCCCTCTACCCTGAAACCAAAGTCAAACCTCCAGCCTCCTGTAAGAGACCACAGCCGGGGGCTTTCTGCCCCACTGCTTCTGCATTCACTGGGCACGTACTGGTTTCTTTTTGCTGACTCTCTTTGCAACACAGCTGGGTGTGGTGTTCTTGGTCAGCAGAGGTTCCCTCACAATCTTCCTTGGCTCCAGTGCCTGACTCCCCTCACTATCCTGGGTGGCTGGGGCAGAGGCAGCCTCTCAAACCAACTAACCCCAGGGCTTGCTGCTTGTTGTTTAAGAGGCTTGCCTCTTGCTGTTAAAACCAAACCTAGCCTTTCAATGTTTACTCTTCACAGGGACCAAACCACCTCCTGGGATTTTTCTTCCAATCTTCTCAAATCGTTCAAGAAGGACCCCTGCTGTTCTTATTTATCTCCAACCACACTTTGTTCACCCTAAGATGATATTTTAACTCTTTTGTGGGGGAATATCTTGAGAGCTTAGAATTTTCTGACCTACTCCGCCATCTTCCCAGAATCCTCTTTCTTAAGAGAACTTCATTCTTAAGAGCTTCCCACCTCTCCTCAACTGACTTTCCCTATAGAATTTAAATCCATGACACTCCAGTTTTCCTCTCTCTGAAACAATCTGCTTTGCTCAAGTCTAATGTGAATGTCTAACTACGCTATCTCTTTTTCCACCACAAGTTCTGAGACGGAATGGTCTTTTATTCCCAAAGTTCCCACCATTTTTATAGTAATCAGTTCTTCCTTTGTTATCCAGAATCATATCCCAATGATTAAGTTCCATTGTTGTTTCTTCCAGACCTTTGGAAGGATGAAATTATCTTTGAGTAAGACAAAAATGTATTTAGTGACAATTTTTGGCAGAGTGAGCTCCAGGAAATGTCCATATAATTGAAGTCTCTTACCAATTCCAAAGTATATCTTTGGTATCAAGTTTGTGATATGTTTTCTGAACTACCCATTCATTTAATTTTACTTTTGGATGATTTGTAATGCACACTTACTATTCTATCATATTTGTGCATCTCCCTATCCTGCTTCACAGAGCCAGCTGTGATGGGGGATTGTGCCTCAATTTACCACTCTATAAAACAACAACAACAATATTATTTTCCCCTCATCTTGTGCTTTTCTATCTCTGGTGAAATCTACCAGTACATTTCAAGAACAGGCCAGAAGTTAAAATTATTATTAAATTTTATTATTATTAAATCTTTAAGCCCATAAAATATTTTCACTTATATTACATTTTAAGATTTAGAATCAGAAGAGTCCTTAAATGGTTTCTACTTCAATATCTTTATTTTACAGATAGGAAAACTGAGGCATGGAGGACATAAATTGACTTGCCCAAGTTCATACAGCTCAGGTCTTCGCAGCCTAAATCTAATGCATTTTTAAAAAATCACACTGCCTTTTACAGATATTATCAATGTAAATAGTAATAATACACTCACCTGCCTGACCACACACAGTGGTACCTGGAAAGCTAAACAGAGGTTAATTTCAATCTACTACTAATATATGGTGTTAATAATGTATTTTAACTCCTTTTGGAGAGTTATTAAATTAAATATTTATTATTTTTAGTAATGATTTAAAAATGATTGGGTAGGACGTGCCTCATGTAACTGTGAATAAGGCTGGTTCTCACCAACTGAGTTGATTATAAATTCACTGAAATAACAAGTGCCACAGTGGTGAGCTCCTGTGTCCTGAACTCTGAAGTCATGAAAGTTTAATAAGTTGAATTTTTATTGCCCTGGGTCATGTTTCAGTTGGGAGTTGTTCAATTCTTAATTCATATGCCACTCACTGAGGGTTATCCCTCTGCAAGGCCCAGGCCCCTTCTGCCTTTGGTGAGATCCTCCTGGAGCCTCCATTTGGTGCAGGGGCCTAGGTCAGCCTGCTTTCATTCTCCTTTCACCCAGTCCTGATTTCATTTGGACTTGGAAACAATGCCCTTGAACTTGGCACTGACCTTCTTCCCTTGTGGGCAGGGACTGGCTTTCTATTTGTATTCTCAGCATTGAGAACCGTGCCAGCACACTTCCTTCCTTCTTTCCTTCCTTCCTTCCTTCCTTCTTTCCTTCCTTCCTTCCTTCCTTC
>CM053595.1:193574273-193595055 GCA_028646575.1 Pseudocheirus occidentalis | reverse complement strand
TCATTCTAGTCCTCTCCCACCTCAGAATTTCACGTTTTAAAGTATCATCCCTTCGTATTTAATTGATCCCGTACCCTCTATGTACACATATACACACATGCTCTGATATGTATTCATATGCATATATACCCTCCTATATAGACATATGTGTAGGTGTATATGTATGTATATGTATGTGTGTATATATATATATATATGTTACTATTGTCGTTTGGCATGTAAATAGTTCAACTTTGATAAGTTCCTTATGATTTCTTTCCCATGTTTACCTTCTCATGATTCTTGTGTTTGTCAAATTTTCTGTTCAATTCTGGTTTTTTTCAGCAAGAATGCTTGAAAGTCCTTCACCTCACTGAATGACTATTTTCCCCTGGAACATTATACTCAATTTTGCTGGGTAGGTGATTCTTGGTTTTAATCCTATATTGTATTATTTTTAATAGTATTTATTTTCCCCATTACATGTAAAGAAAGCTTTCAACATTCACCTTTATAAGATTTTGAGTTCCAAATTTTTTTTCTCCCTCACTCCCCTCTCCTTCCCCTCCCCCAAACGGCAAGCAATCTAATATGGGCTATACATGTACAATCATATTAAATATATTCCCACATTGTTGTCATGTTGTGAAAGAAGTAGAACAAAAAGGAAAAACCAAGAGAAAGAAAAAAAATCAAAAAAAGAGGTGAAAATAGTGTATTTCAATCTTCATTCAGACTCCATAGTTCTTTCTCTGGATATGGCTAGCAATTTCCATCATGAGCCTTTTGGAATTGTCTCAAATCATTGTATTTCTGAGTCTTATCATAGCTGATCATCACACAGTATTGCTCTTACTGTGTACAATGTCCTCCTGGTTCTGCTCACTTTGCTCAGCATCCGTTCATCTAAGTCTTCCCAAGTTTTTCTGAAATCTGCCTGCTCATCATTTTTTTTTTGGAGGGCAGTTGGGGTTAAGTGACTTGCCCAAGGTCACACGGCTAGTTTTTACGTTAAGTGTCTGAGGCCGGATTTGAACTCAGGTACTCCTGACTCCAGGGCCGGTGCTCTATTCACTGCGCCACCTAGCCACCCCCATCATTTCTTATAGAACAATAGTATTCCATTACATTTATATACCACAACTCATTGAGCCAATTTACGGACATCCCCTCAATTTCTAATTCTTTGCCACCACAAAAAGAGCTGCTATAAATATTTTTGTACATGCATGTCCTTTCCCCCTTTTTATGATCTCTCTGGGATACAGGTCTAGTAGTGACATTGCTGGATAAAAGGGTATGCTTGGTTCATAGCTCTTTGGGTATAATTCCAAATTGCTCTCCAGAATGGTTGGGTCAGTTCACAACTCCACTAACAATATGTTAGTGTTCCATTTTTCTTTTTGTAGAATTTTTAAAGCCCTCTCATTGTGTCTTGCTTCTGTTTGAAGGTGACTTCTGGCTTCCTGAAGGATATGGCAATAGAGCATGAACTCTAACAGGTTCTACCATGCTATAATGGCTTTGAGTACTGTCTCTGTGTCAGAGTGTGACAATGCCCTGAGGACCAGTCTCTTTAAGGATAGAGGAGCACAACTCAACACCTCTAGGTTGACCACTTGGTGATGAAATTTTTGACCATGTCAACCCATGAAACAGAGAAAATCCAATGTGTCTGCTATTCAACGTGATGACTTCTACAAGGCCACTTTAGGTGGTAAGTTTTCCTTTGTGGACCTTCCACAAGCCAAGAGGAGGCTTACTCACCTAGCAGGATCCAGGCATCAGAGTTCTTTTAACATTTGAACCACTAGGTTCAAGTGCTAACTTCTATGATACTGGGAAAGATATTTTCCCAGTCTGGGTTTCGGTTTCTTCATTGGTAAAATGAAATGGTTGGGCCAGAAGTCAGAGATTCTTAACATTCTTTTGTATCATGGACCCTCTGATGGAACCTATGGACCCTTCTCAGAATAATGGTTTTAAATGTAAAAAATAAAATATGAGGACTACAAAGGAAGTTAGTTATACTGTAATATAGTTGTTAAAATATTTTTAAAATATGTTCATAGATCCCACGTCAATAACCCTTGAACTAATTGATCTCAGAGGTCTTTTGTGGCTCTAACATTCTATGATTCTCTTTCTACTTTAGGGCTGCAGATATAGAGGCCTGGAGAACCCACTGTTGCCCAATGGGATCCTAACTAGACCTGTTTTCAGTCTTTAGATATGCTTGATCTTAAAGCCACTAAAATAATACCTACATTGGGGATGCCAACTCAAATGTGGTTAATAACTTTTTTGTGACCCCCATGTACAGAACAGAAACATCTTTGAGGACAAATGAAAACTTATTTGGGTAAAAATATAGCCTTGAGGAGCAGCCTGCTCAGAAAAACTATTTCAGGTGCTCAGATCTGAGTCTTAGATGTAAGCAACCAATGTATTTCTGAAGTTTGCATGTCTGCCAATCAGTTAGGAGCTGCTAGATAACAGCAGTCTTGAAAACAGAATCCCTAAAAAAAAAAAAAAAAGAAAATCCTTGGTTTCTTTCAAAACAGCACAGCTGCCATCTCCTACATAAGGCCTTTCTTTATCCCCAAGTTGTTAGTACTGTCTTTTTGTATGACTTTGCATAGATTTTGTATTCACTTGTCGGAATTCATGCAGAGTTTCCAAATGGAATGCAGAGTTCTTGAGTGGAAGGGTGGGGGACCTTGCACATACTGGATGCTTTAAGAATGTGTCTAAATTATGTATAGTTGGGGGAAAGAAATAAAATATTATTCTAAAAATAATGCATATTAAATTAAATGTTGGTAGAAGAAGGGAAAATGGTCATTTTGCACGGTGAAAGTATTTTGAGAATCTCAAGGGCCGCTATATCACTGACACCCAACAAATAGGTTTGTGCTGTGTGATGGACACATAAGGAATGCAATAATGAGATGTCATTCATCAAAACCACAGGGTATCATGGAAAAACTCTGGGTTTTGAATTAGAGGACATGTGTTCAAATGCCAGCTGTGCTATTTATCAGGTATGTGACCTTAGACAAGTCACTTCTCTTTCTGGGGCTTAGTAAGATGAGGGACTGGCTTAAATCAGAGGTTCCTAACTATTTTTGTGTCATGTATACTTCTTTCAAAGTGTGGTGAAGCCTATGAAACCTTTCTTCGAGTCATGTTTTAAAATACACAAAATGAAATAAATAAGATTGCAGAGGAAACCAATTATATTGAAATATTGTTATTAAATTACTTCTTAAAATATTAGGCAAAACCCAACAAATCTATGGACCCCTGGTTAATATCTCCCGAGCCCTGTGTGTCCCTATTAGCTTTAAATCCTATGTTCCCCCTGTGTCTCAGACATGACATTAAGTTATGAGAAAGGACATGTCTCTGTCTGGCTTTGACACCTGCCTACATGTGGCAGAGAATCAGGAGTTGAAAAAAAAAGGCTATTTCATATTATCAAAAATAATATTCTCCATCTGTGGAGGGCGGCATGGCTTTTACAAAGAGAAATTTACAATGGGTGAAGGGGAGGGTGCAATGCTGATTGAAAACAATAAACGAAGGCTTTGCAGTCAGAGAAATACAAATACAGACAGAGGCAAACTTTATTTTCAAAGCACAGGAAAATGTTCGTGAAGTCAGCAGATGGAATTTACATAGATTTTGATCAAATATGAATTCCTATCACAAGTTTAAGATTGCAGTGCACATCAGATCTGCCGAACACATTGCTACTTTCCCTTTCTTATTCCCAAAGAATACTCCTTCTTTGAAATACCAGAAGGAATGCCAGGGACCGGTGAAAATGGGAACAAAGACAGAAATCGTAGCTTTGCAAAGTTAAGACGATGGATGGGTCAAAGGTTACAGAAGAGGATCGTATAAAAGTGGAGGAGAAATGTATGATGTTGAATTTCTATAACACATTGCTAATAAGATGAACCAGTAAACCATCTCTTTTTTATGAAGTTTATTATAATTTTAAAATTATAAACTACTAGAGAATCATCTGCAAACATAACCATTCCTATATAGAGAGGCCAGAAAAAGAGAATTATAAACAAAAGCATCCATCTATTATATACAACATTTATATACATATATGTATAGATATGATAGATATGGATAGATGGTTAGATAGATAGTTGTAGTTTAACATGTTGTGTACTAACTTTGACTTACTTGCCTATATCCCCTTTTAAATTTTCTTTTATTCTTTGTATTTTTACCTGTTACATTGATACACTCTTCTTTTTCTTCCTTTTTTAAATCACTATTGCTACCCTTTGCTATATCCCACCCCAAATTAAGAGCCTTCCCTTATAACAAGAGATGTAGTTAAACAAAACAATCAGTTAATAAACATTTATTGCGTGCCTATTATATGCCAGGCAATATGTGTTAGATTTGTCATCTATGGAAATCTGTGTTTAATTTTGTACCTGTCATGTCTATTGCCTCCTCATCAAGCAGTGGGAGGCATGCTTCCTCATCAGTTTTTTTGACTTATTATAGGTCACTGCATTGATCAGAGTTCCTAGGCCTTTTGAAGTTGTTCTCATTTAAGTGTTGTAGTCATTGTATAAATTGTGCTGGTTCTTCTCACTTAACTCTTCATTAGTTTATACAAGTGTTTTCAGATTTTTCTGAATCCATCTCTTTCATTATTTCATATGGAACAGTAATCACATTACATTCGCCTATCATAATTTGTCAAGCCAGTCTCCAGTTGATTGGCAGTCCCTTTAATTCCAGTTCTTTACTACAACAAAAATGGGCTACTATATATATTTTTGTACATATCAATCAGAATAAGATTTATATAGGAGGCGAAACCTGAGTGGAGCATTAAAGGAAGCTAGAAATTCTAAGAGGCTACAGGAAGGATGGAATACTTTGCAGCTATAGGAGGAGAAAGACTTATACATTTACACCACACATTTGGAAAAAAAATCACTGATGGTGTGACACTTATATACCTGAATTATAGTTTATTCTCCTTTTACCACTCAACCCAAGATATGTTACTGTTATAACAAATACATAAATTTGCATTTAGGGTGCTTGGGGGAAATGGGGAATCATCCAGTTTGGACCAGCTGAGTGTGAAATACTCAGCAGGACAGTCAGATGGAGATATCTGCTGGATGCTAGGAGATATCCAGCATCAGTGGAAAATAAGTAACTATAGCTCAGGGCCAGACATATAGATTTGGGAGTTATTTGCATAAAGATGATCATTGAAACCATAGATGAGAATGTGCTTTTAAAATAATAAAGTGTTCTGCAAATGTCAATTATTGTTGATGTTACCTCTTTGAAGACATCCTTAAAGCTTACTTCCTCTAGGCAGGTGATTGATTAAGCCCACTTGACTCAGTTATAGATAACTTGTCTTCCCTGAACTCTTCAACACTAAGAAGTTAATTTTAGATGAGATTTTGCACTTCCTCATATGTTTTTTTGTGGCTTCCTTCGAGTTGTGACATATCTGAGCATTTGTCCCCCCTCCAACTAAAGCCTTAGCAATTAATAAGCATTTATTAAGCACTTACCCTGTGCCAAGCATTGAGCTAGGGTCATTGGAACACAAAGACAAAAGTCAGTCTCTACCCTCGGGGAGCTTACTTTCTACTGGGCAAAATAGCAAGTAGGTAGAAAATTACGTTCAAAATATATGCAATATAATTACATGTGAGAGTATTAATCACTGGGGACTCAAGAAAGTCCTCTTGAAGAAGGAGGCACTTGGGCTCATCATTGATGGGATAGAGGTGTTGGGGAGGGGGGTGGTGGAGACGTAGAAGTGAGGAAGCAGATCATTCCAGGCACAGGGGATAGCCTGGGTTACCTAATGAGATTATCAAGAAGCAAAGAATATAGAAAAGGGGTTCTTGTTTCTTTACATCTTTATAACTGCACCACAATCATTTCCTTTGTCATATTATTGTATGCAATAAAATAGCCTATTCAAAGGCGTGGAGGTGGGAAATAGAGTGTCCTGGACTCAGAACCATACATGGGCCAGTTTGGCTTGAACAGAGACTAGTTGAAGGAGTATATTCTTGTGATAAGCCTGGAAAAAGGTTGAAGCCAGAGTGTGAAGGGCTTTTAATAGTAAGCAGAGGAGTTTAAATTTCAGGGGAGACTTCTGCTCTTCTAATACTACCCTGGCAGCTAGATGGATGATGAAATAGAGAAGAAAGAGGCTGAATGCATGGAAACTAATTAGGATATGATTACAATATGAGGGCCTGAACTAGGGTGCTATCCATGTGAGTGTAGAGAAAGGGAAAGATGTGAGAGATGTGGTGGCAGCAGATTAAATAAGAATTAGGTAAAGGAGGTGAACAAGAATGAAGAGCTCGGTATGACTCCAGGTTGTGAAGCTGGTTTTCTAGAAGGATAGTCTATGCCTTCAACAGAAAGGACAGAGGCAGCTACGTGGTGCAGTCAATAGAGTAGTGATCTTGGAAATAGGAGGACCTGAGTTCAATTTTGGCTTCAGACACTTGACACGCCTACTAGCTGCGTGACCTTGGGCAAGTCACTTAACCCCAATTGCTTTGCTTTCCCCCCCTCAAAAAAAAAACCCAAACAAACCAGAAGGGGCAAACAGGAAAGTTATGTAGAAGGATAGTTTTAAGGGGAAAAGTAATAAGTTGTGTTTTGAACATGTTGAGTTGGATATGCCTGTGGGACACCCAGGTAGAGATGTGTAGCAGGCAGATGATAATGGAGGACTTGAGTTCAAGAGTGAGACAGGGATGGATAGATTTGGGAGTTCTCTGCATAGAGATCATACCTAAATTTTCAAGACTTAATAAGATGACTAAGAAACAGAGAATTTAGAAAGAGGGTTCTTAAGCTGGGGCTCATAAACTTTTTTTGGAGGTAATCAGAGTTAAGTGACTTGTCCAGGGTCATACAGCTAATAAATGTCTGAGGCCAGATTGGAATTCAGCTCCTTCTGTCTCCAGGGCTAGTGCTCTATCTACTGCCCCATCTAGCTTCCCTGGTCTGTAAGTTTTAAAAATATTTTCATAACTGCATATCAATATAATTGGTTTCCTTTGTAATTGCATTATGGCTATTTTATGCATTTGAAGACTTTATTCTGAGAAGAGGTTTCTAAGCTTCACCATAATCAAGGTGTACATGACATAAGAAAATAAAAAAAAACACCCTAATATAAAGAAAGTAGAGAAGAGGGTCTAAGACAGAGAGCTGTTCCTCTTCTTTTTGCTTCCGCTTGTATCCCAATGCTTAGCATAGGGCCTGGAACGCACTGAATATTTAAGAAGCATTTGTTTCCTTCCAGTCATTGCATTGTGCATCATATAGGAAATGTACAGTTATATCTAGCCTTCTCACATTCCCTACCCAGCATGCTGAGAAGTCAAGGAACCCCATCTTAACAGTTTCTGCATTTAGATCCAGCAAAAACCAAACCAAACCCCCCAAAAGAAAAAGATGCCTAAATTTGGGAGTGGGTCAAAATGGCTTAAGAATAATGAACTGAGGGGCGGCTAGGTGGCGCAGTGAATAGAGCACCAACCAGCCTTGGAGTCAGGAGGACCTGAGTTCAAATAGGACCTCCTACACGTAACACTTACTAGCCATGTGACCTTGGGCAATCACTTAACGCTGATTGCCCTGCTCTGGCCCCTCCAAAAAGCAAAAAGAAAAGAAAAGAAATAAAAGAATAATGAACTGAGGGAGGTGGAACCAAGATGATGGAGCAGAAGCAAGGAATCACCTGAACTCTCCCAAATTCCCTCCAAAATTAAAATAATGTCTCAAAATGAATTCTAGAGTAGCAGAACCAATTAAAGGATAGCGTAAAACAATTTTCCAGCCTAAGACAACTTAGAAGATAGGTAAGAAAGGTCTGTCTCACTGAGATGAGAGTGGCGTGCAGTCCAGTGCACACGGCCCCCAGCAAGGCCCCAGGGTTCCTGAGCAAGCCTGCTGCAGGCCTTGGGAGGGTGACAGAATTTGCGACATTGGCTTCATGAGCTCTCAGCCAGCAAATGGTAAGGGAGTCAAGCAATTGGTCAGAAGGAAATCACAGGAGATCTTTTACTGACACTGAGTGCAGGACCCTGTTGCATTGCTTATGCATGGTTTACAGTCACAGTCTCACAGTGAGGAGGAGCAAAAGCAGGGGCTCTGGTCATAGTTCCAAGATGGAAAAGAATATTTGTGGTTGCTCACAGACCAGAGCACAGTCCAGGAGAGCATTGACAACACCTGTCCTTAAATCAAACCACCATGGAAGAATCAAAAACTTACTGGCTCCCAGAACTGACTCTGAATGCAGCAGCTTGAAAAACCTGAAGCTTGAGAGAGTGCTGTTGTGCTCTAAGAAATGACAAGCAGGATACTTTCAGAAAAACCAGGAAAAATTTACATGAACTGATGCAGGATGAAGTGAGAAGAACCAGGAGAACACTGCACGCAGAAACAACATTGTATGGTCATCAAGTGTGAACAGCCTATCTCTTCTCAGCAATACAATGACAAGATAATTCCAAAGGATTTATGATAAAAAAAATGTTATTTACCTCCAGAGAAAGAATTGATAGAGTTTGAATGCAGATCAAAGTATGTTATTTTTCATTTTCTTTATTTTTTCATATTTTTAGTCTGTTTTCTTTCACAGTATGAATAATACAGCAACATATTTTGTGTGATGGCACATGTATAAGCTTAACAAAATTACTTGCCATCTCAGGGAGGGAGGAGGGGAGGGACAGAATTTGAAACTCAAATTAAAAAACATATTTAAAATAGTTTTTACATATAATTGGAAAAATAAAATACTATTTTTAAAAAACTAATAAACTGAAAGAGACTTGCCTCAAGATGACATCCTTGACAGGGCAACTAATTTTAAATGATTTAAGTGGATGAGGGAATTGAGGGAACTGAGAATGTTTATCCTGGAGGGGAGAAGGATTGGATGGAGTGACATGTGGACATGATGTGTCTTCCAACATTGTAACTTGTCATATGGCATACTTCTAAAGGGGACATCTGTGACAAACAGGTCCTTCACACACTCTGGCAAATTGGCCAATATGCTGTTCTCTGTATATTATACTCCATCTCCCATATTCATGTCTTTACGTAAATCATCTCTCATGTCCAAAGTACACTCTGTCCTCACCTCCACCTGATAGAATCCTTTGTCTTCCTATGAGGTTTAACTCAAATGCCAGCTTCTGTGTGATGCCTTTTCTAATTCTTTCCACTATTAATGCCAGATTACCTTGCATCTTTACTGTATGTATACACATGTAGAATATATGTGCATATAATATACATATATTTATACATACACATACATATACACCTATACAAGTCAATATATATACATATTGTGTATGTGTGTATACATATGCACATCTATATATACAAGTTGTATGTACATATACACACGTATACACATACACATATTTTTTTTTTTAATAATCCCTGGCTAGAGTGGAAATTTCAGTTTCTTAAAGGAAAAGACTTTTCTTTTCTTTGTAACCACAGTGTTTAGCATAGTGCCTGACACATGGTAGCATAACTAATACTTGATTGATGTTTAAGAGTCAGACTTAGTCTCACCTCTAGCTCTTGTTAGGACATTGCTGCTTGGTAGCTCCACTGCAAGGTAAGTCACAAGGATCATGGCGTTTCAAGCCCTAATTAGAATGAGAGAGTCACATTTTGAGAAGTAGCATCCTGTAGTGTAGGGGAAAGAACACCTCCTATCCTGATTCCAACATCATTAAAGCCCTCCTGACCTGAAAATTACTTTGTATCTACATTGTGTATTTGTAAAGGAGGAGGTTGAACTTAGGGTAACCAACCTCCAGGGGGATACAACTTGGTAGTATGAGCTGGAAGACGCTCCTGGGTCATCCATTCTATTTTGTGTTTACTCATTGTTTCCTCCTAATAGAATGGAAGCTCCTTGAGGGCAGGGACTGTTTCCTTTTTGTCTGTGTATTGCCCAATTCCTGCCACACAGTAGGTACTTAATAAATCCTTATTGAATCAAGGGGAAATTAACAGTAAGTTTTACTTATTGGATTGGATTGGGAGGCAGATTTTGGACTAATATAGAGAACTTCTCAACAATTAAAGCTGTCCAAAACTGAAATGGATTGCTTTGTGAGGTAGTGATGTTTTTGTTTTTGTTACCGGTTTTTTTGGTCACTGGAGCCAGAGGCTGTCAGGATGTTGTAGGACAGAAATTTTAGCCAAATGGCCTCCAAGATCTTTTCTGACTCTAAGATTTCATGATTCTATAGCAGTGGTTCTCAACCTTCATAGTGCCGCAACTCTTTAATAGTCCTATGTGGGCGTATCTGCATGTGGGCAGACCCGCCTGGAGATGGATAGAGGAGTGCTGTCTCCGTTCCTAAGACCATTGGAAATATGTGTTTTCTGATGATCTTAGGTGATCCCTGTGACCCCTGTGAAAGGGTCGTTTGACCCCTAAAGGGGTTGCAACCCACAGGTTGAGAACAGCTATTCTATAGCTTGCCCCAATTCTTTTTACAGACAGACAGACAGGTACTCTAAATGAATACAACTAGAGTGTTGCACTGTAGCACTTTATGCCCTCCATTGCCCTTCATGCCCACCATGCCCCACTGAATATCTACCATGATACTCAGAGTTGTTGAATTTTTGAATTGGGTGGAGCAGAGATGGGGCCAAATGAAATCATGTATGTAAAAGTATTTTGGAAAGTAACATTACAGTGCTGTGCACATATAAGACATCATTCTGATTTCTGTCACAGAGTTTAAAATTAAGACAGGACAGATAGCCTCTCATGAGACAGCCAGCTGTGGTATAATGAATAGAGAGAGAACTAGGTCTAGAGTCAAGAAGATCTGAGTTCAAATTTGAATTCAGACACTTAGCTGTATGACCCTGGGAAAATTATTTACCTTTTATTTGCCTCTGTTTCCTTAACTGTCAAACGGGGATAATAATCACAAGCTGCTTCTCAGGGTGGTTTTGAGGCTCAAATGAGATATTTGTAAAATATTTAGCACCATGCCTGGCATATAATACTTATTTTTCTCCTTCCTAAAAGCGTTCTTAACTTTTTTTAAGTAGTCGTGGAAGACAGAAATAACAAGAATAACAATAACTTATTTATATAGCATTTTAAGGTTTGTAAAGTTTTTATCTGTGTTTTCTCAGCTGATTCTCACAACAAGCCTGTGAACTAGGAACTACATTGCTCCCATTTTACAGATAAGGAAATAGACTGTGAGAGATCAATCGACTTGCCAAGGATCACACAGTAGTTAATTGTCTGAGGTAGAATTTGAACTGAGGTTTTTCTGACTTCAGGTATAGTCCTCTATTTACTGTGCAAGTTGCCTCATAGCAATGTGAGGGTGGTGGATGGTTGGATAGAAATACTATCTTAGGAGTCAGGCTAAATGTGACAACCTCCATTTCAATTTAGGGAATGCCAATTCGGAGTTCCTTTAGTGGTTAGGAACCTAGAATTAGATTTTAGAAAAGTTTTGGGCCTCTACTTTGCAGCTGCTGCCCTGCCTGGTTTCAACTCCATGGAACCTCCCAGGATGAGCTCAGCACTCCTAAACTCAACATCATGCTGCTAACTCAGATCTTGAATGACACCACTTTCCTCAGACTCCTCTTTCCTCTGACTGGAGGACTGGAGGGTGAAACACCAGAATTCTCCCAATACCTTCCTTTATGGAGGGTAGAAATTATTCTCAACTCACTCCACTTTGCCTCTGCTGCACTGTCTGGTTTCATCTCAATGGAACAGGATGCCCCCAGACCTGGTGTCTCATTTCCCTCTCTCTTCCTGCCTCCTTTTTGCATCTTCTCTTCCTTTAGATTGTAAATTCTTTTAGGTCAAGGACTATCTTTTGATTAATTATTTTTCCAGTACTTAGCATAGTGTCTGACACATAGTAGATGTCATAAATATTTATTGGAAGGTGTCATGAATATTAATTGTAAAGTGTCATAAATATTTATTGCGTTGAACCTGGATTCCAATTCTGCCTCTCATACTTAGTAACTGTAATCTTTATAAGCTTCATTTTACTCACTGTCAGTCTGAAAGAGTTGATGAACATAAACATTCTTTGCAAACCTGTTAAATCAGCTACTATTCTTCAGTCATGGAGTTGGGGGTGTGGGGGGAGTGGGCACGCAGATTCCAACACTGAAAGCACAAACTTCTGGAACAATGACCCTTCTGATTTTTGTTCCGGATTTTTGTTCTACTGGTACTTGTCTTGAGAAATCTCGTCAAAAACTATGCTCCTTGTTCCATTGCAAACAGAGCACAGTTTCTTCCATTAATGTGTAAAGAAAATTCTTTCATCCTAAGTGTCTTCCGGATGCCACACTTTAGCTCTGATGCCTATTTTAATGTTGGTCACATTCAATTATCAAAGATGTGATTAATTTTGGACTTATTGGGACTTTACCCAGATCAGTTGAGTTCCACAAACATTTTTTAAGTGACAGGGTCTCTTTTGGGCACTGGAGATACCACCCCCCCCCCAAAAAAAATCTCTGCCTTCACAGGTTTACATTTTACTGGGGAGAGGGAATAGAAAATTATACAAAATAATTTCATTAATGATAGAGCGCTAACAACTAAGGAGAATCAGGAAAGACTTCAACTGAACTGTGCAGTAAAGGAAGCTAGGGATTATCAGAAAAATGATCAATCTACTCTCCAACTTTCAAGTAGATTTGAATCTCAGTCTCTCAGGCAGGTGTTGGCAGGACTTTCACACAGTAGAATCACAGACCTAGCATTAGAGAGGATCTCTAATGTTGGCTTGAGTTGAACTGACCTTTCTTAGCAATCTTAACTGAAGGAATTTGTTCATTTGCCCTCCCAGCTTATCCCAGTATTTACAACTCTATTCTATCAATAAGTTTTTCTTGATATCTATAATGAAGAGTGAGCTTGGGAGGGGGTTCTCATTAGAGCTCAGGAATTCATTGGTCACCACTTTACATATAAGGTAATGAATTGCTAATTAATTTATAAATTAATGAAATGGGAAAGGAACACCCATTTTTTGGGAAAGACCACAATGGCTATGGGAAGTATGGCTCCTGTTGCACTTTAATAAAGCGTAGAGGATGTAGGGGAAACCAGCATAGGAAGTACGGAGACAGATGGTGCAAAAGGGTTGAGGGGTACAGAGACAGACAGCATGGAGAGGAGGGAGAAAGTGGTATAGGAAGGCAAATAGCAATGGAGAAGAGAATGGGAAGGAAAGGTGGGTCACTTTCATAACCACAGAATAGAGCTGAGAACCCTTTAGAAGCATGGACCCTTAGGAGATGGAAGAATACGTGGGAAGGGCAAAAGTTTGGGGTCTCATTTTTATAATTTTTCCAATAAATTAATTTATTCATTTTCTTGTTTACATCATTCATTTCCATGAGATTTTGAGTTACAAAGTTTCTCCCCATCTTTCCCCTACCCACTACCCCAAAACAGCCATCCCACTGTATACCCCCTCCCCATTCTGTTTTCTCCTGCATCCTCCCCCATCACCCCTCTGACTTTCCCGTAGGGCAGGATGGATCTCCCTACCCCAGTGCTTGTATGTCTTCATTTTTATCATTTATTTTGGAGGGGGCATGACATAACTCTTACGCCATCTTGAGGTTAGTTCATTAACATCCAAATCACTTCAAAGTTGTCAGTAAAATTTTAAAGTTAACATATCCATACCATCTCAAAATCATCAGCTTCATTTGGTGTTCTGCTCATCCTGATGTGGTTGTATGGCACTTACTTAAGATTTACATATCATAGGAACAAAAGGCCCTGATAGCAAAGCATAAATGTCTTCCTGTCATGCATCACCTACTACCACGATGTGATTTTTGGTGAATGTATGATACAATTTGTAACTCATACTCTTTTGATCTATGGAACAATCTGTATGTGACTTCCAGGTTCCCCTTTGCAATCTTACTTCCTGCTAGTATTACTTTATACCAGACACTTAAAAACTTACTTATTATACTGACTGTGGAGAGATGGTGGTGGTCCTGTTAGTGGTAGTCAGGGGGACCAGAACAAGATACAATTTTAATAATATAAAATTGTAATCATGAATTATTTATTACTATAGTTTTTTCTTTGTTTTGTTTTGTTTTTCTTTAGCCTAGATTTCAATATTTCTTTGAAATAATTTTGGTATTTTCAAAGACCAATCTAGTACTTGTTCACATTAGCAAATATACATACACACACAAATACGCATATGTACATAAAAATATATAAGGTATATATTTGTGATTGTGTGTGTATAATTTAATATATTTAATATTTAATTTAATATATAATACATAAACTTTTTTTTTACAGTGGGCCATTTTTGCTTGTCATCTGGGGACTTGCTACTTGAGCCCTTCCTATTAATGCCCACAGTTCTACAGAAAGTGCCTTGAAAACAACATATGTACAATATGTTCCATATGGCTGAGGGGGATGGGAAAATTATGTGCATTTGAATGCTATGCATTTGAATCTGCTTTCAGTTGAGTCTAATGGTGATCAGTGGGAGAATAAAAATTTTTTTACTTTGTGCATTGTATTTTATTTGTGAATGCATTACTCAGTGCTGTCCCTTTAGGTCAGGCCCAAAGCCAACAATACTGTTCTTTCTGCAGAGGACTTGCTTTGGCAATGCAAAGCAGGAAAAATAACAATGTCCTTTTATCCTCCTCTTTTAACCTTGACCCCAAGCCCTTGCTCCTCTGATCAAGCTTTGAGGAGAAAAAGCCAGGGTGTGGATGGAGGGCACATGCATATGGATAGAGAGGAAGGGGAAGGGATAGTATAGGAAGAGGGGTAAAGGGAAGGGGATCTTTTGAATCAGTGGATAGCCTCTCAGAAGATGGAATGCATCAGGATTATGATAACAGAGTGCCAATAGAATGTAAGTTTCTTGAATGCAATGGATGTTGCATTTTTATGTATTTTTTTTTTGAAGGGGAGAGGCGAGACAATTATGCTTAAGTGTCTTGTTCCAGGTCACACAAGCTAGTAAGTGTCAAGTGTCTGAGATTGGATTTGATCTCAGGTCCTCCTGATTCCAGAGTTGGTGCTCCATTCACAGCTGCCCCTGACTGTTGCATTTTTGTCTTTGGGTTCCTATATCTAGTATATAGCAGATAGTTAATAAATGCTTATTGATTGATTACTGATTAATTGATTAAATTCTTTGGTTGCCCCACCTTTTGTAATTGTAGAGCTGTTTCTTGCTTTCAGAGTTCCACATTGCATCATTTGACAATGGATGCCAAATCCAGCATTTAATTAACTTCTGTGCCTGTAGTTTACCGATGGAGGAGCATGAATCATGGTTGTACTTCTCAATTCTGTCCTTGCCTTAGTATGGAGCAGGTAAGGCTGCTCAAGCCCATTTCTGAGAGCCCCTAAAGCTAAGCAAAAGAGTCTTCTCCTGCATTAGTTGTGTTCTCATGGCAGTGAGATTACAACTATTTCTGGTTTTTTTTTCATTTTCACAGGAGTGGGAATTGAGCCTGTAGATTTACCCAAACTGCAGAGCACAGAGAGCCTAGATCTGGAAAGTAAGAATTTCAAAATCAAGTGTGAGTTTTTGGAGTCGCACATCTCAAGGCTACTTAGCTTCATGAGGACCTGACAGCAAGTATGTTTGATTCTTCCTCACCTTGGACATGGGTAATATGATTCTTGCATATGGCTATTAACATAATGTATCACTCTACCTTCATCCCAGTCTCTGGTGGGAGCTCAAGCGGAATTCCCTCCAACATAAACATTTCACCATGCCCTGAAGAAGGACCCTCATTCCCAACTCAGAGTGAAGCCAAGTACACAGAATACATTTGGATTCTTTCTCTTATAGGGAAAGGTTGATTATGTTTACTGTTTGCCTGATGGGAGGTTATGGTTGCCATGGAAATTCCACTATGGTTAATGAATAAATGAAGAGTAATAATTAACCCAGGAAAATAAACTTATGAAATATTGATAATGGACAATACAGGGAAGTATTGTCTAAGTCAGAAACTAATGGCAAAGAGCCCTTCTTTTGGTATGAGGACAGAGTGTTCTTGTGTATTTGTTGACCTGATGAGGTAATTAATTAATAATAATAAAAAAAGAGCATTACCTAATTCCCACTTTTATCGTGCTGTTGTATTAGGCAGCTACACAATGCACTCGGACAAATGATTTATTGACTCTCCTGCTAATGATAGGACAGTCCTAAGCTTTGGAAAACCTCCACTCAATCTATATATGCCCTCAATCTATATAGACCAATGGGGATCATTTATTCTTTCCAATATTTGGCTGTTAATATGGGTAAAGATTAGGATAGCTGAGAGCATCAGCCGGAACATTTACATTGATGCCCAATAAAGTCTTTGTGGGGGTAGTAGCAAGGATCATTTCATACCTTCAGTCTTCTCTCTTAACCACTATATGCAAGCCTCAGCAAGGGCATCACTAGATACCAGAGATCTTTATTTCCAGGATCCTTAAGAAAACTATTAGCTGACAATGGCGATTATGTTTTTGGCTTGTAGGGATGCTCAGAGACCGGGACCAAGTGAGACTATTTTCCAAAATGATATTGGGAAAGTTTGGTGACTGAGTGGAATTTAAATCTTCGAATCTTAGCAAATGAAAAGCAGACCTCTTAGGAAGCAGCTGATCTCAAGAGTTAAAAATCTATAGACTTTGGGAGAGGAGCATGCTTATTGTTTCTGTAGGGCTCACTATTATCAGAGGGGTCAAGTGGCTTGCCATAAGATGTACGGGTAAGATTTAGGATAAGAATCCAGGACTACTGGTGTTAAAACCAACACTCTTTCCATTGTACTGTGTTTGATTATTTCCCATCTTTATTTCTGGTCAGGAGAATGAAAGTTTGTAATTTTCCTAGAACATATACTTGTCTTAAAAATCAAGATGAGGCACTAACCCATCAGAGATTCCCCCTCTTACATCCTTTTATTACTGAGTCCCTTGCATCAAGGGCTTAATCCAGAAGCAGGAGAGAGATGTGTTTTTGCTTAAAAATTCACTCTCTTGGGGTTGCTCTCCTTGGTTTTTGCAGGATAATTTTTCTCAGGTTTTGATTGTAAGGAGACTATGTAGTAGGACCACTAGTGAAGAGCTTTTGGGAAGATAGATGAAAGTCACACAAGGATGGGTTGACCTCTCTGGGTAATATTCTCCATAAATTGGAAAGAGTATAAAAAAGAATACTACAAAACAATGGCTGATCAAACTCATTCTGCCCCCCTAGTCTTGAATTCTTGAATGCCTATTACAACGTAGTTATCATAACTACTATCTGTTGCTGAGAAAGAGGAGAGAGACAAACGGAGACACAAAGACACACACACACACAGAAATAGATCAATGAAATAGAACAGAAAAAACAAAGATCTAAATAAATGAATTTTAATAAAATTTGATGATAACTTTATAATCGTCCCCTAAAAGCTGCCATACAGGAATCTTTGTAAATATGCATTTCTGTTTCTTCTTACAGGATTATAGTTAGAATATGTTCTTTCTTCTGGCTCTACTTTTTTTACTTCATAATATTTCATAGAGTTCTTATGAATTTATTTATACTTATCTTACTTGATCATAATTGCTTTATTGTATTTGACTACCTAAATTTGTCACAATGTAGTTATCTATTCCCCTACTGTTAGATATTTAGGCTATTTCCAGTTTTTTCCAATTAGAAATAATGTTGCTTTGAAAATCTTTCAACCAGTAGCTCTTTAAAAAGATAATACTTTCACATATATTTTCAACAGTGGGGCAAAGGATATGATTATTATTATAACTTTTATTGTTGATATGCTCTCCAAGAGATTTCATGAGTTTACATCCACACAAGCAATATATAGGCCGATCTACTCCACAATCATGCCAACAGTTTTCATCCATTTTATTTTTCCCTTCTGGATGGCTGGACTGATTTCTTTCAAACTGGTATAGATTTCACTAAGAGGGCTGCACAGTATTCTCTGGTCAGGTCCAGTGATATTAGTATAATGATATTGATTTTTAAACAAAGAACCTTTGTGAACCTTCCCATGAAAAGGGAATTCCCAGTGAAAGTCTTTTAATTCAGTAAATAAAGGTACTAGGTTATATGACCAAAGACTAATAGATTTGCATTTATAACCATGGCTAGTCTCCTAATCCAATAATGCAAACATTATATGCAAGTCCTTGAGCTAGACACTAACTAAGGGAGAAGACATTCTAAGAATCCTAAGGGGAAAAAATAATAGCTAGCATTTATTTTCACACTTTAAGTTTTGTAGTGAGTTTTATAGATATCATCTTATATAATCCTTACAACTACCCTGGGAGGTAGATGCTATAGCAGTATCTCCAGTTTTACAAATGAGGAAACTGATGGGTTAAGTGACTTACCCAGAGTCACACAACCAGTAAATGTCTGAGGCAGAATTTGAATTCAGGTCTTCCTGCCTCCAAGTCCAACATTTTATTGATTATACCACCTGGCTGAAAACAAAGAAATAAACCCCGAATGGCAATACGTAATAGAAGAGCTGCTGTGGAAATAATGACTTATTTTTACAATAAATGAGAGATAATGTTGCAGTAGTGGCTAGAGCTAACCTTGAAGCCAAAGAAGCTTGGGTTTAGGTTCTGTCATAGACACATACTGGCTCAGTGATCTTGACTAATTCCCTTCATCTCTCTGTTGTTCTAGGCAACCGTCTAAATCTAAAACCATATCTTGCAGAGAAGGCGCAAACTTGTACTGGCAAAGGGAATTTCCACCTCTGGGAGTTCCTTGTTTGAATGAAATCACAGATCTTTTACATATCCCAATTGTGTAATCTAGTGATCTATATAATAATTAGCCCCTCCTATACTTTAAACACTGTACTAACAGGGATCATAGCCTATCTAAATTTCGTATCTTTCTAAGTACCTAGCACGTTTCTCTACATACAGCATGCACTTAATAAATGTTTCCTGTTTTTGTTAATTAAACCACTGAAGTTTTGAACCTAGAGTTGCAAGGTCTGGGTTTGAATCCTGTCTCAGACAGATACTAGATGTGTGATCATGGACAAGTCTTTTACTATGTCAGTCTTCATTTATCTGTAAAATGGGAGTAATATATTTACACCCACTGCCTTACAAGAAAATGCTTTGCAGACCTTAAGGCTCCATATAATCACAAGTTGTTCTTACATAGGAAACATCCTGATGAGACAGCACATTCCTCTAAATGTCTTAGTATGAAATTGCACATGCACAAACACATATGCACATGGTATAATGCTCCTGTGTGTTTCAGTACTCTAAATTGGTTTGCACACAGCTACTGTTTCTTCATGTATCCAAAGAATGATTTGGTATAAGAGGTTGCTACATCAGGACCTTGCCAGTGTATTCCTCATCTGGGTTTTTCTGTGCTATCCAGGCTCTCCGCTGAATTCATCAGGCCGGAATAATGATGCTGCCGTTTGCCATTCATTCTCATCAGTTTTAATGAAGATAAAGGAGCTCACTTTATGTGTCCAGTTGGGCTTAACAAATTAACCAGGCCACAGGAAAGCTGCATCCGAGCAGAATATTTGTTCTCATCATGTTCATTAGGAGAGATAAAGTTAACTAACCTTTTTCTGTATTTCTTTTCCCAGGCCCCAGAGAAAGCTGTGGAGCTGAAACACTATCAGTAATCTGATTTTGGAAGGGCCCTTTTCTAACCTCTCCTTTTATGATCATTTCATGAATACGGCATTGAATCAGCATCATTATGTGTTTAAAAAAATATTATGCCCTGTATCTCAGAGCTAACAGTCCAGAACTAAACAGTCCAGCTCTTCTTAGAACCTAAGGAGGGTGGTTGTCTTGGTTTTTTATTTTCACTGTATGTTTTAGGCTGTTCCTAATCAAGGTGGCCTCAAGAATAGAAGTTCTGTTAGTCCTGCTGCTGGTTCTATATATAACCATGAATTATATGTAGTACTCTTCCTTCTTCTCATACCACATCACATATCACTTGTAGGAAGAGACCTATCCCCAAAAAGCCCATGCAAGTTTAGGGAGCTCAGGGGATAAAGTCATAACAAAGAATTTTTGTGCCTGGGGCAAGGGGGGAATGGGTCAGGGATATAGTTTGGGGCATGGTTTCCAGAGAGAGGAAATATATCCTGGAGCAGTGCTTTCAGTATCCTTTAAATCTTGGCACTTTGGAGAAAAGTCCCAATTATCCCACCCTGGTTATGACTTTGTCAGAGATTGAAGAGGTTCAATGAGGCCACACTGAAATAGCAGGGCCCCCAACCCCATCCTCATCATTTAACTCCTCCAAACAGCTATCAGATTAATCTTGTTAAGGAAAAGGTTGGAACACAGCACTTTCCTGCTTGAAAGCATTCAGCAGCTCCTTATTACTTTCCAGATAAAATACCAACTTAGCCTGACATTCAAGGATCTCCACAATCTGTCTCTAATCTTTTTAGCTTAATTTTGCATAGCTCTGTTTCCCAGACTCTATGGAATCAGTTTTGTCCCAAACTTGACCTTCTGTCTTCTACTTCTATGTATTTGACATTTATATAAGCATCTACCATGTCTGGATTTCACTCCCTCTTCTCTGTGCCTTTGAGAATTCTTGTTCCCTCTATCTCCCTCCCCCCCCCCCACCCCGTGTCTCTTTCTCAGGCTTTGTCT
>CM053595.1:193553907-193574173 GCA_028646575.1 Pseudocheirus occidentalis | reverse complement strand
TTTCTTTTGAACTTCATTTGTAAAATGAGAAAATAACGTTGTGAGGATCAGATGAATAACATTTGTAAAACACAGTGGCTGGCACAATATAAATTGGTACTACATAAATGCTTTTTATGATTATCTTTCTTCTAGGAGCTTACATTGTATAATTGATAAAACATGTGCACAGCTAAATATAATACAATGTAATTTGGGGAGAAAGAGAACACTGCCTCCTCCAAAATGCCTTCTCCAGTTGCTAGTGCTCTCTTGTGTTATATTGAGCTATGTACATTTTGTATCTCTTCAATTTTATCCTTTTATCCCTTGAGTCCAGCACAGCGCTAGGTAGTATTGTTAATGGGATGTGAGATCTTTCCCTCCCATTAACAGGCCTCATGTGGAGCCCATTGTAATGGTAATGGCAATTAGAAGATCTTCACTGCCCCTTAATGGGTCAAATGTAATCACATGGAACCCATGGAGGGGAGGAGCTTGCTGAAAGGGTGGAGCAGGAAGGAGCAGGAAAGAGAGCCAGAACACTTGGGAGCAAGCAGTGTGGAGACTGAGCAGCTAGCTTGAGTGAGAGAGGGGCATTTTTGCTTAAGGGGACCTGTTTTGTTTTGAAGGCCTGATGGAGGGAAGGCTTGGGGATGTTGGTGTTTGCTGTTTCGGTTATGTATATCCACTTCTTGGTTGTTAGGATGGATTTGGCTTTCTGGTATTTGAATAAATGATTTGATTCTGTCTTCCATGTGAAGAGTCTGTTACATTTTGTGATTCACAACTATGCCAGCATATTCATAGCAGCCCTGGTGCTATGAATATTGCATTAGTATTATATCCATTGGGGGAGGGACTTGCTACTGTGTATTAGGGAAGCATGTGGTTGTGTTTCCTGAGCTATATCAACCCATAATTTTCTCCTCCTATTTTTTTCCCTATTTCCAGAGCAGATTGTCATATAGTAATTGAGACAACTAGGTGACACAATGGTAAGACCTCAGAAACATGGTAGCTTTGTGACCCTGGACAAGTCATTCAGCCTCTGTCTGCCTCAGTTTCTCCTATGTAGTGTTGTTATGAGAATCTAATGAAATAATATGTATAAAGCTCTTTTTAAGCCTTTAAACCTTTTAAAATCTATGACACACTCCCCAAAAGTCTATAGAGAAAGTGGGCTCGATCTTAGACGCTACATTTGAGCAAGGTGTAACTCACAGTCCTCATCTGCGCATAGTCCTTTTCTCTAGGGAACGCAAGGATTGCCCTTCAGCACGATGTGGTTTCTCTGCTGGGCAACGTGGAGAGTCATGAGTTTAGTCTGACCTTGGCTTCTGATAGTTCCAACCATGACACCAGCTGATCCTGGGACACTTTTTAAGACCTGGTAGGAAGATAGTAAGTCTCATATCCTGTGTACCCTTCAAAGCTGTCAGGTCATCTTCTGGTCAAAGTATGTGTGGAGGTGGGCAGGAGGCCTAGCTGGGGCCTTAGCTGAGGTTAAATCCAAGGCCTCTCCTTCCTCACAACCACCACAGATGATTCCTTCTCAAAAGGGCTCACCTGGAATGCCACACATGTTCTAAGTCTGAACTCTCTCTGATTTTGCAATGAACTTGATAAAATTATAGATAATCCATGGGGATTGTTTATGATTTCTTCAGCCCATTCCCATACAATGTCATTCTACTTCAAAAATCTTTTCATACTTAGTCTAAGGTATTTTAGTGGATTGACTGGGATATAGTCTCACCTAGTTCAGATTTCAGAACTAAAATCGAGTGGGGTACTTTTAACCTACTATATGTTCAGAAACTTAAAAACCAAAGAAAAAAGAGGAAAATCTCTCATCTTTGTTCTTTGAGCCCTCCCCCTACCCTGTCCAAGGAAGTTTCTCTGTTCGTTCACACTCCCTCATCATAGGATTAAAAATGTACTTTTTTCTTATTAGCCATGTGATTTGTTGAAAACTCAAACTCAACTAAAAAATTCAGTGGAGCAAAACAAAATAAAAATTATACAAAGCTTTCCAAAAGCAAGCTTCAGAGTTGCCTGCAGCAGGAGTGAAGGTCTTTACCTCTCTAGCACCTCCAAACGGGTAGAAGAGCTTGCCTGAGGTTTTCCTCAGCGAGGGCTCAGAGGGATCAGAAGGGCAGGGTTACCAGATATTGACACACCTCCCACTGGCCTGGCCACAGCAGGGGTTCTCCCCAGCTCCCAGGCTTGTTCTGATCAAGTCCTATGCTGCTCAATGATGCTGCTCTTGGCAACCGTGGCTGCTGCTACAGTCCTCTGAGATCTTCATCTTGGATTTGGGGTGCATTGGGGAGATGGAGAGGAAGACTGGCATGAAATCTGAGAAAGAATACCTAGCTATTACAGTGCCCTCTGACTATTTGGGAGAAATCACCAGAAATGGCTAATGGGTGGATTTTTATCTGAAAATAGTCAATGGAGGGAAGACCAAACTCACATATGTAAAATTGCTTTCTCTTCCTACTTTTTACATATTCTCAGACCTATTCTGGAAGGGGCTGGGCAAGTCCAGTACATCAATTATGAATCTGAAAAGGCAATGGAGGGGCAGCTAGGTGGTGCAGTGAATAGAGCACTGGCCCTGGAGTCAGGAGAACCTGAGTTCAAATGGGGCCTCAGACCCTTGACGTGTGACCTTGGGCAAGTCACTTAATCCCTATTGCCTCACCTCTCCCCTCTCCAAAAAACAAAATCAAAAAGGCAATGGAGAGCAAACAAGAGTTTAAACAAGGGGCTAGTCCTCAGTTCTCCCTCTATAGGTGTAAATCCTACACAATAATCTGTGTGCTGAGGGGTAGGAGAGGGGGTGGTTTCCACTTAACAAGGGTGTGAGAGATGTTTTGCTGAAATGTTAACTATTCCTAAACTATATTACTGCTTCTATCACTTGCACACATATTACAATATGCAAAACTTTTGCATACATTCTCTCGCTCAAACCTCAACACTTCTATGAGGTCTATGGGACAAGTATATTTGCCGCCATTTTAAAGATGAAGAAATTGAGTCTTAGCAACTTTAAGTGCCTTTTCTGAGGTTAGATAGTAAATGGTAGAGGAAGCTCCTATCACAGAACAGTGTCCCTCAGTGTCCTGGTAGTACAACTCTGTCATTCTACAGATGAGGAAACTGAGGCCAAGAGATGTTAAGGGACTTGTCCAAGTTCCCACCGGGAGTAAGTATATACAAGCTGGGATTAGAACCCAGATATTTTGAGTCTAGAACCAGTGCTTCTGTCACCTTAAGCTCAGGCTATCAGTTTTTATGACCAACCCTCTTTTTATATGACAGTTGAATCAGCTGATTGATTGATTTCTTCCTTTCTGCCCATGATCAGGTGGAAGTACCAATTGTAGGGAAAGATAAAGAAGGGCAGCAAAGGGAACAGCATTAAGAAGACAGCTTCCTGAATAACCCATCTAGGAAATCAGCCACCTGATGATCAACTGAGGATTGTAAACATATAAGCTCCCAGGTGTTGCAGGCATTTTTCCTGGGGTTTGCCTACTTAAGATCTGTAAGAACCCAGAAATCTTGAGACTTGGTACATCAGCATGACATACATCCTCTAGAACTGGGCCAGTTATAAAAGTGGAGGGAAGGGTGGGATGAGAAGTAGAGTGGAAAAAAGAAGAGGCAATTTCCACACTATGACTGCTGCTTTCCAGACAGTATTAAAAGGGATTATTGAACCAGGATAGGAAAGAGCACAGGATTTGGAGTCAGAGAAAATAGGGGAGTCCCAGTTTCTTTTTCTCAGTTTCCTTATCTGTAAAATGAAGAGTGGACTAGATAATTTCTAAGACTCTCTCTACCTCTACATCAAGGATTCTTTGATTATCTGGAGGAAGTGTCTGGGTATTGAAGTGCAGAAAAGATTGGTTTGTTGGATCTTTTTTTTTCTTCTGATGGAGAATCCTGGCCCAAAGACTCTGAAATAATAATCATCTCAATTCAATAATACGAATACCACATAAACCAGTAAGAGAAACTCCGTGCAGGTAGGGGTAGGAGCTGTTCTGAGCCAGTAAAAGAATATTGTTTTCAGTAGTTTTAGTTGTGACCTACTCTTTGTGAGTGGTTTGCCATTTCCTTCTCCAGCTCATTTTACAGATGAGGAAACTGAGGCAAACAGAGTTAAGTATCTTGCCCATGGTCACAGAGCTATTAAGCATCCAAGACCAGATTTAAACTCAGGAAGAAGAGTTTTTCTGACTCCAGGCGCCCACCTCACATGTTATTCACCGTGCCGCCTAGCTTCCCCTCAAAAGACATTAGCAAGGTTCTAAACCACTGAAAAAAGTAGGTCTAGAGGTGTTATCACTACTTCTTCTGAAGAATAAAAAGGAATGGTTAGTTCTTTTCGAAGTGCATGACCTCTCATTTCTCACCAGTTCATCTAGAGGGAGAAATGAAATGCTTAGAGAGTGCTCAGACAATATTGGTCCCTTTTCATGTTGGAAAAAGCCCATATTTTCTCTTCCCCAATAAAAAGCAAGAGTTTTTCATTAATCGGAAGATCAAACAGTCTTTTTGAGGTGTAAGAGGTGCTTCTAAATTCTTATCTGTCATTGTAGTTTAGGTTCATGTCACAGTATTTCATCTTTAGAAGAGGTTACGCAATTGAGAAAAAGAAACCCAAGCATTTCATTATCTTTAACCAGTATATGATCCCTTCGTGGTACCTCCCAAACTCTGCACTAGCAATTTACAGGTGGGATCCCCAGAGTGTGACTATTACTCAGAGTGTAAAGATAATCTGTTGTGTGGGGCATGGGGACCCCAAAAATCCCTTACCCCCAAATTAAAAGCCAGAGGTGTCTTCAGGTTAGAACAGGAAATTTTTATTTAGTTCTTACAAGAAAAAGGCATCCCTTCCACCAGTGCAGACCAGTGGAATGAGGTGTGTACAGAAGACAAAGCAAAGCTTTATACCCTAACACAGTCAAGCCACCTCCCACCACTAGCCCTTGCTCCCATTGGCTAAGAGGCAGATTTACAATCTCAACACAAAATCTTCTCCAATGATAAGGAACAAAGAAGCCCAGCACTATCTCTCAGTGGCTGGGAGGCAGACTTACAGTCTGGGTGTGAAAAAGGCAAAGAACAAGGAAACAGGGTATAGCCTATCTAAGTATACTTATCCTTATTTGGCAAATGCTAAAGTAAAGAAGGGGGAAGGGTCCTAAGAGATTCTTAAAGGGCTTAATGCTGATGTGACAGAAGTAAAGAAGGGGGAAACCAAAACTCAGGCCTATTCCCACAAGAAACTTACCAGATTTTAGAATATAGGCTCAGAAGTTTTCACCTCTCCCATTCACTGTGAATCCACGCTCCCCAAACTATCTTTTGTAAGCCACTACTGGTGCACTTAGCTTTTGAATTAACAAGAAGACACAATTAACTGAATGCAAAACCTTTACTGAGATAGTACAATAAGAAAGGTGAATATTAAATATTCCCTCATAAACCTAGGCCCACTTTCCCACTCCCACAAATTCACACAATGCCAAGGGGAAAATGGGAACATGCATAGAGTTCACTAGTAGTGAGGCTCCCACAAAGGGAATATGTGATCAAAGCAATTCATGCCTTTGGTGTTGCAGGCTGTAATAGGAATCTGAACCTCTTTCCTGCCCCTAGCCCCTTTGCTTAAGTGGCTCCGAGAATGTTCCCTGATTTGAAAGTATACTCTGCCCCATAAGAGGCTGAATGTGGTCACTTGGAGCCTGTGGCGGGAGGCTTGTTTTTTGGGAATGGCCACATCTTGTTACTTTGTAATTGGACAGTGAGTCAAGAGGGCTGACCCAGGAGAAGCCTATATATACATGCCCTGATGTGAGGTTTCCTTCCGGGCTCACTCTGAGAAGAGTTGTATGATTTGGCCAGATGAGACTCTGGGAAGCTGTTGAGGTCCCCCAGCTTTGAAAAACCCAGATGCTGATGCTTTCCTCTCTGGTAACTTGAAAAGGTAATGGATGTGATGGTCAGATGGTTGGAAGCCCATCTGCTGATCTGTTTCTTAGTTTGCTTGTAACTTGTGCTTGTAACTTGGGTTTGTATTCTCTGGAGTTCAGGGTGCTGACTTTTCCCCCTGAACTAGGTAAATGATATGTTTGATTAAAGAAAGATTGTTAACCCATTTTGAGTTGCTTTCCTTTAGAAAAGCAGATCTAAGAACCTGTGCTAGCAGCTACCCTGGGTCTGCTAGGGTGCTTGCTGATACACAGGCCCTCTAGGTTCTTTCTCTTTCTATGGTATTTGCATGATATTTCCCCCTAGGGAAAACTGTCTCTGCTGAGGTCTCTGAGCCTTCTTTCCATGTCTTGGTGCTTAACTGCCAGGGCAAATTTTTTTCTTGAATCCACATCTGACTATTTTCACTATTGCCAAGACAACCTTGGAGTGGTGTCTGAGGATCTATCTTCAAGTTGTGTTGTCTATTTTTGCTTTTGGACCCTTTTCCTCATGGGAATGGTGTCTCCTACTGAGTGAGTAGCTCTTCTTT
This sequence comes from Pseudocheirus occidentalis, assembly GCA_028646575.1. Taxonomy (NCBI): domain Eukaryota; kingdom Metazoa; phylum Chordata; class Mammalia; order Diprotodontia; family Pseudocheiridae; genus Pseudocheirus; species Pseudocheirus occidentalis. Next base: position 193,567,644 of record CM053595.1, on the reverse strand, counting down.
GAGGCACTATGGCCAACAGGGAAGAGTTGAGAGGAAAGAGGAATCTTCTCTCCACCCCTCGCTGCCCTCTGGTAAAGTTATAAGGAAAAAGGCAGAGTAATCCAGGCGGTATAGTGTATCAATTGATCAGAGGTGTCCTATCAATTCTTCCAAAATATGCAATTATTTATTGAGTGACTATTATATGCTTGAGAAGCAGTTTTGCCTAGTGAGTAGCCAACTGGCTCCAGGGTCAAGATAATCTTGCCTCTGAAATGTATTGGCTTAATGGTTTTGGGCAAATCAGAGCCCCTCAATGCTTTAGGCAACTTTTAAAAGGCATTTTCAAAACTAAAGCTTACTTTCGGTAACTTACAGAAGAGCTGCTGTCTGTGTGAGTTTTTGCTGTCATTGTTCAGTCATTTTCGGTTATGTCTGACTCATCATCACGTGGGGTTTTCTTGGCAAAGACACCAGACTGGTTTGCCATTTCCTTCTCCAGCTCATTTTACAGAGGAGAAACTGAGGCAAACAAGGTGAAGTGACTTGTCAAGGGTCACACAACTAGTGAGTATCTGAGCCAGATTTGCATTCAGAAAGAAGAGTCTTCCTGACTTCAGTCCTGGCACTCTATCCATTGTACCAGCTCACTGCCCATCTATACTGGTAGAGGAACACTAATGAAATCACAGATCCCTATCAAACAAACCAAAGAAGCACTTTGTTCCCAACATAGTACTCACCATTGCTAGAACAGTGCAAAAAAAAGCAAAAGATTCCATCTCTGCCCTCCAGAAGCTTAGTCTTTATTGATAAAGCCCATCCAAGCCAGTCATTCTTGGTTTTTTAGGTTCACCACACCATACCATCAAGAGATAGGAGGACTTTTTTCTTTCTGAAAAGCATTTCTGAAAGTGCAAACAAAAGTACATTTTATTTAAGCCCCACAAATCTTTGAATTTTTTAATGTTCTTTAAGGCTCCTTAAAAAAATAGACTTGATGTAAGGAAAAACTTCCAAATAATGAAAGTGATCTAAAAGTGAATTGTGCTGCTTCAGGAGGCGTTGAGTTCACCCTCACTGGCTGTCTCTTCAAATGAAGGCTTCAATGACCATTTATCTGATATGTTGTGGAGAGGACTGTTGTGCAGATCCAAGTTGTTCTGAATGGCCTCTGACACCCTGTTGGATTCTGCGATCCTGTCCTTCTTTAATTCTGTAATGCATGTTGCCAAATAGACTTCTTTTAGAATTTGGTTAAAACAAAATAAGATGGGGAGGATGATCTGACTTGTTTGGCCACTTAGCCATTTCAGAAATAGGATACAAGCACTCTTACCACTCTCCATGGTGTTATAATACATTAAAAACCCTCTTTCATCATCTCATTTATTATCTGAAATTACATGGCACTGAAACATTAGAAGACCCTCTCTTCTCCAAAATAGGCTAATTTTAATGATTAACTGAGGAACAGTTAAATTTTACTTCAGCGCTCCACTATCATTATGGAATTAGCATGAACAGCCACGGACTGGGAGAATTCTAATGAGACAGAGGAGAGATGATAGCCACAACAAATGTGACTTTCTGACATGAGAAATACTGGTCTCGAAATTGTGTCTAGATGACTGTAGAAGAGGAATGGAAATAAGGGGAGGAAGAAAGGAAGAAAGAGTTTCAAGATATAAGTTTTCTTTTTTTTTTCCTTCCAGTTCTTATTAGCACCTAAAATGGAAAAAGCAGCAGATATAAATTTAACATGGACAAAAACGTGGCACTTATAAAAGCAAGCAAATCTCAGTCGATTATATAACGCTCTTGCCATGAGGATTCTTGGAGGCTCAAGGAGAGCCAATTCAGTTTGATTCACTCTGACAAAACTGATGAAACCCCTACTATGTGCCAGCCACCATGACAGAGTCTAGGGAAACAAACGTGCACCTTGTTTCCTTATGAAGACCTAGAAAAAGAAGAGAGGTATGGGAAGCAGTGACCAGTGCCTTTGTATTTCATAATCCTCAGTTAGCCCTTGGCACCATCAACCCTAAGCTGTGGTGTCCCTCTGCAAGTGCCTTCCTTCTCCCCCTACCCTTATGGGGTGCAGATTCTTTAGAGGTCAGTCACCTCTCTCTCCCAAAATGCCCATGTTCACAGTCATACTGTCTTCTGACACCACCATACTTTCCCCACCATCAAATAAATTTGCCTCAGGTATGAGACTTCCTAGTGGCTCTGGTGAGAAAGATTTGGAAGAGAGAAAGATCATTCAGGGCCTGTTTCTCCCTTTATTATTTTTTTTTCTATTTAAGCCTTGTAAGGATGCTGGTTTGGAGGTTTGATTGGATTGATGTTTTGTAGGCTTTTTGTGATGTTCTTGTGACTTTTATTCTCCTATTCCTCTATAGCCCCATCAGAGGAAGTTAAAGGTGTCCCCTGAGAGGATCTGGCCTGGCCACTGTAGGGGTTATTCTTCGAAGGAGAGGGAAGGGAGGTACTGCCTCTAAAAGTTAGCTAGAATTCCAGGCAAGTGGGATGAATCAGTTTTTAACGCATTAAGTGTTCACTTGGTGACCCAACTTTTTGCTATCATTCACTGTTTTTTCTAAGTGCCATATTTTTCACTTATAATTCCCTGAAATTGCGCCTTATCCAGGTTTTTCCCCCTCCTGAGCAGATAGGTGCATATTTGTCAGCCAGTTCCTCTTCATCTCTGAGTGGGGGTGGGAGGGAAGTTGACCGCCTCCCCTTTTTTCTAATAAACATTGTCTCCACCCAACAACTTCCCTTTCTCTGATAGTGTTTCTGCCTCATTATCTCTTTGATTGGTTCATTTTTCACTCTTATCTCTTTGACTGGTCTCCATGATCCCTCTAAAACATTTATTTTCAATTATTAATGTTTCTTTCTTTGTTCTTCTACTTTATTCTTTTTACCCCACGTGTCCTTGAGAAGTTTATACTTTTCCTACTTTCTTTACACTATTGTCTGCACATGGGATTCTTTTCCCCCTTTGCCCATTGAATTGCTATCTCTTCTTTCAAGATCAACTCAAGCTGTCTTCCCTTTGTAACTTTGTAATATACTTTTAAGCATTCTAAGTAGAAAGTCCAAGTGGAAAAATAAGTCCAGAGTCAATTCTGGACATGTGAGGGCTTGACTCTGGGGTCTTGATTGTGGTCCACTCCATTCTTTTTTTTTTTTCTTTAAGGTGTGCACTTTTATTTGAACTGGTCTTAATTCAGTGTACAGGTGAAGCTCCTCTCCTTCCCTCCCCCAAGTACTGGCACCAGTCTCAAAACTCTCAGGGAGACGATGAAAGTCCTCGTTCACATCTATGTTGGGGGCAGGGAGGGAATATAGGGGGCCGTTCAATTAAAAAAAAAAGGAACAAGTATTAAGGTGGAAGATACAAAGAGTTTTTTTTTAAGGATTACATAATTAACATTTAAAGCAATACTGGTACCTTCTCCCCACCCCCTCCGCACAGGATCTTTGTTCCATTGCCCCTTTGCTCTAGCAGAGGGCAGCCTTCACAGAGGCTTGTAACTCTATAACAATCATATGATTGTTATTTGGATCATACAATCCATCATACGATATCTGGAATGACTATTAAAAAATGTACAATCAGAGCCCTGAAGATGCACTGTAGAACTTTGGGGATGGTTTGCCTGCAACATACTTAGATTGCTCATCACCCTCACCGTTCCAATTTTTAAATCCTGAGTCAAACGCCACCCCCTCCCCCCAAAAAGCCCTGCCAATCTCATCTCTCTCTCTCTTTTTTTTGCAATTATCATGTCATCTTGTCACACCCTTTGACCAAAAAAACCCCAATTTTTTAAAAAACAAGAACAGCTTATTTAGAAGCAGTTGAGGTGGATAATGGAGGGCCCAGATTCATCATACTCCTGCTTGCTGATCCATATCTGCTGGAAGGTGGAAAGAGACGCCAGGATGGAGCCTCCAATCCAGACAGAGTATTTGCCCTCAGGCGGGGCAATGATCTTGATTTTCATTGTGCTGGGAGCTAGGGCTGTCATCTCCTTCTGCATCCTGTCAGCAATGCCTGAGTAGGTGGTGGAACAGCCTGACAATACAGTGTTGGCATACAAATCTTTACGGATGTCAACATCACACTTCATGATTGAGTTGAAGGTATTTTCATGGATTCCACAGGATTCCATAGGATTCCATACCTAAGAAAGATGGTTGGAAGAGAGCTTCTGGGCATCAGAACCTCTTGTTGCCAATGGTGATAACCTGACCATCAGGGAGCTCATAGCTCTTTTCCAGAGAGGAGCTGAATGCAGCAGTAGCCATTGTCACACCCTTTATCGTGCACAATTTCCCTCTCAGCTGTGGTGGTGAAACTGTACCCTCTCTCAGTCAGGATCTTTATGAGGTAGTCTGTCAGATCATGGCCAGCCAGATCCAGATGGAGGATGGCGTGGGGATAGTGCATAACCTTCATAGATGGGCACAATACCAGTGGTATGACCAGAGGAAAACAGGGACAGCACAGCCTGGATGGCAACATACATGGCAGGGGTATCGAAGGTCTCAAACATAATCTGAGTTATCTTTTCTCTGTTGACTTTGGGGTTCAGGGGGGCTTCTGTGAGTAGCACAGGGTGCTCTTCAGGGTCCACATGGAACTCACTATAGAAAGTATGATGCCAGATCTTCTCCATGTCATCCCAATTGGTGACAGCACCATGTTCAATGAGGTGCTTCAGGTTGAGAATACCTCTCTTACTCTGGACCTCATCCCTCACATAGGTGTCTTTCTGGCCCATATCCACCATCACACCCTGATGTCTGGTTGCGCCCAACAATGGAGGGGAAGACAGCCCGAGGGGCATTGTCTTCTGCAAAGCCAGCTTTGCACATTCCAGAGCCATTGTAAACAAGGAGAGCAGCAATATCATCATCCATGGTGAATTTTGAAGTGGCAAGTTTAAACCCTTAAGAGAAAGGAGGTGGTGCGGCACCTGGAGACAGGGGGGAGGCAAGTGCACAGTGGGTGGAAGGGTTCACAGCTACCAGTCTACTCCATTCTTTACACAATAGTCATTCATTTAAGGGAAGAAAGAGGAGCAAAGAATCAGGGGCAACATATATTTACAGATCATATATCAGTTGATTGGGGAGATAAGGTTGGAGACCTCTTCCCCTGCCAAAGGGTTATAGCATGTGCTTCGTTTGATTACCACCAGGAAACAGAGAGATGGATTTGGTTGGATATCATTGTTTATATCTATACTCAGACAATCAAAAGGTTTTCCTTTACCATTCATCAAGCAGATAGGAAGCAGTCACAGAACTCGTGCATATACTCTGAACTAGAGATCCAGGACCCTATGCTACATATCACACACTTTCAGAAACAGAACCACCAAAACCCCTTCATGAGCTGGCAGCAAATAGAATTCATTGCAAATGCTCCTAGGACTGGCTTGGTCTTTAATCAATTCTTTTGGGTCCTCCTGGCTCAGAGTGAATATAAACAGTCACTGTTTCTCTTTTGGCCAGCAACCCTGTGGGTCTTCCCCTCTCAGTTTGATTTAAAAAATTGCTTTATTAAAGGGGCCATCCCTTGACTCACTTCACTCTAAGTGAGCACCTGAAAAGGCCATAGCCTAAAAGGGTCAGGGTCTCCCATTGCATCCTGGGCCATCTCCAGTCATCCTAATGAACATCTCACCACTGGATCCAAATGGCTTTGGCAGAGAAAGTGAGGCTGATGACCTTACACAGCCCTCCCTCACTCAAATAAAAGTCAACTCAAAGTCATATCATCTCCCTGATGTCATGGTCCTCTTTGAGGACAAGGACAAACACAACCTTAACAGTTTCCACATTGGGTGGAGTTCAGAATGAAGTGAGAGAGTTTTCTTCTCCCTCATTATACTACCTGGGAATGTAGTGCTTTGGAGGTTCCATAATTCCATTCTTATCTAAATTAAGGAACGAAGCTGTAAAATAATTTGCATTGCAGCTGGGAGCGCATTAGGTCCATAGACAGAAGATCTGGGTTTGAAACCAGGTTACAACACTTACTATTGAGTAAAGCATCTAGGTGGTATAGTACATAAAGTGCTAGACCTGCAGTGAGAATGAGACCTGAGTACAAATCTGGTCTCAAATACATCCTAGCTGTGTGACCCTGAGTAAGTCACAGGTTCTGTCTACTTCAATGTTCCCATCTGTACAACGGGGATAATAATTAGGACCTCCTTCTCAGGACTATCGTGAGAATTAAATGAGTTAATATTTGTAAAGTACTTTGTGAACCTTAAAGTACATATGAATATTATTGTTATTTCATTAGTTATTTAAATAATGCCTTTTTTGAACCTCCAATTCCTAAACTGAAAAATAAGTATAGCTTACTTTCTCTCTCTCTCTTCAAACCTAAACATGAAACGTAAATATGAGTTATTAATATGTTCTTGTTCTCATCTTCATCATCACCGTCATCAATTCTTAACTTACAGGGAAGTTCAAATGAAGTAATGAATACTAAATGCTTTGTAACTAAAAGAGCAATTATAAGTCATAGAATAATAAAATGTTAGTGCTGAAAGGAAGAGACATTCTTAAAGACATGTCTCTTTTAAGAGACATTCAAGAAGAAACAGGCTCACAGGAGCAAAAGGACTATTTGAGAGCACGTCATGAGTGAGTGCCAGTTAAGCCTGTATTCCCCCAAACTCAAAGCACTTTTATATAAAGTGTTATTTTTGTTCCCACCTGATCCTCCTGAACTTTGTAAATCCCTGCTTTGGAAATGGGAGGGAAATAGATATGTACAATTGGTCGGTTACTAAGTGTCAGGCAGTCTGCTAAATGCTAGAGATAACAAAGTGAAAAAACAATTCAGCTCTCCAGGAGCTCACAGTCTAATGTGGGAGACATGAAAGTGACCATGTGAAAACAAGCTGTATGCAGGATAAATTGGGGATAATCAACAGAGGAAGGTACCAGAATTAGAGGGGGTTCAAGAGAGGCTTCTTGTGGAAGATAAGATTTTCAGTGGGACTTCAAAGAGGCCAGAGAAGTGAGTATTTGTGTGATATTACTCAGCAGGGTGATGGTAGAGCTAGCAATGGAGGTCAGGTCTCTATTCCTAGTCCAGAATTCCATCCAAAAAACTATAAAGTTTTGATATTTTTTGGAGGGGGGAGGCAAGGCAATCAGGGATAAGTGACTTACCCAAGGTCACATAGCCAGTAAGTGTCAAGTGTCTGAGGCTAGATTTGAATTCAGGTCCTCCTGACTCCTGGATTCAGGACTGCTATATTCACTGTACCACCTAACTGCCCCTTGATAATGTTTGTTTTTAAAATTAAAATAAAAACTTTGCCTTTGAACACAGGCAATTCTTTCAATAAGAGTTGATTGTTTAATTTTTATTTTTTTGTTTACTATTGGTGTTGAGTTGGACTGAACCATCAAAATTCTTTCTCCCTATTCTCCTGGTAATCATGCACATATTGAGGAGACTGTGTGGCAGGGAAATCTTGCCCCATTTTTCTCTGTTGTCATGTTCAATAAGGTCCATGCCAAATTCTAACCAAGTCAGATAATTGACTTAGAAGACAGAAAATCACAGGACTCTCTAATTAGATATCTATGTGGTAGAGTGGATAGACCATTGAACCTAGAATCTGGAAGATCCGAGTTCATATTCGTGCTTCAGATAGTCACTATCTGTGTAACGCTGGGAAAGTCACCTGACCTCTGTCTGTCTCAGTGTCTTCATTAAGGAAGATAATAATAGCATTTACCTCTCAGGGTTGTTGTGAGAATCAAAAGAGATAATATTTGTTAAAAGATTTGCAAATTCTAAAGTGCTATATACATTCTAACTGTCATTATAATTACGATCTGGCTTCAACAATATTGAGAAGACTTGATTTTAGTATTTCTTAGTCTCGTGGAGTCGTTGGCTTCTATTTGGTTGGTTCTAATTTTCAGGCAGTTTGTTGTTTAAGCAGGTTTTAGACCTCTTGTGCCAAGTTGTTAATTCTTTTTCTAATTCCTCCTTCCATAGCTCTCATTTCTTTTCTATTTTTTTCCTCTAGTGCTCTCATTTCATTATAGTAAAAAACAAACAAACCAACACAGTTCTTGCTTCATCTTTTCCAAAAATATGAGTTAATTTTGTGCCCATGCTATTTATTTTTAAATTTTTTTGTTAAGTTTTACTTGTTGATTTTTTGGGAATCATTCTCTTCTGAGTTTGTGTCTGAGTTCTTGTCACCATAATAGTTTGTTATGGTAGTATTCTTTTGTTTATTTGCTCATTATTCCATTCCACTTCCTGCCTTTGATGTTGATGTTAGAACAATATTCTTTAAACTTGTATAAGGAAAATCTGAGCTGGTCCTGTCATTGCTCTCTTGGTGTGTTGAATGTTTTATTATTCTAGGATCTCAGGACAGGGATCAGGAACAGCTTAGACTGGGGACTTTTGATATTCTCAAAGTAGTATGATCCAGGGCAAAATCTGTTTAGTACCCTCCTAGTCTGCGTTCTACAAGTTCATGGCCTAGGTTCACAGACCTTGGGTCTCTGAAACAGTATACTATTACTAGGCTCAACTGCTGTCAACCAGTTGGGAAGGTTTGCTTTTTCAAAGTAAAAAAATTATAAGCTTCTCATTGCTCCCTGGTTATTCCACTAAAGACTTCAGGTGAGGCTAGAACCCTGTTCCTGGGTTCAGGTCTCTTCCTCAGACCATTCTAGATTTATGACTTAGAACTGGGTAGTTGGTGACAAACTTACCAGTTGTCACTTGTGCTGAAACCCTGCACAAAGTCACAGTGTCCCATTATGGGTCTCAGAGCTTGTTTTGCCTGGGTGCCCAGCATCATCCCTTGCAACTGCAATTCTCTGAAAAGCAGATCCTGGTTGGACTCCATCTCCATGGTCCACATGCCTCCTTGTATATCTGCCTGTATGAGCTTTAAAAATGACTTATGAACTTTCTTTTGGATTTCCCCACCAGGATTTTGTCTAGTGTTATTTCTAGATCTGTTTGGGGGATTTGGAGAGGTCGAGTGAAACTTGCTGTACTTCTTCATGTTACTCAGCTATCTTAGCTCTGCCATAATTCCCATTTATAAAAAGGCCAGGTAGTGACATAAGGTGATATGAAGAATTACAGGCAATGTCCAGAGCTATTTTGTGGGTAGATTTTCTTCTTGTAGGCTCTTAAATCAAATCATGCCATGCAAAGCAAAAGTCTAATCATGGCTAAGGCATAAATTTTTAAAAAGTAGATCACCCTCTAGCCATATTAATAATAACTCATATTTATAGAATGCTTTAAGGCTGCAAATGACTTTCACATAGATGAGTTCGTCTGATTCTTGCAAGGACCTATAAAAGAAGTCATCAGCATACTTTCATATCAAATTTTCAGATGAGACAATGGAAATACAGAGGGGTCAAGGTCAGACAGCTATTAAGTGGCAGAGTTGGAACTCAAATCCAAGTTTTCTGACTTCACATCCAGTATTTCCCCCATCATACTGCCATCTCTTTCTGTTACACATTTCTCATCCCATTTTCACTCAAACCAATGCGGCTTGCATTTCCAAACCACTTTTCTACACATTTAACAAATGCAACATCAAAAAATTCCTCTAAGACAATATCTGATTTGAAGTTCTGTTTGGACCAATCACCCTTTAGTATTTTCACCGTATTGTGCTGAGGCTTAGCAAGTAGTCTTCTAGACCTCTCTAACTTTGACTCATGACTCTCTTCTTCACTTGCTTGGATCACAGAAACAGAATCTTAGAGTAAAACTTTTCTCTAGGTTTGGGGTTATGGTCTCAATACCTCAGAGCCCATATTTATACAGAAATTTCCATCTATAATTTCCCCCAAAGTGGGAACATCTTAAATACTTAGTAAGAGAAGCCTATCAATTCCTGGCAATCCATTCCACTTTTTAATATTTCTAAAATAAGGAAATGTGGTTAGTAGGCTCCCTCCCTCCTTCCTTCTGCTCTCAATTTCCCTCCCTTCCTCCCCTCACTTTCTCCAGGTCTGCTTCATTGCCTCTCAGTGTTCTAGAGTACTCTGATGGGTTTGTGTGTGTGTGGGGGGGTACTTCTTCTCTAGTAGCATCTGTTCAAGTCCCTACTGACTATGTTCTCTTGCTGTTAAGTGCCAGTAGCTTGTGCCCTAACTCCGTTTAACCACTTAATATCAATTGACTCTTACAGACATACTTACTTTAAAAATTATAACAAGCTTTACCTCCCCCACCCCATACATTATGGGGCATACCCTTCTCTATACTGCCTTGGTATCAGGGGGAATTGTTGGTCAAGAACCAATTCTGAAACCTAAAGGAAAGTTTTAGAAAGAATTTGATTAAGTTATGCTGCACAGGAGAGAGAGCCAGAAAAAGTGTTACCAGCTTCTCCAGATCACTTTTAAGTTTCACATTTTATAGAGTTCAAACAGGGGTAGAAGCATATAAATTGCTACACTAGGCAGTTTGCTTGAGATATGTATTAGCGGATAAGTATAAACATTAAATAAAATTTGGTTGAAACTGAAATACAAGCTATTCGGTAGACAAAAACACAAGTATTTTCAGTGGACCCAAGACCTGCCTGGATTCAAAGTAATATCTGTGTAGGGTCTAAGCATTGATTGCAGTGGTTTCTTGATTTCCAGGAGGGTCTTTGAGGTCAACATGACCTAGAGTAAACTTTGGGCTAGACAATTTTTTTCTTCATTGATTTGTTTATTTACTTATAGTTTACAAGATTCAGTTCCACAGTCCCTTGAGTTTCAAATTTTCTCCCCTCCCTTTCCCCTCTGCCCCATGGTGGTGTGCAATCATGTATAGGATCTACAAATACTTTCATATTGTACAATAGTCTGGTTGTATAGAAGGGTTGTAATCAATGGAGTGAACAATGGGAAAAAAAGAAACAAAGCCAAGCATGAAAAAGAATGCTAGTATGTAAATTGCTTCCCTCTCCATTTAAACTCTGGTCTTTCTAGATCTTCCTCTGAATGTAGATATCTCCTTCCATCCTGAGACTTGTAGAGTTGTCTTTTAACTGTGCGTTGCTGAGAAGAGTTCAGTTTATCAAGGTTGGTCGTCACACATATGATATATCTGTGACTGTGTTCAAATTTATCCTGGTTCTGCTCTTCTTACTTCGCATCAATTTGAAAAATGCCTCTCCAGGTAATTATGAAGTCCATCTTTCCATTTCTTATAGCACTGTAGTATTCCATTACATTCATATACCACAACTTGTTCAGCCATTACCCAATTGATGGGCATCCCCTAAATTTCCAGTTTTTTGTCACCACAAAGAGAGCTGCAATAAATATTTTTGTACATATGGGTCCTTTTCCCATTTCTATGATCTCTTTGGGAAACAACCTCAAAAGTGGTATTACTGGGTCAAAGGGTATGCAATTATTTATAGCCCTTTGGGCATAGTTCCAGATTGCCCTCCAGAATGGTTGTATCAGTTCACAAAGCCACTAACAATGCGTTAGTGTTCCAATTTTTCCACATCCTCTACAGCACTTGTCATTTTCCTGTTTTGTCATCTTAGCCAATCTGACTGGTGAGATGTGGTACTTCAAAGTTGATTTGATTTGCATTTCTCAGATCAATAGTGATTTAGATCATTTTTCCATCTGCTTAAAGATATCTTTAATTTCTGCCTCTGAAAATTGCCTCTTCATATCCTTTGACCATTTACCAATTAGGGAATGACTTGTATTCTTATAAATTTTACTTAATTTCCTGTATATTTTAGAAATGAGGCCTTTATCAGAGACCTTGGTTGTAAATATTCTTTCCCAATTTTCTACTTCCCTCTTAATCTTGGTTACATTGGCTTTGTTTATACAGAAACTTTATAATTTAATGTAATCAAGACTATAAATTGGCATTTTATAATGCTCTCCAACTCTTCTTTGGTCATAAAGTCTTCTCTGCTCCATAAATATGACAAGTAAACTATTCCTTGCTTCCGCAGATTATTTGCAATATCAGCCTTTATACCTAGATCATGCCCCCATTTAGACTTGACTTTGGTGTATGATGTTAGATGATGGTCTTTGCCCAGGTTCTGCCATACTATATTCCAATTTTCCCAGCACTTTTCGTGGGCTAGACAATTTCTAACCACACAAGGATAGGTTCCAATAATATAATAATAAGGTTTTCAAAAAAATATAATAAAGTTTTTCCCACAGAGTAGGCTCAAAATTTAGCTCAGTTCCCATATCATATCAGTCCCACCAAGTTCACTTCTAAAAGCAGCGTCTCTTCTGAGTCAGTCCTCGTCTCAGATTTTGTTGGGTTGGGATCCTAAAAGGTTCTCTTGAAGCTGACTTCTTCATCCTTTGTACATTCATGTTGTTCTGGCTGCACACTTTACCCTCTAACTCCAGGATTCCTATTGCTTGCTCTATAGGCCTTTTCAAACTACCAAGAGCAGAGGCTCTACTCCCGTTACCTTGAACAGATAAGAACAAATACAGATACCGAAAACCAATGTACTTTTATCTGGACATATGGCCTTAAAGGAAGAGGAGATCCCAAACCCTTTTGACTTACAATATGATTTCTCTCTGAATGTCATAACTGAAAACATCACTGACATCACCCAAGAGTGAGAGAGTATCTGCTTATGGGTCTTTTAAAGAATTTCCATAACCAATTAAAGAGCTTCCTCTTCACATATGGTTAGTCAGCCAGAATGAGTTACAGAATGTCTATGAATGCTCCATAACCTTCTAAACACATTTCCTTTAGATGTTGTAACTATTCTAGAATCAAACTCCATAACCTCTCCATGTGGAGAAACATTATCCTAGGGGCTCTGTGTATTTTCTAGGCTCCCATGACAGAAGTTTATCTTTAAAGAAATTTTTTCTCTGAAAAAGTTTTGCCATTACTCTTAATATCCCCCCCACCACCAATGTACACCCTGAAACTAAGCAGAGTAAGTCAAATACTTTTTCCAAATGATAACGCTTCAAGTACCTTAAGATAGATATCATGTTCACCTCTTCCCTTTATCTTCTTTTTTCTAGGCTAAACATCTATATTTGCTACAACTGATTCTTATGTGTAAAGTCATGATTAGAGTGAAGTGACTGAAGCTTTGCCTCAAGGAACCAAATGTAGAGAAACTTAAAACCTTCAGCATTATAGAAAAAGTAAAATTTAGCAACTAATTATCAAGAATAATTTAAGGAGACTTTCATAGTCAGAGCCAAGATGATAGAGTAGAAGGAATATTCAGCCAAACTCCTAATATTCCCCTTCAAACAACTTTAAAATAACACCTCAAACCAAATTCTGGAGTCACACAATCAACAAAAGGTTAGAGTGAGACATTCTCCTTGTAAAGCCAATCAGCAGTAGATTTCTGAGAGAATGCTACTGTGAGGAGCTTTTAAGATTCGGATTACACAGTATTAGTGAACACTCTGTTTATTCCATTACAAATCTTTATTCAGTACAATGTTCACAATTTCCGCAATTCACAATATTGTATACAATCTTCAGAACAAGGAAAGTCTCTATGTTATATCTTATTTCAGAAAGACACAATATTAGAACAAGGAACAAAAGAAAAATCAGCTGGTTTCCCTAAGGGAGAAACCAGCTTCACACTTTAAGATTCAATCAATCAAATAACAAAGGAATGACCTAGTTTCCCTACATACTGATCTTCCACTCCTGGG
>CM053595.1:193522731-193553407 GCA_028646575.1 Pseudocheirus occidentalis | reverse complement strand
AGAAGAGACTGGGTTCCTGATTCTGCAGATACTAAAGCTCATGCTATATCTTCTCGGTAAATATTCCTTTGTAAAATCTAAATGATATGAATTGATAATAAGGAATGATCAATTTGTCAGGATATTAGGGCATTAAGTATAGGTTAGATGATTTGGGGGAATTACTAATTAGTGATGGTATTGAGGGAAATCCACCAAAAGAGGGCTTGTTAATGACAGTCCTAGAGACCTCTCCCCTGCAATATCCCCTCACATGTACTCCTGGAAATAGGAGGGGAGGTATAGCCTTGCTCTGGGGACTTGAACCACAAGTTTGAATGTGAGCTGATAGAATAATCGCAGAGTCTACATATGCTAAATTTATAAAGTGTGTGTGTGTGTGTGTGTGTGTATGGAAGGACCTTAGAGATTATATAATCTAATATTCTAATTTTACATGCAGTACCTTGGGTACCCTCATCTTACATCTAAATAGCATCCCCAAGTTTAAGGTATTCTGTGAGCATATAGTTACTCAAAACCGTATTTCACAAGCCCTACCAAAGAATTTACTTTTGTTGTCAGTCAAATGACACTTAATTCAAAGAAGTCATTTGAATGGAATAACATAATTAAAAAAATTATAATGTAACATCTTCTCCTTGTCTCCCAAACCTGGGGCACATTCTCTGATAAATACACATACCAGTAGTTGTAACAATTGATCTTTCTATGATACATTTGGAGGCAGTTAAGTGAAAGAATGTACCAGTCCTGAAATCAGGAAACCTCATCTTCCTGAGTTCAAATTTAGCCTCAGACATTTCCTAGCTTTGTGATCCTGAGCAATTACTTAATCCTGCTTGCCTCAGTTTTCTCATCTGTAAAATGAGCTGAAGGAGGAAATGGCAAGGCACTCTAGGACCTCTGCCAAGAAATTCCCAAATGGGGTCATAAAGAGTCATAAAGACACAACTGAAAAACATGACTCAACAACAACAATAAAAACATCAACCTGGTACACTTGAGGAGGGGCATAAATATAAGGAATGCATTTGATCAGAGTACACATGTGGAGAAGTAACTCAAACCTCTAATAATGTCTGCCGATGTCTTCTGTTCTCACAGTATTCCCATCAGGTCTGTTCTCTGCTGATCATTAAGTGTTTTCAGTCCCCTCAAGTATGTAGTCTTTGCTGGACATGTGGATTAGTGTGTAATCTCTGTGGTTCTTTGACCTGGCATGTGCTAGGAGAGTCAAATCACCACCACCACCCCAATTCTCATTTCTCCTTAGACCATCGGTTCTCCAACGGTCTTAGGAACCTCCTCTATCCATCTCCAGGCGGGTCTGCCCACATGAAGATATGCCCACATATGAGTATTAAAGGGTCGGTATTAGGAAGGTTGAGAACCACTGCCTTAGACCCTGATGGAGGCAACCCAGGACTTTGTATCTCAAAACCCTTGGGATACCAGCATCCTCCAGGCCACTGCCCTTAGTTCCAGCCTGGCTCCTGCAACCATCATCCTTGTTACCACCAGGACCTTCTGCTGACCAACTGACACTGATAGCTACGTCCAAGGTCCTTGGGAATAGAACACTGGCCTTATTGCCATTCCTTTCCCTAAAGCCACCATCCAGGGAAGTAACCTTTGTGGAGAAAAGATCTGCCTGGCAGCTTCCTCTGCAGGCACTGCAGCCCTTGACTCCTTAGCAGCCACAGCTATTGAAGACCTTGGGGGGAAAAAAAAGCTCTCCACATTAGAGTCCTTTTCATTCTCGAATAATTCAACATCAGAAGTGGAGGGTTTTTTCCCCCACTGGAAACGATGTTACATAATATGTTTTACTATTTTCTTTATACGCTGAGGATCATGGGATCTTTCCATCTAATCCGCAGTTAAAACCTATATGGATATGTGGTCTCTTCCTAATCATTTATTTATTATATATATTATTATATAACATATACCTATTAATCTTTTATTACATTCTAATGATTAGAATGTAATCTAAGGCACAGGAATGGCCCTGCTTGTCTGTTTGGATTCTCATTGCTTACCACAAGGCTTTTTAAATAAGTGCATAATCAGTACATTTTTGTTAGTTAGTCAGTAAACATCTATTAAGTACCTACTGTGTGTCAGGCATTTTACTAAACTTTGGGAATCCATATATGAAAAAGATAGTCTCTGACAAGCAATTTGAAATCTAATGGGGGTAAGATAACACACAAAAGAAAGCTGAAAATTGGGGGGGGGTTGGACTGGGATATAAAGGGAAGGTAGAAGGGAGAGGATAATGAAGTTCAAAGTAGTGAAGCCAGGTGGGAAATGAAGAAATAGCTGCCTTAAATTAAGGTTTTGGGAGGAGCTCTTTGCTCAGCCTACCATGAATTAATTAATTAATTAAAATGGATCTGAGTAGGCATGAAAGCTTAGAGACCAGTTCACTCTCTTGTGCTAGCTTGAATTACACATATCTATGTCCAACAAGTGGATCAGCCTTGGAGCTACTATCCATATTAATGAGGAAACGGTGGCCCAGAGAGGTTAGCTAAGTGACTTGCCCAAGGTCACTTAGGTAAGAAGTAACAGGGGCGCAATTCAAGTGGCTTCTTGAATAACTTCTCTGATACTGAATCTCTATTGGGTGAGAAAGGTTGGAGTCCCTGAGGAACTGGAAGTAATTGAAACTGATACCACTTCTGTGGTCACAGCTGCTTGTTGAAGGCCCCAGGCTGTTTGCCTCATCCTGTCCCTGCAGGTCCTTAACTGCATCACTCATGACTGGGTGTAGATAGATACCTGAAGGGGGCACTGATAGTCAGAGTCATTTAGGAATCAAGAGCATACACAACGAATTAAGTTAGCAAACCTGTTCTGCCTCCATAACACGCTTGTTCCCTGTAGGCCTATCCTGTCTAAAGTTTGTCCCAGGCTTGTGTAAAAAAAAACCCATAGCAGCCGACATCAACAGGTAAGACATGTTGTTAGGGACTGTCATGCCACTGTTCTGAAAGGGCCCAAGGCAATTAGCAGCTTTGGAATTGCTTGAAATGGTGAGGAGCCCTCATTCTACCTGCCATGTGGTGCCCATAGGTCCTTTCATTCCTCCTGCAAGTAGAATTTGGCAATTTGGAGCCGGCAGCTTCATGCCTTCGGCGCTCCCAGTCTAATAAAACTGAGCATTTAGAGAACACTTTTCATTTTCCTGAGTTCTCTCTGCAAATACTAATTAGCCCTCCCCAGCCCCTTGTGAGGCAGGGCAAACATTAGACACTACAGCTTTTTTGTTCTGTCTTGTTTTTTACAGATAGGAAGGCGAGGGGAGGGAATTCCTCTGTCCTTATAAATAATCCTTTTCCTACCCCTAACATGTGTCCTTCACCTTGAGGTATCGTCAGGCCAAAAAATAACCCATGTGACTGTCTGCCTTAGGAGTTCCCTCTGATAGCTGGCATTACTTTCATAACTTCCCACGTTTGCTCTCCCCCTCACCAAACAGCATGGCGAAGTACTTGTGTCTTTGATATGCCATGGATGAGTGTGCCCACCAAGTTCTTGGAAAGAAGGATCTCTTCCCCACTCCCAAGTAAACAGATGAGCCACCCTTTGGCAATAACATGAATATTAATTACCAGCCTCCTTAGATGTTTCTCCATTTTGTAAAATGGCTGTCAAATACTTTGAAAGGCATTTAATGGTTTCTTGTCTTCATGTATCTGAATTACCTTTGCCTTTCAATACCATTAGGTAAAAGGACTAGAGTTGGGATTAATTCACACTGTGGCTAGAGAATGAGTGTCACCAACCTTATATTCAAAGGTTGTGAGTTTCAATCCTGCCATTATTCTATTAAGGATATCCTTATTATGAAGGAACCTTGAATAACTCCCATTCCTGGCCTCTAAGTCAATTCTTTCACCCATAGGAGGAGAAAAACAGCACATAATGTTTTGAGGGGGCAGGGCAATTGGGGTTAAATGACTTGCCCAAGGTCACACAGCTAGTAAGTGTTACATGTCTGAGGTCAAATTTGAACTCAGGTCTTCCTGCCTCCAGGGCTGGTGCTCTATTCACTGTGCCACCTAGCCACCCCTCACACTAATATCTTAAAGGAAATTAGGCTAAGTCACACAAAATGATTAGTTCTGAATTTTTTCCCTCTCAAGGAAATATCATTCAAGGATCACTTGTGATTCTAACCCTATAACAGGCTGATGGCTCAATGGGAAATACTGCTAGAACACAGAAGGCAGAAGACAAGGACCTCTCAGGTGTTAGATATTACCTGCTGGTGCCCAGATCTCAACCCAACTTCAGAGAATTGAGATTCATGCAATCATTCAGATCCCATAAAGTATTCCAGGGTCTGGAGTCAGTAGCTTCATCCTGAGCAGAAAGCCTCATTACTAATGACTGATTGGTACTGAGTTAGCTATAACCAATAGGACACTTCTGCACGAATATGGTATTTTTAGACTTAAAAATGACCTGGCTATTGCACAGAGATTGTTCAGAGGCATAGAAGGAAGTAAATTCAGTCTTCTTCCTAGAGGGATTCTCTGAGCTCTACTCTTTACCTGTCCCTTTCTAACCCTCCTGTGGAGAGGGAAATAATGACAATAAGCATCATTCCTATGGAAAGCATGAGTGATGTCAGACTCATATGGAAAGGGGACCACTAAGCTGGTCTTTGCCAGTGGCATATTGACTTAGAAAATCATGTATTAATATTGTCTATGTTTTTTGCATTTTATTCATTTTGTGAAATATTTCCAAACTACATTTTAATTTATTTCCAGCTAAAACTGGAGGGGGGGGTGGAAGTATGCAGTAGGTTGCATATTTGATACCTTTACATAATGATGGGCCACATTAGTGATGTAGATACTACAACCATTATTATTCCCATTTTATAGATGAGAAAACTAAGACTCAGATTAAGTATCTTGCTTATGGTCCCCAAACTTGTGAATGCCAGAGAAGGGATTTCAACAGCTGTTCCAGTCTCTGAATCCAACATTGCAGTCACTTAACTGCAGGTGAACAACATCATTCTTTAAAAATGCTGCCTGGGTAATTATCAACAGCAGCTAATCCCAAGAGTGGGTGGGCTAGCTGTGGGACATGAGGATGGAAGGGTAGATGAAACAATCTCTAGTTCTAAAACCTGTGATATTATTTTGGGCTGGAAGCAACTGATTGGTGTCCCTAATAACTTACAGGTTTTTGTCCCTGTCTCCCCAGATGCTCAGGAGACCCCTGGAATGGAGGATCAGTGTCCCTGCCCCCTGGCCAATGGTATTTCATCAAGCATTAGTCTGTTGAGCAGGTGGCACAAGTCCCTGGTGGGATCCTCTCGACTTAGTAAAAGCAGCCAGCATATCATAAGCAAGAAGAGAGAACTATTTAGATGTTGAGCCCGGCAGGGCCAGGGCAAACCCAGAGGCTTACAGAGAGGCTGATAAGCAATGACATTTCATCCTAATAGTCTGTGACAAGTGGTAAAATAATCAGGGCTGCAAGAATCTCCTGAGGCCACCTAGGCTGGCTCAACATTCAGGTAAAATTGTGCCTTGTGGACTCATAAAAATCATAGCATTTCAGGAGTAGAAAGAAACTCTTGGAGATCATCTAATCTAGACTCCTAATTTTACAAATAAGGGTACTGAGGCCCAGAGGAGAAGGGACTTATTCAAAGTCACATAGAACAGAAACCATACTAATTCATAGAATATTGTCGATTCTTATAGCTGCAAGAAACCTGAGAGATCATCTGTTCTAACTTTATTTTATTTTAAATTTTAATTTTTTAATTTGTTAAAATTTTTTGGAGGGCAATTGGGGTTAAGTGACTTGCCCAAGGTCACACGGCTAGTTTTTTTGGGTAGAGTGTCTGAGGTCGGATTTGAACTCAGGTCCGTCTGACTCCAAGGCCAGTGCTCTATTGACTGCGCCACCTAGCCGCCCCCTAACTTTATTTTATAAATGAAGAAACTGAGTTTTGGCCAGGGAGGTTGACTCTAGAGCAGTGGTGGCAGGAGTATGTGATGCTGGTCACACTTGCAATCACATGGTTACTAAATGTCTGAAGAGCCAAGGGTAGCATTGTAATCTAAACAGAAACCAGAGGGAAACCAAGTCCTGCCCAAAGGTCATAGACTCATTACAGGCAACTGGTTGGTGTAGTTGATAAAAAGGGATGATCCTGGAAATGGGAAGACCAGAGTTTGAATCCTACCTCAGATACTTATCAACTAGTTGTAGGACGCTGGGCAAATCACTTAACCTCTTCTAAGCTCAGTTTTCTCATCTGTAAAATGGGGATAATGAGCATCTACCTCACTGGGCTGAAGTGAGAATCTGTAAAATAATATATGCAAAGCATTTCACAAATTAAAGCATTATGTAAATGTTATCTTTTATAAGGAGAACTAGAATCATAAAGGGACCCATGTCACACAAGTCTGTTAGTAGCAATAAAATACCTCAGATTGATAATGTCCATTTCAGTCACATCTGCCCTTCAGTGGAGACTGTCAGTCTTCCTATACAAAACATTTCAGGATCATCAGTTAAATTCTACCATAGCTCCCCGAGTTCCTTTTCTTTTATTCCACCTTAAGGCAGAGGAGGTGGGGCAGCTGCCTATTCTATGTGGTGTGAGGGGTTCTGGGACACGTCCACATCCCTGAAGATGTTTTCCTGATCAGGCTGTTACAGCTAGTAAATTCCATCCTTGTCTTTAAAAGTCCCTTATTAAAATGCAAATGTCTGTCAGAGGGCTAATGCCTTAGCAGGAATTAGCTGCCCGACAGTAAAAGTTAACCCACTCATAGAATTTTAGAGCTACCAGGACCCTTAGCAATCATCACCAGTTCTGTTACCTTGACCTTTTTTTGGTCAAGGACCCCTTTGACAGTCTGGTAAAGCCTGTGGTTCCCCTTTTTAGAGTCATCTTTTTAAATGTGTAAAACAGAATAACTAGGCTTAAAAAGGAAACCAATTCTATTGAAACACAATTATGAAGGTATTTTAAAAACATGCCCACAGGCCCTTGATGAAAAACCCCTGATTTTTGTCTAGTCTCTTCATTTCACAGATCAGGAAGCTGAGATACAGGGAAATCATAGGATAGAAATCTAGAAAGACCTGATAGGTTCTTTAGTCTAGTGTACTTGTGTCATAGAGGAAGAAACTAAGGCCCAGAGAGGCATATAGTAGAACCTTAATTAAAGCTTGTTGATTAAACTCCATGACCAAAGTCAAACAGTTACTAAGTAATAGGAAAAGAACTTGAATCTTGGCCCTTTGAGTTCCAAATCCATAAGTCTTTCGACAAAGAGGGAATTCCTCATTGGGATGGGACAGAGAAGGGTTGCAGGGACAGCGTGTAGGGTAAAGGGTCTGTGAAGAAACTACTGTTTAAACTTATTTTTGAAAAACTGTTCTATGTCCAAAATATGTTTAAAGGATTTAGCATGGAAAAAGGTCATGGGCGCTTTAAGAAAATTTCCAGGCAAACATAGGTTTAAAAAAAAATCACAAAGGGGTAGATGTTGCTAGGGTAGTTTAATCAGTCATTTTAAGTGATTCTATGCAAAAAGCTTTCACACTATAATGGAGCCTTAAAGGGAGTTGAAAGGAAGAGTGATAGATGTGTGCCCCAGAAAAGGAGTAAGACAGGCACAGGGAAAATAAATCTAACACCTGACTCCATATTCGGAGGAGCTTCTAATTAGGACAATTTGGACATGCGGGTTTTGCTATTTATATCTTTAAAGAGATTAAAACCATGATCTTGTAACTACCACAGGGAGCTGGTAGCTCTAAGACTCCCTGGGACAGCTAAGGAGGCCTTTCCTCCGTCTTAAAACAAAAAACAACAACAAAACCCATCAGTAAGAAGAGGGCTGCTCATGCTTGACCTAGGCAAGGAATAAAATGAAACAGATTCCGCACAAACATTTCCTGGAGCCACGAAGACGACATCAAGTAACTGGGGGAGGTTTGACTTTAGAACAGGAGTATCAGGATTATGGGATTCTAGCCACACTTGCAATCATGAGAGGTGCAACTACGTGGCTACTACATGTCCTGGAGAGCCATGCGTAGTAAATAAACAAAAATCAGAGATAAGAAAAGGCCATATGAGTCTTTAAGAGCCAACACTGCTGCTGTAAAGGAGGGGAGTTTAGGCAAGTTTGTAGTTTGGGCTTCAAAAAACCAGAGCTGTTGGTAAGAATGTAGTTTAATGAGAACAAGGTATGTGCCTAGGTATTGTTTTCCATTCAATTTTGTTCTCTCTTCAAACAATAGGTAAATGTCCTCCCATCTCAGAATGCCGTTTTGTTTTTTTTTTTTTTGATTAGGTTGCATAATGATAAGAGCTACTATCAGGGTTGAAGAAGCTTTGAATTTTTGCAGTCTTCACACTGGTCTTTTAACATGACCCTCTAAACTTGGGGTTCCTTGCTTTTTTGTGTCATGTGTTTTGGGGTTTTTTTTTAGTCCTCTGGCCATCTGGTGAGTTTATGGATCCCTCATTAGAATAATATTTTAAATGCATGAAATAAAGCACATGGGATTACAAAGAAAGAAATTATATTGAAATCGTTTTCAAAATAAAAAAAAAATTCTTAGTACTCCAGGCTAAGAATTCCTACTCTAAATAAACATGAGCTTGGTTGCCATTTTGATAACAGCATATGTAAGCTTATAATCAGTAAATACAACCTCACAATCAAGTGTAGTGGTTCTGATATTATGGTTTTTTGGTAAAAGCTGTATTTTTTTGGTTTACAATCAGCTGTAGTTGTAATGCATCCATACAAAATGCAACAAGCCTGCTCTTGCAAAATGAGAATGCTGTTCTGAATCAATCCTGTGGGGCATGACTTGAATCAAAACATGCCTGTGGTCACATATGATGGGTACTCACTTAGAAGACCAATTCAAGCTGAGGATAAAAGTGTTGGAGCAAAACATAGACTTTGTAATAAGAAAATGCTTACAATGTAATTAAATTGTGTTTCCTTCTTAAGAAATCTCTGCATAGGGAATAGCTAGGTGGTGCAGTGAATGTGTGGCACCAGCCCTGAAGTCAGGAGGACCTGAGTTCAAATGTGTCCTCAGACACTTAACACTGACTAGCTGTGTGAGCTTGGGCAAGTCACTTAATCCCAATTGCTCTGCCTTCCCTCTTCCAAAAAGAAAAAAAATAAATTTTCATAAAGGAATGACATTTTTTACTTGTGGGGAAATCTTTTTTTTTTTCTTCTTTTGAACCATTTAACTTTCTTATCTGTAGCTCAATGGAGAATCCTTGCAGTCATTTTTATTTTTTCTCCCTGGGGGAAAGGCAGCTAGGTGACACAGTGGGTAGAACACTGGGCCTAGAGTCAGGAAAACCTAAGTTCAGATTTGACCTCAGGCATTTACTAGATGTACGACCCTGGGAAAGTTACTTTACCTCTATTTGCTTTGATTTCCCTACTGTAAAGTGAGGATAATAATAGCACCTCCCTTCAAGATTTGTTGTGCAGATGAAACGAGATAATATTTGTAAAGCACAGTGCCTGGCACATAGTAGGCATTATATAAATTCAAGATCTTATTGTTGTTGTTTTTAATTCTCACTCCTGACTTAATTCATCAGAATTCATGGGATTATAGGTTTTGAGCAGGAAAGGAACTCAGAGTCTATCAAGTCTAATGTTCTAATTTTGTTTATGGGAAACTGAGGCTCAAATAGTGAGTGGCAGAGTTACTGGAGCTGTAGACATACTACCAGGTGGCGCTGCTAACCACTTGCCTGATTCTGTGTAATTCAAAGCAGCATCAGAACCTATGAACATGCTAACCCTGTAGGTTGTGCCCGTCACTGCCAAGAGACATGCTGGGAAGCGCCAATTCCTCTATGGTCTCCTCTCTTTCTGGAAGACTAGAGATATAGATTCAGCATTAGTATGGGCTCAGGTCCAGAAAGCTTTTCTTTTTGGTGCCCTGCAGCTCGTTGGGAGATTTTACTTCATCTTCCCAAGGTTTGTGCTCATCACTTATAGACCACAGGTGTAGACAAGGCCAGTCTAAATTCCGAGAGAAGCTCTCTGCCTTCCCCATTATCTTGTTTCCTTCATTCCTCCTCTTGTCTCTGACCCTGAACCCTATGAGTTCAATTTAGTGGGGACTGATCAATGTGCCACCTGCCCCTTGGTCCAGGACTTTAATTTTGTCCAAAGCACCTTGTCATTCACTATCTTGTCATCTCCTTTTCTGCAATCCATTTTCACTTCCCTCCTGAACAAAGCCTAGCTATTCTACATGCTTGAAGAGGGGCTGAAGGGCAAGAGGGAATGCTGTACTTAAATGGAAGTAGAGAAACATTATGGCAGGTGGACTGAGAGCTGACCTCAGACAGGGTGTGGGGGAAATAAATATTTTAAAAGTATTTACCATGTGCCAGCCACTATGCTAAGTACTTAACAAATATTATCTTATTTGATCCTCGCAAAAACCCTGGGAGGAAGATGCTGTTATTATCCTCATTTACAGGTAGAGAAACTGAGGACTTGCCCAAGGTCACTCAGCTAGTAAGTATCTTAGGACTTAGGTCTTCCTGACTCTATATCCAGAGCTCTACTGAGTCTAGCAGCCTATACTGTACTGCCTAGCAGCCTATTCAAGTTACTTAGGTCCTTTGGGGGTGTAACTGAAAGGTTAAGACCAGGAGTGGAGAACCTGTAGCTTCGAGGTCACATGTGGCCCAAAGATTTATTCTGTGAAGTCTGAATTTAGTCAAAGGGCTGAACCTGACATGTGGCCTCAGGTTCCCCATCCCTGGTAGAAGTTGTTGTCAAGTCATTTCAGTCATGTCTGACTCTTTGTCATCCCATTTGAAGTTTTCTTGGCAGAGATACTGGAGCAGCTTGCCCTTTCCTTCTCTAGCTAGTTTTACAGATGAGGAAACTGAGGCAAACAGGGTTCAGTGATGCACAGGATCACATAAGTAGTAAGTGTCTGAGATGAGATTTAAACTCTCGAGCATGAGTCTTCCTGATTCTGAGCCTGGGGCTCTATCTACTGTGTTACAAAGCTGCCCTAGACTAGAGGTTCATAAGTTCAAAGATTGAGGGCTAAAAGGGACTTTAGGGGCCATTGAACTCAATCCCCTCATTTTACAGATAAAGGAACTGAAACATGTTGAGGTTAAGTAACTTGTCAGGCAGGACATGTTTAACACATGATTTGAACCAACTCTACCTGATGACATGCCTACCCACTAACTCATGATAGCTTTTAAATTGTTGAGCAGCTGCTGATGTGCATTAGCTGAGAGAATTTCCCAACAGGAACTCCCTGTGTTAATGAAATCACAGGTCTGATTGAAAAAAAGAAGAAGAAGGAAGGAAGAAAGAAAACAGAAGGACATAAGAATTTTCTATAGGGACATAAGAATATCCCTAGGACAGAATTCAGTGACTTTACATTTCCACTCAGGACTCTCCCTGCAGGTAGTTGTACATTAAGTATACAAAATGACAGAAACAAACAAAAAAAATGAGCAAGGAGTGAGACAATTCATAAATTGTTAGAGGGGCCCTGAGAGATTACATAGTCCAGCCCCCTACTTTTATAGATGCAGAAAGTCAGAATCTTAGGGTTAGATGTGACACTGGAACCAATCTGGGTAGCTCAGGATTAGTGTTGGGGCAAAATGAGATGTTCCTAGTTCATTGAGTAGTTGGGAAGAGGCAGTTGCTTAGCATAGCTTAGTAAAGATAACAACAAGGATACGGTGGCATCTGCAGTAAGAGGAACCGAGCTTAAAATCCCAATTATGTCATTTTACTACCTGTGTGATAATGAGCAAATTACTAAACCTCTCTGAGCTTCCCTTTCCTCATCTTTAAAACGAGATGGTTGGATGAAATAAATGGCTTCTAAGGTCCAAATCTTTCTGGTTCTAACTCTGATCTGATAGGCATTCTGTAGGGAGGCTGGCACACACACTCATTAGACTATGCCCTTTGAGATGCTTTTGAAAGTAATCATAATGATCCTTTGAGGTTCTACCAAGGCCTGGTGTAGCGATCAATCAGTCATGTTGTTCGGTTATTTTTCAGTTGTATCCGACTTTTTCTGACCATTTGGGATTTTCTTGGCAGAGATACCAGAATGGTTTGCCATTTCCTTTTCCAGTTCATTTTACAGATGAGGAAACCGAGGCAAACAGGGCTAAGTGACCTGCCCAGGGTCACACAGCTAGTAAGTGTCTGATGTCAGATTTTAACTTAGGAAGATGAATCTTCCTGACTCCAAGCTCAGCGTTCTATCCACTGAGTCACCATGCTACCTAATTATCAGTCAGTCAACAATTATTGATATACTCTATACTAGGTGCTCTATGCTAGTACCAGATGTATTATGAGACAGGGTTCTGATCCTTAAGATGTTTACAGTTTAGCTGGGAAAGATAGGACTGACATACATAGGGATCACAGTGCGTTTGGCTTTAAGGGACCTAAGAAACCATCTAGGCCCCTTCTCTTACTTTACAGATAAGGAAATCAACACCTAAGTGATTTGTCCATGCTCATATCGGCAGAAAAATAGCAGAGCTAGAATTAAAACCCAGTTTCTTAGATTTTCAATCCAATATTATTCGACCTTCTTCAATTAATCAATAGAGAATAATTCAATTGAGAATAGGATAAATGAAAAAGGGATTCAGAGAAATGGAAGACCAATAAGGGCCAGCACAGAGAAGTCACCTGATATGGCAGGGGAATAGCATTTAATCACTATTCAGATTTAGTCAGAAAAGGTTCAAGTCAAGACTCTCCTATGTAGAGACACAACATGGCAGAGAGCATACTGTTGGACTTGGAGTCTGGCAGTCCTGAATTTTAATCCTGCCTCAGACATATACTAACTGGGTGCCACTCACCAAGTCACTTAGCCTTTCCCAGTGTCAATTTCTTGTTGGTTAGTCATTTTTCAGTCATGTCCAACTCTTTGTAGCCCCTTTTTTGGATGTTCTTGGTAAAGAGACTGGTGTGGTTTGCCATTTCCTTCTCCAGCTAATTTTACAGATGAAGAAACTGAGTCAAAGAAGGTTAAGTGACTTTCCCAGGGTCACACAGCTAGTAAGTGTCTGAGGACAGATTTAACTCAGGAAGACGAGCCTTCCTGACTCCAGGCCTGGCATTTAATCCACTGCACCACCTACTTTACTTCTATACTGGTAAAATGGAGGATGGTAAATGGCACCAAATAAGACGATACGAAATGTGTCCCGGAAGTCTTAGTGCAGTTACTAAGCCTGCCGTATATAAAGGACTACATGAATATCTAATATTGTTATTAGCTACCTGTGTGATCTTGAACCTTACCCCTTTGAGTCTCAATTTTATCATCTGTAAAATGAGAGGGTGGAAGTAGCTTTAAGGGACCCCCTACAGTCCCTGCTAGCTCTAAATCTGTGTTTCTAGTTAGAGAAGGCTACGCAAATGAGGTGCGGAATGAGTTAGTCCTTAAAAGATAGGCAAAATTTAGATGAACAGAGAAAGAATGTCTCTCTAATTTGGGGAAACAGTGTGAGCACCAGCAGAGAAGTGGAATTAGCATGCCATGTTTTTGGGGAATAGTGGAGAGACTGCCTACCCAAGTTTGAGGGAAAATTGGGGAGTAGTAGGAGATAGGGTTGGTTGGGTAGGTTAGGGGCAGGGTTTAGTTTTGGAGTGGTCTACCAAACCAGTAGCAAGGAGACCCTTTGTGTGCTGCTTGCACAGGCTTGAGGTACCTCTCACAATAATACTTGATGCTGCTGACCGCTGCACTGTACCAAAAGGCTTTTTGTGCCTGCCTGTGTTTTTAACCTTTCAAAGGGAAGGGAGCTGTCTAAGTCGTCCCAAAGGTGAGAGTGTTTTCCATTCTTAAGGGATTAACCAGAAAAAGGTGAGCTGTGTCGGGAATGAATGGCATACAGCAGGGTAGGACTGCTGGAAGTGGTGTCAATGGGAACTCAAAATCCATCTTTAAATGACAAAGTCTGGTCTCAGAAAGGCCAGAATCCTTGATTTTCATTTCAGATAACACTGCTATAGGTTTCTGAGGCTCGTTAATCTTAAGGTACTTTGCCCAGCGATGGAGCTCCCTGAAGATTTTCCAAAGAAATGTCAATAACAAAATGTTTTCATTTCTTTCCTGTTTTTTTTTTTTTGCGGGGTTGGGGGGGGGTAAGGGTACCAGTGTTCTTTTGTAATTTAAGGCCTCTTGCTTTGTTATCATTAGATTAGGCATCTGTTCTTCCTCCTTGAAAACACATGGGGAAGGGGTAGCATGAAAAAATGGATCTCAATATCTGTCAGATTCAAGACTTCTCAGAAACAAATTTCGGCCCCTTTCCTATGCAGACATAATCTCATGCCAGGTGGAAACAGACTCTGACTGCTTTATGGCATTTCCAATAGACTGTAACCTTGATGTTCATTTAGCTCTCTGGGAGGGATGCACAGATGTGCCAAGGTGTGTGGGGAAGACTCTCCAGCTTAATAACTCCTTAACGCTTTTTTACAGCTCTCGTATGCTGCATAAAAAAAAAATTAATTGTAGTAGGGATCATGACTCTTCAGGTGATGGAATTAATGAAGATCATAGCTGGTAGGCCTCTGGGGATGAAATGCAAGCCATCACTGATGAGAGAACACAAAGCATAAGCAGTACCCAGGGATGGGTCGAAACTCAGGTCGATAAATGACCAGCTGTGAGTAAATGTAGTCCTTTTCTTGCTTTCCCCAAACTTTCGTATTGATTGGCCAAAAGCAGACTGGTCATTGTGAAAATCAGTCACCTGGGAAAGCGTTTTGCCTTGGGGACCTGATCTTTAGACAGAAAGCAAGAATAGAGAAGTTTCCTGCTCCCTGGCTTGAAGAGGACGGCTTTTATGTGCCATCAGCTCTTATTTATTTGGGGTGCTGATGATGGGTGTTTGAAGATTACCCAGGCTCTCCCTCTGTCTCTCTTCTGATCAAGAGACAGAGCTTAATGTCTGGAATATTGACAATGTGATCTATTTAACCACTTTCTTCCCTTTTGAAGGCAAATAGACAGCATGGTATAGAGCAGAGAGGTAAAATTCAAATAAATATGATGAGGAAGCAGGGTGGAGGACTAAACCATGGATAAGGATTCTTGTGGGGTCCTATATTGACTGAGTTTTAAAATGTAATGTTATCCATATTTTATTATTTTTTAAATTTATTTTGTTAAATATATGCCAATTACATTTTAATCTGGTTCTGTCTATACTCGGAAGTGTTGTGGGACTCATGGTTGACACCTTTGGTGTAGTAGAAACAATTCTTGCCTTAGAGTCAGGAGAGATCCAAGTTTGAATCCCAGTACTGATGTTTTTGAGTTGGGTGGCTGTGGGCAAGTCACTTCCCTTCTCTGACCTTAGGTTTTCTCTTGGTAAAATAGGAAAAGACGGTATTTAACTTCACTGGATTTGTAAGGAGATAAATGTATATAAATATATAAAATTATATATACATATATAATTTTTATATATCATTATATATATGTATATTTAATGATATAAAATCATTTATAAACTTCAGTTTGCTTTTAGTCATTATAGTGCTGCTGCTGCATACAAAGAAAGATAACCAGGACGTCAAGAGGATTAGACACCATCATATCAAAAATTTTAATTGTGATTGTGATAATAATAATAATTATATATTGATTACAGAGGGTAGCTAGAACAAATAGGGTGCCAGGTCTGGAGTCAGGAAGACTCATCTTCCTGAGTTTGAACCATTCCTCAGACACTTCTAAGCTGTGTGACCCTGGGCAAGTCACTTAACCTTTTTGCCTCAGTTCCCTCATCTGTAAAATGAGATGGAGAAGGAAACGGCAAACCTCTCCAGTTTCTTTGCCAAGAAAACCCCAAATGGAATCGTGAAGAGCTAAACGTGACTAAAAATGACTGAGCAACAACACAAGTTATAGAAACAAAATAAATAAATAAAATATGAAATATAAAATATAAAACAGAAATAAAATTCAATTCATGAGTTTTTGTTGCTGTTAAAATTAAAAACTGTTAATGGATATAAGTTTCAAGTATGCCTCCTCCATGCCTGGAAGAGCCTCCAATGTTTTTCTTCCCCAAGTTCTACCTACAAGCCAACTTCCTTATCTACCCTGAAAACTCAACTCAAATCTCACCTTCTGTTGAAGGCCTTTCCTGATTCTTCCTACTGCTAATGCCTTCCATCTGAGTCACTTAAACTCTATCTTAATCTTCTGTTCCTAAATTCTATGCCTTAGTTTCTTTATGTGTAAAAGCCCCTACCTCTGAGGAGTGTTCTGAAGGTCAAATTAGGTATTAGTAAAGTATTTTTCAAACCTTAACACACTATGCAAATGATTATCAATTGATCGATATTTATCAAGCTCCTACTAGGGGCCAGGCAATGTGCTAAGCATTGGGCACACAAGAGGTAACAGATAGTCCTTGACCTGAAGGAGTTTATAATCTAATGGGGGAGATAATACACAAATAAATTTATAAAAAGCCAATTGTAGAAAATATAAATAGGGAATAATTAATCGAAGGAAGGCATTAGAATTAAGAAAGAGAAGGTTTCCAGTAATAGATGGGGGTTAGCGAGGACTTGAAGGCAGCCAGGGAGATCATTATCATTATCATTTCTATTATTAATATTATTATGTCCTCTGAGGTCCATCCCATCTCTGAAGTCCAGTGACTCTAATTCACTCATCATAAGGGAGTTATTATTCACTTTGGTCATTAACTTCATACTAAACTAGTTTTAATAGAAGCAATATGTGCTCAGATAAGGGTGAAAAGAAGCTGTAGGAAGTGGAAGATAGGTGGTAGCCCTGAGAATGGCACCTTCCAGCCTCTTGAGCTGATTTGGCTAAAGCTCTGTTGATAATTCCATCCTGATTGTTGCTTTGTTGTTTTTCAGTCATGAAAAACATTTTATGATTCATTTTTTGGTTTCCTTGGCAAAGATACTTGACTGAATTGCCATTCCCTTCTTCAGCTCATTTTTACAGATGAGGAAACTGAGGCAAACAGGGTTAAATGTCTAGTCCAGGGTCAGGCAGCTAGTCAGTGTCTGAGAACACATTTGAACCTAGGACTTCGTGACTTCAGGTCGAGTACTCTATACACTGTGCCACATAGCTGCCCCATTAAGAGCTTTCATATACGACATAATCTGCAGGATCCTGGGAGAGCATTAAACAATCCCCTAGCAAAGCAACATATCCTGTAGTTTCCTGCTCCTTCTTATTTATACAACATTATTATGATTATTATTATCCTTATTATTACAGAACTCAACTCCAAAGCAAAAGCCCCTCTTCCCTCCAGTGAGCGTCTTGAATTTTCTGTGCCCAAGTAGCTATAGGTTAGTGGGTGGCCCCTCAGGGTCTACTCTTGACAGATCTGTCTGTTCTCTACACAGGTGGCTTTTGCTGTTTTATGGTTTGCTCGGATGTGATTTATTTTCAACTCCATCAACAGTCTGCCCACACCTTTGAAGAGCCAAAGGGACACAGATGGATGCAAGGATACACCTATGTTATCCTGCCCTTGGGACTGTAGCAGTGTGCCACAATGACTTCATGCTGCCTGTCTCCTCCTCACCTTTGAGACATCTTCTCTCTCTCCTTGTGTGTGCCTATTCATCTCAGAATACTTGATGCTGCCTAGAGTGCTCTGGGGAATCCTTTCTAATCCCTGAAAGGGTCAGATAAAGTGCCTTTATAAATCTGTCTTCTTTGGGGCCTTGCTAGATACAGTCAGTTGAGAGGCATTCTTGCCAATTTCATTCAATTCAAATCAACAGAAACGTACCAAGTATCTGTAATATAAGAAGCATTTTGATGGATGGGGGTGTGAGGGGTGTGATGCCAGTGAAGGGCAAAAGATACATATATAAGTAAGACATAGTTCCAGGCCTTTTGAGCTTATAATTAAATAAGGGACAGCAGTTAATTCCATAAATATTTGTAGCACAAGGAAGAATATGGTATATGCCATAAGAGGGGTGGCAGCAGAGGGCTTGCCCCCACCCCTAGGTCTCCATAATTCTTAATCTATGTACCCTTCAGAATAGATGTAGAAAAGGGTTGGATGGCTCGCTGAATAGAAAAGATGGTGGGCTAGACATCAAAACCTGGATTTTTTCCCAATTCTGCCAATTAGGTGCTTTAGTGCTCTATTTTAGTTCTGCTTGTCTCCTTGCCCTATGGCCCTCTAATATTGACAAATGATTCTGCTTAAAGTCCAGGGGTGGGAACCTCTGTGTCCAGAGGCCACATGTGGCCCTCTAGGTCCTCAGGTGTGACCTTCTGTCCGAGTCCAAGTTTTACAGAACAAATCATTTCATTAAGAGGATTTGTTCTGCAAAGTTAAGATTCAGTCAAAGGGCTGCTCTTGAGGACCTAGAGGGCCACATATAATCTCCAGGCCTCAGGGTCCTCACCCTGGACCATAGCCTATAGAATTAGCCCCAGTTCTAATCATGCCTAGTCTAGTCCATCCAGTTACCTCGTGATTCCTGGTTAGATCAACAGCACCAATAATTATGAGCTGGGCATCTCCAAAGACTGTCTTGGGCTTGACTTCTCTGTTGCCTCTATGCTATCTGCCTTGGTGATCTCAGTTCTCAAGGATTCATTTCTATACTGACGATTTTCTCTCCTAGGACACCTCAGATGGTATATCCCACAGACATCTTAAGCCTTAAGTCTAAAACACATCCAAGACCTCCCTTCTTTCCGACTTTCCTGTTGCCATGGAGGAAACCACCCCCCTCCCAGTCACCTTGGCTCACTTAGGCATCATCTGTCAGTGCCCATCATACTGTTTGTTATAGAAACTTAAAGACTTATTTGTGTGAAGAACTCTTTACTGGACTATTGTACTATGTGTCAAGCACCGTGTCCTTTGGATACAACTAAGGGAAGAAGGAGGAGAAAAAGCATTTATTAAGTGTCTATTTGCTCTGTGCCAGGTACTGTGCTAAGTGTTTTACTGTGAGGTTACCTGAAGATACTCATACAGACCCAAGGGAAGTGACATGTTCAGTTACAAAGCTAGTGAGTGTCTGAGGCAAGATCTGAATTCAGGTCTTCACTTCAGCCTGGTGCTCAATCCACTGCACCACAAGAAAATCCTCATCTGCAGGAGCTTATAGTCTCTTAAAAACATAATTAATTTCTTTTTAGTTTTCAACATTCATTTCCACAAGATATTGAGTTACAATTTTTTTTCTCCTCATCTTTCCCCTATCCCCGAATAGCAAGCCTACTGCATATACTTTCCCTCAATCTATTCTCTCTTATATCCTCCTCCATCACCTGGACTGCTTGCAATCTTTTCTCCTTGACCTGGGAACTCTGGAATTTGGCTACAATATTCCTAGGAGTTTTCTTTTGGGGATCTTTTTCAAGAGGTGATCAGCGGATTCTTTCCATTTCTATTTTGCCCTCTGGCTCTAAAATACCAGGGCAATTTTCCTTGAGAATTTCTTGCAAGACAGTGTCTAGGGTCTTTTTTAGATCATGGCTTTCAGGTAGTCCAGTAATTTTTAAATAATCTCTCCTGGATCTATTTTCCAGGTCAGTGTTTTTTTTTTTCCAATGAGATATTTCACATTGCCTTCTATTTTTTTCATTTGTTTGGATCTGTTTTATAGTTTCTTGATTTTTCATAAATTCATTAGCTTCCAATTGCTCCAATCTAATTTTGAAGGAGTTATTCTGTTCAGTGAGTTTTTGAAATTCCTTTTCCATCCTGCAAATTTAGCTTTTTAAGACATTCTTCTCCTCACTGGCTTTTTGGGCCTCTTTTGCCATTTGAATTAGTTTTATTTTTTAAGGTATTATTTTCTTCAGTGTATTTTTGGGTATCCTTTAGCAGGCTATTGACTTGATTTTCATGATTTTCTTGCATCATTATCATTTCTCTTCCCAATTTTTCCTCCACTTCTCTTATTTGATTTTCAAAATCTTTCTTGAGCTCTTTCCATGGCCTGTAACCAATTCATATTTTTCTTGGAGGCTTTTGATGCAGGAGCTCTGACTTTGCTGTCTTCCTCCCACTCCATGCCTTGATCCTTTTTGTCTCCAAAAAAGGATTCTATGGTCTGTTTGTGCTCCCTCTGGTTGTTTATATTGCCAGCCAATTACTTGACTTTTAAGCTCTTTGCCATGGTAGAACTCTGCTTTCAGAATGGAGAGAGCTTTGTCCCAAATTGCTGGGATTTTTGCAACTGTCAGAGCTATTAGGAGGGTTCCCTCTGTATAGCCCCCATAAGTTCTGGCACACTGGTCACACACCCCAGGACCACCACCTAAGACCATGATCCAGAGCCAAGTAGATTAAAGCAAGAGTGATTACCCTCTGAATGGTCATTTGATCCCTCTATGATCTACAGGCCAGGAGCTCCTGAGGCAGGTATGGGGTACTGCTGCACCTTGGCCACCTTCCCCACTGATCTTTTATTTTCTCTTTGGCATTTATGGGTTGAGAATTCTGGAAACCACCACAGCTGCTGGTGATTCACTCTCCTGAAGTCTGCTCTGGCTGTGGCTGGCTAGGGCTGCCCTGGAGCCAGAACCTCATGGCTCATGTGGGACTGGCTCACTGCCATAGACCCTTCCTCTCTGCCTGCCAGGCTGCCTTCAGGGGGATATTTGTTTTTCTCTCACACTTTGTGGGGTCTGTAGCTCAAAAATTTGTTTAGAGTAATTTTTTTACATGTATTGGAAGTGATGGGAGTGGGAGCTCACACCAAGTTTGTGCTTCTACTCTGCCATCTTGGTTCCTGTTTATATTCTTTTTTTTAAAATTATTTTTAATTTATGGAATAAAACAAGCATTTTCATAATATAGTATAATAAAAACAATGATTTCATATGAAATTGCAAATCTACTATGTATAACTTGCCATTCCTTTTAAATATACAATACATTTATGTAAATTTCTATTTTCTTTTTTTATTCCCTTCCCCCTGCTCCAGAGATGGCTACCATTAGGTACAAATAGGTATAGATACATATACATACACATACACACACACATATATATGTAAAATTATTCTATACATGCTTCTATTTATCAGTCTTTTTTTTCCAGATGCATCTTTCTTCATATGTCCTTAATTGGGGACTTTACAATACTCAAAATGATTTATTCACTCACAGTTATTCTTAAAACAATATTCTGCTTCTTTATACAGTGCTCTCTTGGTTCTGCTCATTTTGCTCTTCATTATTTCATGCAAATCTTTCCATGTTTTTCTAAGATCATTGAGTTCATCATAACTTACATTCTAAAAGGAAGGAACAACATATAAAGGGGAGTGGTAGCCAGGAAGAAGGTATTGTTGTTTGGAATGTTACAAGTGTGGTGAGTGTAGCCATAGAGAAATAGTTTGACAAACCCTTTCCTATAACAATGGCAGTGTTGATTTCATCATAATTCTAATACTGGAAGAAGTGGGAAAAATGTGGGGGGTGTTGGGCAGTAAGGTGGTGGTTTGTGGACATGATGCTATTTGGACTTTTTCTACCATGTCCTATAGACCTCAGTCATGCAAAGCATATTTTTACATTAGTCATGTTTTGGAAAAAAAATAGAAAATATTCATGTTCTCAACATTCATTCTGAGTCCATCAGTTCTCCCTCTGGAAGCGGAAAGCTTTTTACGTCATGAATCCTCTGAAGCTATGGTGGATCTTTTATTGATCAGTTACTAAATCTTTCATAGTTGATTAACTTTACAATATTGCTTTTACGATGCAGATTGTACTCCTGGTTCTACTCACTTTGTACTAGTTCATTTAAGTCTTCCCAAGTTTCTCTGAAACCATCCCGTTCATCCTTTCTTACAGCACACTAGTATTCCATCATATGCATACATCATAACTTGTTAAGCCATTCATTCCCAAATTGATGGGCATCTCCTCAGTTTCAAATCTTTGCTACCACTAAAAGAGCGGATAGACACACACATGTATATGTACATGTATATGTATGTGTGTGTGTATATATATATATATACATGTACATATGTGTGTATATCTCTATTTCTATATACATACACACATTTATGAGTCCTATTCCTTTTTCTTTCTTTTTGGGGGTATAAACCAAGTAGTAGAATCACTGGATCAAAAGGTGGGCACAGTTTTATAATAGTCCTTTGGGCACAGTTTCAAATCATTCTCCAAAATGGTCGGACTAGTTAACAACTTTACCAAGAGCACGTTATTGTACCTATTTTCCCACATTTCCTCCAGAATTTGTTATTTTCCTTTTCTGTCATCTTAACAAATTTAATAAGTATGTGGTGGTACCTCAGAGTTGCTTTAATTTTCTTTTCTTTAAATGTTAGTAATTCAAAGTATTTTTATGTGACTATTGATAGCTTTGATTTCTTCTGCTGAACGTTGCTTGTTTGTAGCCTTTGGCTGTCAGTCAAAGGATAATTTTTATTTTTTAAAAATAAATGTGGCTCAGTTCTTTCTATATATTTTAGAAATGAGACTTTTATCAGAGACACTTGCTTTCAATTTCAGCTTCCCCTCCCCCTGTCCTATTTACTACTTTTTTTTTTACTTTAGGCTACGTTGTTTGTACATAAACTTTTAAATTGTATGTAATCAATATTATTCACTTTATCTCCCATGAACCTTTCCATAATTTGGTGATTATCTCTTTCCCTATTTACAGAGATGACAAGCAATTTCTTCCATTCTCCCTTAATTTGCTTATCATATCACTCTTTTTTTTTTTGCTTTTTGGAGGGCAGTTGGGGTTAAGTGACTTGCCCAAGGTCACATGGCTAGTTTTTGTGTTAAGTGTCTGAGGCTGGATTTGAACTCAGGTACTCCTGACTCCAGGGCCGGTGCTCTATTCACTGCACCACCTAGCCGCCCCTATCATATCACTCTTAATGTCTAAATCATATATCCATTTTGAATTTATCTCAGTATAGAGTATGAGATGTTGGTCTATGCTCACTTATTGCCAGATTAATTTCCAGACTAGTTTTCTCAAGAGTTTTTGTCAAATAATTAGTTCTTTCTCGTAATAGGTAAGATCTTTGAGTTTATCAAATATTAATTTACTTTGCTTACTTGCTTTTGTATATTATGTACTTAATCTATTCCATTGATCAACTATTCTTTCTTATTCAGTATAATTTTTTCTGATGATTACCACTTTGTAATACAGTTTGAAATCTGGTACTGCTAGATTTCTTTTCTTAATTTTTTTCATTTATTCTTTTGATATTCTTGATCTTTTGTTATTTTAGATGAATTTTACTACTATTATTTTTCCTAGCATCATAAAAAAATTCCTTGGTAGTACACATAGTTTTATAGCCCTTTGGGCATAGTTTCAAATTGTACTCTAGAATAGTTGGATTACTTGACAACTCCACCAATAGTGCATCAGTATCCCAATTTTCTCACATCTCCTCCAACATTATAATGCCAATGTGGTATTCATAGCACCCACAGCAGCTATGAATATGTAGTTCTGAATCACAAAATGTAACAGACTCTCCACCTGGAAGACAGAACCAAAACATTTATTTAAACACCAGAAAGTCTAATTCCAATACCAGAAAGCCAAATCCATCACAGCAACCAAGACGTTGGTGCACAATACTAATGCAGCGAACACTGACACCCCCAAGCTTCCCTCAGTCAGGCCTTCAAAATAAAACAGGCCCCTTAAGCAAAAATGCCCCTCTCTTACTCAAGTTGGCTACTCTGCCTCAGCTCTGCCTACTCCCAGCTCTGCATGTGCTCTGATATGCTTTTTCTTGCTCCAACATTCCTGCTCTACCCTTTTAGCAAGCTCCTTCCACTATGGGTTCCATGTGATTACATTTGGCCTATTAAAAGCAGGAAAGGTCTTCAAATTCCCTTAGACCTAGTAAGGGACAAGAAAGATCTTCAAATTCCCATTACTATTGTAGAAATTTATCATTTTCTTTTTTTTGTCATATTCACCAATCTAATATGTGTGAGGAAATTTAGGAATTTTAAATTTATGTTTTTCTAGATTTTCTTTTTAAGTTGCATTCTCAATTAATTGATTTCTTCTATCTTGTATTGAGAGAAATGTGGAGATACAAAATTTCCCCTAAGTATTATTGCTTTGGCTGTATCCCACAAATATTTATGTATTTCATTGTTATCATCTTTAATGAAATTGATTGTTTCTATGATTTGTTCTTTGTCATTATTTAGAATTAGATTATTTGGTTTCTAATGAAATTTAAATTTGTGTTTTAAAAGCCTTGTGAATGGATTTTTATTGTATTATGGTTTGGAAAGGGTAAATTTAATATTTCTGTCTTTCTACATTTTTTGTGAGGTTTTTATGCTCAAATACATCAACTGAGGCAGCTAGGTGAAATAGTGAATAGAGAGCAAAGCCTGGCATCAGTAAGAATCATCTTCCTGGAGTCAGTAAGAGTCATCTTCCTGAGTTCAAGTCTGGCCTCAGATACTTTCTAGCTGTGTGACCCTGGGCAAGTCCCTTAACTCTGTTTACCTCAGCTTTCTCATCTGTAAAATGAGTTGGAGAAGGAAATGGCAAAGCACTGTAGTATCTTTGCCAAAAAAAACCCAAATTGGGTCACAAAGAGTGGAATATGACTGAAAACAACTGAACAACAACAAAACATAGCCAATTATTG
The DNA here is from genome assembly GCA_028646575.1 of Pseudocheirus occidentalis. NCBI lineage: Eukaryota > Metazoa > Chordata > Mammalia > Diprotodontia > Pseudocheiridae > Pseudocheirus > Pseudocheirus occidentalis. The sequence goes on along the minus strand of CM053595.1, from coordinate 193,528,648 downwards.
TGAAGGTGCCATGAACCTTTGATAGAAAGTACAGTTATATTAGTAGAGGATCTCATTTCATCCCTCTTAGATCTTGATAAGTCTAACCATAAAATAAACAAGAAAGAAGTTAGGAAAATGAATAGAATTTTAGAAAAGTTAGATATGTTAGCCTGTCCAGATTATTGAATGGGAAAAAATTATATCTTTTTTATTTCCTCTTGAAACTTATTTACCTTTTCCTTCAAGAATTTAATATTTATGCTATTTGGTACATATATTTTCAGTGTTAATACTAATTCATTGTCTATAGTGCCTTTTAACAAAATGTAATCTCCCTGATTATCTCTTTCAATCAAATCTGTTTTTGCACTTCCTTTGACATCATAATTGCTAGTCCTGCCTTCTTTACTTCAACTGAAGAAATTTTAACTCTCTGTGATTTTTACTGTTTCAAGTGCATCTCTTATAAATAACATTTTTCTGTTTTGGGGTGATTTCATCCCATTCACACTCATAGTTATGATGGCTAAATTTGTTTTTCCTCCCATCCCATTCTCTTCCATTTATCGTTCTTCTTTATAGATGATTTCCTCCTAAAAATATGTCTTATTTCCCACCACTGCCTTCCTTTATCCACTCTCTCTCTTATCACCTGTTGTAAAGCCAATCATGAGCAGCAATCCTGAGAACTGCTACTGTGAATAACTTTAAGGATCTAATCACATCATATAATGAACTCTCTATTTATTCCACAATAAACTAAAGCAAAACATTCAAGAAACTAAAGCACAACATTCACAACAATATAACATAACTTATTACAGAGGTGGCCACATAATCATTTAGTAAGTTACAATCCTCTCAATCAACATAGAGTATACAAGTCAAATCTTCTTTCATCTTGGCTGCAGGCTGGCTTCAAATTATGCTTAAGCCAATCATTTTTAAGGGGTAGCAAAAAGTACAAACACCATCCACCCCTAGGTCACAGTAAATTATAATATCATTAGTCAGCACTGAATACCCAAATAAAGTCTTCTTTCATCTTAACGCGAGGCTGAGGCTGACTTCCAAACTTGATGGCTCCCCTTCCATGCTCCCAGCTGTTGCCTGGATTCACATACAGGTAGCTCTCTGATCCAGTTTTATATCTCAGCCCTTGGGAACTATTCCATTCCAAGCCCTTCTCAATTTCTCTTTCTAAGAGGACAAGGCTTAACTGAGCTACAGCAGTGTTTACACACATTGCCAGCACTATTATCTCAATTCACTTTCTGTCTGACAAAATAACACAAACCAACAGACAAAGTTTCTGTCTGAGAAATCAAACACAAATCAACAGTAAAGTTCAAGGACTTCTGTAAACAGGAGTAACTCTTTCAGAACTTCTGTAAATAGCACTAAAGTTCTCTTTCAGGACTTCTGTATCAGCAGTAAAGTCCTCTTTCAGGGTTTCTGGTAAAGTCCTCTTTAGACAGACAGAATGCTTCATTCTGACAAAGTAACATCAACACAGACAGAACAGACAGTGCTGGACATCACAAACATTCACTCTCTCAGTTCTGTTTGATCCCAGTTCATGAGCAAGCTTTTATCTGTTTCTGCTCTTCCTGCTCTACCCTTCTTCTTCCTCCCTTGCTGTTGTGCTCTTTTGGCAAGTTCCTCCCATTGTAGGCTCCATGTGATGATGTTAGGCCTATTAAGGGCAGGGAAGGTCTCCAAACTCCCTTAGGTTTATTAAGGACCAAACAAAGGTACACTCTTTCCAACAAAGATTTGACACAATCAAAGGCAAGACCCAAAGGCAATTAAATAGCTGAAACAAGTGGCAAAGTACTACTTTGCTTGCCATTACACCCCTCTCCCTTTACTTAGTACTTTCTTCTCCTACATCCCTGTTGGTTATGATGAATTTCTACACTCAGTTATGTGCGTATTCATATTCTCCCCATCTTGAACCAGTTCAGATGGGAGGAAAGTTCAAGCGTTCCCTGGTCTCATCTCCTTTCATTGTAAAAATTTCCTTGCAAGCCTTTTATGTAAGATAATTTCCCCTAATCCTCCTCTCCCTTCCACTTTTTCCCAGTGCACCCTTCTTTGTTACCCCTGCATGTTTTTTGAGATCATACCAACATAATAGACACATTCATATTCACTAAGTAAACTCCTTTTAACAGTCATAATGATGATAAAGTTCTTAGGAATTGTATGTATCATCTTCCCATATAGGAATATGAACAGTTAAACAGTTGTTAAGTTCTTTATGATTTCTCACTTATGTTTACCTTTTTATGCTTCTGTTGAGTTTTATGTTTGAATGTAAAATTTTCTATTCGGCTCTAGTCTTTTCAACAGGAATGATTGGAAGTTCCCGATTTTGTTAAGTATCCATTTTCCTTCTGTAGGACTATACTTACTTTTATTGGGTAGGTTATTCTTGGTTGTTTTACTAATTGTTTTGCATTCTGGAATATTGTATAACAAATTTTCAACTCCCTTAAAGTGGTAGCCGATACATCTTGTGTGATCCAATACTATAGCTTTACAGTATTTGAATATATTAAAAGTATTGAATTTCTTTCTGGATGCTTGTAGTATTTTCCCCTTGACCAGGAAGTTTTGGATTTTGGTTAAAATATTTCTAGAGATTTTGATTTTGGTAAGTCTTTCAGAATGTGATTAGTGGATTCTTACAATTTTAAATTGACCTCTAGTTCTATGATATCTAGGCATGATATCTATAATTTCTTGAAATATTGTCTAAGCTCCTTTTTTGTGATCTTAGCTTTCAGGTAGTCCAATAATTCTTAAATTATCTCCTATCTATTTTCTAATTCAGTTGTTTTTCTATAATATATGTTTTATATATGTATATATATATATATTTTAGTCTTTTGATTTTTTTTGATGTCATGGAATCATTAGCTCCTCCTCAATCCATTCTAATTTTTTTCAGGGGAGAAGGCAGGGTAATTGGTGTTAAGTGACTTGCCCAAGGTCACATAGCTAGTAAGTGTTAAGTTTCTGAAGCCAGATTTGAACTCAGGTCCTCCTGACTCCAGGACTGGTGCTCTATTCACTGTTCCACCTAGGAACCCCAACCCATTCTGATTTTTAAGGAATTTTTTTTCAGTGAAGTTTTGTATCTCTTTTACCATTTGGTCAATTGTGATTTTTAAAGAATTATTTTCTTCATTATTTTTGTGACTTTTTCACCAAATGACTAATTCTCTCTTTTTTTTTAACCAAAAAAACATTTATTAAGCACTTTTTATGTGCCAAGTACTCTGCTAAGTATTACAAATACAAAAGCAAAGATTAAAGCACTGGCTCTGGAGTCAGATGGACCTGAGCTGAAATCCAGCCTCAGACACTTAACAATTACTAGCTGCATGACCTTGGGCAAGTCACTTAAGGCCAACTGCCCAGCCTTCCTCAGTTGCCACTGCTGGGCCCTGGGGGTGGGAGCAGGTCTGAAGGGGCAGCAGCATAGTCGGCTGGCTCTGGAGGGGCAGGGGCAGAGCCTGCCCACTGGTGAGTACGCAGGTGAGGGGTCAGCTGGCTGCTCTGGGCACAGGCATAGGAACAGCGGGGGCAGTGGTAGGGCCATTCCCGGTGTGGGTGCGCCGATGCATGGTGAGGTTGCTGCGGGAGCGAAATCCTTTGCCACAGAAGTCACAGGCGTGACTCCGGGTCCGAACAGGGGCTGCAGAGGCTGGTGGGGCGTCTCCGTCTTCAGCGGGGCTTGGCCGACTCTGGTAGATGGCCAGGCCGTGGCTCTCCTGGGCATGGCGAAGCAGGGCCCAGGCTCCCATGAACCAGCTGCCACAGCTGCTGCAGGAGAAGGCCGAGGGCTCCGGGACCCCGCGTCCCAGTTGGGGTCGGGGCGCTGGCCCGAGGAGGGCCTCTGGCAGTGGCCAGGCTTGTGCTCCGCGAAGGCCTTGATCTGGCTCAGCGGGAAGGTGAGCAGGCAGTGGCCGCACGTCAGCAGGTCGGGGCAGCTCTGGAGGGCGGCGGGGAGGAGGCGGCCGGGGCCACTGGCCAGGGGGGCCACTCACCGGTGCTGTCCTCCTCGGGGGAATCTGGTACGGGCAGGGGCGGCCTGGAGGAGGACAGTGACGATGAAGATGACAAGGACAAGGAGGAGGCCGTTGAGGCCGCATGGCTGCCCCGAACATTGTGCGCCTTGGGCCGAAGGTCGTCCTCGGCTTGGTCCCCAGGCTCCCGGCGTGGGGTGCTGCCCAGCTTCCTCCGGGATGTGGCGCACCTAATTCTCTTTTAATAATTTTCTGACACAGCTGTAATTTCTTTTCCCAATTTATCTTCTACCACTTTTATTTGATTTTAAATAATAATTTTGCTCTTTTAAAAAAATATTTCTTCAGTTCTTCTAGAATCCTTGTGCTTGTATCTAATCTGCATTTTTCTTTGAGTCTTTGCCCATAGATGTTTTCAAGTCATTGTCTTCTGAGTTTGTGTCTTGAGTTTCTTTGTCACCAAAGAAACTTTACATGCTCAGGTTATTTATTTTATTTTAGTTTAGTTTAGTTTTTGCTTATTTCCCAAGGCTATTTCTTGACTTTGGTCTTTATTTTTAAGTTAGTCTCCACTCACTTCAGTGGGTGGGTATGGTATTTGACCTGAACGTTTGTCCTTTATGTCCTTCTACTGCTTTCATTACTCAGTGGAAGCCTTTTTGCTGGCTTCCAACGTGGTGAGGAGAGAGAACATTCCAGACAAGGAAAGTCTGTACAAAGATATGGCGATGGGAGAAGGAACATTGCCCACAGGAACCAATAAGTAGGATAGTTGGGCTGGAACATAGAGGGTATACTTAGTTCCTGACACATACTCTATGACCCAGTGACATTGCCCTCTTGACTGTTCCATGAACAAGACCCTCCATTTATTGCCTCATAGCTGTCCCCCATGTTTGGGATGATCTTCTTCATTTGTCCTGACTACTGCTCTGACCCCCATGGATTCCTTAAAGTCCCAACTAAAATCCTACCTTCTATAAGAAGCCTTTACCCACCCCTCTTGCTTAGAATACTTTCTTTTTTTTTAAATTTAATTTTATTTATTTATTTTTACTTTTCAACATTCATTTCCACAAGATTTTGAGTTACACATTTTCTCCCCATCTTTCCCCTATCACCCACCCCAACATAGCTAGCCTACTGAATACCCCTTCCCCCAATCTGCTCTCTCTTATATCCTCCCCTAACCACCCTCCCACCTAACTTTCTAGTAGGGTAAGATGGATTTCTATACCCCAGTGCCTATGTATCTTATTACCCAGTTGCATGTAAAAAACAGGGTTTCTTAAACGTTTGTTTTAAAATTTTGATTTTCAGATTCTTTCCCTTCTTCCCTCCTTACCCACCACCATTGGGAAGATAAGCAATTCAACACAGGTTGTACATGTCTAGTTACACAAAATGTTTCCATAGTAGTTATATTGTGAAAGACTAGCTATATTTCCCTCTATCCTATGCTGCCCTCCAGTTATTCTGTTTTCTGCTTTTACCCTGTCCCTTTTCAAAAGTGTTTGCTTCTAACTATCCTCTCCCCCAAACTGCCCTCCCTTCTATTATCCCCTCTCTTATCCCCTACCCTGCTACTTTCCTGTAGGTAAGATATCCAGTTGAGTGTGTATGTTATTCCTTCCTTAAGCCAAATTCAATGAGAGTAAGGTTGATCCATTCCCTTTCACTTTCCTACTCTTCCCCTCCATTATAACAGTTTTTTCTTGCCTGTTATATGAGATAATTTGCCCAATTCTATCTCTCCCTTTCTCCTTCTCCTATTATATTCCTCTCTCACCTCTTAATTTTATTTTTTAGATATCATCCCTTCATATTCAATTCATCCTGGGCCCTCTGTCTATGTGTACATGTACACACATATACATACATTCACATACGTATTTATA
>CM053595.1:193483941-193522231 GCA_028646575.1 Pseudocheirus occidentalis | reverse complement strand
TCAGAGATGAACAGTTCCCGGGTCCTTGTCCAGTCCTCAAGGCAATCCCCGGCACACACTGAAGTTCACCGGGTTCAGCATACCTCAAACCCTTCAGGACTTCCCTTGCCTGGAACTCAAGGATCAACCAGGCCACCAACAAACAAAGTCTCACCCTGTTCATGTCTTTAGTCAGCGTCACTGAGGAGCCAAATCCAAAATCTGTCCTGTCTCTGTAAAATTCTTCCTTATAAGCACTGGCCTTCTCCCAAGTCAACAAGGGATTGTCTCAGCCAATAGCATTCTTCTAAGTCAACAGGGGAATTCACACCTTTTCACCAATGGACAGAGTTCTATACTTAGCCCTATGTATCTGATCTACTTAGCCCTAAGTATCTGATCTACTTAGCCCTAAATATCAAACAAATTGATTACCATTACAATACCCTCCTATACATACACACACACATATATGTATATTCATATACATATATATTCCCTTCAACTGTCCTTATACTGAGAAAAGTCTCATGAGTTACAGTTATTGTTTTCCCATGTAGGAATGTAAATAGTTCAACTTTAATAAGTTCCATATGATTTCTTTATCCTGTTTACCTTTTCATGCTTCTCTTGCTTCTTGTATTTAAAAGTCAGATTTTCTGTTCAGCTCTCGTTTTTAATCAGGAATACTTGAAAGACTTCTATTTCATTGAATGAGAAAAATTTTCCCCTGAGGCATTAGACTCAGTTTTTTGGGATAGGTGATTCTTGGTTTTAATCCTAGCTCCTTTGACTTCCGGAATATCATATTCCAAGCCCTCCAGTCCCTTAACATAGTAACTGGTAGACTTTGTGTTATCCTGATTGTGTTTCCACAATACTCAAATTGTAATATTTTCCTACCGAAAGGAGAGAGTCCTTCTATTGGGGGATGACTAGTATTTTGCCCTTGAACTGGGAACTCTGGAATTTGGTTATGATATTCCTAGGTGTTTTCTTTTTGGGATCTTTATCAAGAGGTATTTGGTGAATTCTTTCAATTTCTATTTTGCCCTCTGGTTCTAGAATATTAGGCCATTTTCTTTGAGAATTTCTTGAAACATGATTTCTAGGCTCTTTTTTTTTATCACGGCTTTGAAGTAGTTCAACAATTTTAAAATTATCTTTCTTCGACCTATTTTCCAGTGAGATATTTCACATTGCCTTCTATTTTTTCATTTGTTTGGATCTGTTTTATAGTTTCTTGATTTCTCATAATGTCATGGGCTTCCATCTTCTCCAATCTAATTTTGAAGGAATTATTCTCTTCAGTGAGTTTTTGAAATTCCTTTTCCATCTGGGCAATTACATTTTTAAAGGAATTCTCCTCATTGGCTTTTGAGCCTCTTTTGCCATTTGAGTTAGTCTATTTTTTAAGGTGCTATTTTCTTCAGTGTATTTTTGGGTCTCCTTTAGCAGGTTGTTAACTCACTTTTCATGATTTTCTTGCATCATTCTCATTTCTCTTCCCAATTTTTCCTCCACTTCTTTTACTTGGTTTTCAAAATCCTTCTTGAGCGCCTCCATGGCCTGTAATCAGTTCATATTTTTCTTGGAATCTTTTGATGAAGGAGTTTCAACTTTTTTTTTATCTTCTTATGGTTCCATGTTTTGGTCCTTTTTGTCTCCAAAAAAGGATTCTGTGGTCTCATTGTGCTTCCTCTGCTTGCTCATCTTGCCAGCCAGTTACTTGACTTTTGAGCTCTTTGCCACAGTAGAACTCTGCTTCCAGAGTGGAGGGAGTTGTTTCCCCAAACCCTGGGGTTTTTGCAAATATTGTCAGAGCTATGTGGAGGGCTCCTTTTCTACAGCCATCACAAGCTCTGGCACAATGGCCACACAGTCCAGGACCACCACCCGAGACTGCGACCTGGATCCAAGCAGGTCAAAGCAAGAGAGGTTGTCCTCTGAATGGTTGCTTTATCCCACTATGATCTGCAGGCCAGGAGCTCTGGAGGCAGCCATGAGGGAGCAGCTGCAGCCACTGTGCTGCTGCCACCTTGCTCCGGGGACAGTGGCCTGACCATGCTCTTCTGTCACCTGGTTCTGACAGATTTCCCTACTGACATTTTACTTTCTCTTTGGCATTTATGGGTTAAGAAGTCAGGAAACCACCACAGCTGCTGTTGATCGACTCTCCTGAACTCTGCTCTGGCTGGTCTGTGCCACTGGTCAGCACCACCCTGGGTCTGGGCCTGCGTGGCTCATGTGGGATTGCTCAGTCTCTGGCCTGGTATGACAGACCCTTCCTATCAGCCTGCCAGGCTACCTTCAGTGGGAGATTTGTTTCTTTCTGTCACTTTGTGGGTTCTGTAGCTCTAAAATTTGTTTAGTGTTGTATTTTACAGGTATTGCAGGTGGTTGGTAAGGGAGCTTAAGCAAGGTCCTGCTTTTAATCTGCCATCTTGGCTTTAGAATGACTTTCTTCTGTTAATTTTCTCCTATTGTCCTGTGTGAGGTATGGCAGAAGGAGTAGCACCTCTGATGTGAGGGCTTACTGAGTCCTTTTCATGGCTACCCATCCACCTTTGCTGTCCACCTGTCACGCAATTCTCATCTGTGTCTCCAAGAAACTGTGGAATGAATGCACAGCAGCCACACCTGAGTAAAACCATCTTTACCATCTCAGCTAAACCAAGTTGAGGGTAGCCAAAAGGCTTTAAATACATTGGTGAGTTAAGGGAATTGCCTACCCCAAGCATGTGAAGACTTCTCCCAGAAGAATGGGCTAATGAGAATTTGTTTCAATGGCCAGGAAGGCAAATGAAGCAGGCCTCGTGGATTACTTAGAGCTTAGAACTTGGTCAGACATTGGAGACACCAAGATCATCGACAGCATCCCAGGCCACCACTAGTGATCTGGACTTTTGTCTTGCCACCAGACTTTGATGACTGGAAGAGAGAATGAGGTTGATGACTTTATACAACTCTGACTCCCTCAAATCCAATTCACACACAAGTCATGACATTACTCATTCATGTTGTCACTGGTCTTCTAAGACAAAGGATGAAAAACAACAACAAACTGTCGTGTATATAGCTTGCTTTTTCTGTGTTTGTTTGCATGTTGTCTCCTTCCATTAGACTCTAACTTCCTTAAAGGTAGGGACTGACATTTGTCTCTTTTTTGTATCTCCAGTACTTAGTAGGGTGCTTGGCATATAGTAGGTACTTAATAAATGTTTATTGACTGACAATAAGAAAGTCTTTGGCCATCATCTCTGGCTAGTAAAAGTTCGTTATTTTGAATAAAGAAGATGGTCATTGAAGGGCTTATTTCTACATAAACTCTTTCCTATTATAATGGGAATCTGAAGATCTTCCCTGTCCCTAGGTCATTAGATAGGCTTAAGAGAATCTGAGAACCTTCCCTGATTTGAAAACATACTCTGCCTCCTACTGGCTGAATGTAGTCACATGAAGCTTGTGGTAGGAGGCTTGTTTTTTCAGGAACACCCACACCTTGTTACTTTGTGATTGGGCAGTGGGTCAAGAGGGTTGTGGCATTCTCTGAGCCAGGAGAAGGCTGTATGAACCCTGATGTGAGGTTTTGCTTTGGGCCTCACTCATGGGAAGAGTTGTGTGATTTGGCCAGACAAATCTCTGGGCAGCCATTGAGCCCCCCAGCTTTGAAAACCCAGATGTTGATGCTTCCCTCTCTGGTAACTAACTAGGTATGGATGTAATGGTCAGACAGCTGGAAGCCCTGTCTGCTGAATTGTGTTATTTTCTGTTGTAACTTCTGTTTATATTCTCTGAAGTTCAGAGTGCTGACTTTTTCCCCTGAACTAGGTAAATTATATATGTTTGATTGATGAAAGTAAGATTGTTAACCCATTTTGAGTTGCTTTCCTTTAGAAAAGCAGACCTAAGAATCTGTGCTAGCAGCCACCCTGAGTATGCTAGGGTGCTTGCTGATACACCTGTCTATTGCATCATTTTGGTAACTCTGCTCCTACCCTCTAGAGGGACTATCAAAATATTTTATTTTCTCAGGAGCATTTCATTCCTTTTGCCTCAGTACTTATGAGATTTAGGAAAGCTTTGGTCCTCTGTTGCAAAAAGAAAAAAAATATGCTACAACTGCTGTAGAAAGAGCTGAGGGTGGCTTATCTCTAGATACACCTGCCACACCCTATCTACTCACCCAGTACATTATATAACCATGATATAAGGAGGCTAGATAGTACTGAGAGTCAAAACCCTGTTGTAGCAGGGGTTATTGCTCTAGACCTGCCTGTCTGATCTTAGGACACCCACCTCAGTCTTTGAGTCTGTAACCTATAGCATTTCCCTCAGGCACATACCCTACCCTGTTTATTTAGAATACCCTGCTAACCTACTTTCTTGTGAGTACAAATCCTCTGGACTTCGTCTTTCTAGATTCTTATTTCTTTAAGTCTCCCTCCAGAGCTCTAGGGATAGGGAGAGAGGAAAAAATCAGGAGCAAGTAGAAGAGATCTTCTAGGAGCTAGTTTTTTGTTTTGTCGTGTTTTGGGGTTTTGAGCCAGTGTTAGATGGGCTGGGATGGTTTGTTATCTCCCAAGTTTGGCTTTCCTCCTGGCATCTACTTTCCATATTGTTATTGTTCTTCCTTTCAAATTTTCTCTGAATTAGAGGGTTGTTCTTGTCATTCTGAACCTGAATTGAGCCATGATTCTTGTTCCCCACTGGAAACTTGGTTCCCAAGGAATGGAATCCTGCTAGACCCGAGATAAGCAGCCTGTAGATATGGCCAGGCTTTCTTCCCCTCCCATTTGGGTTCTTTATATTGAGCCACTGAACCTGGCAACCAAGCTGAGACTTACTCTTGGACCTTTTCTAGGCTTGGGAGATAGTCCCTACAAGCAGATGCTCCCAGCCCTGGAGACCTGGTTTTCCCCAAAGCTGCTTGGCAGAATAAGTAAGATTTTGTGGCTTTTAAATTATGCTTCCCAATTCCCCCTGTTTCATAAACACTATTATTTGGGTTCTGTGTGCACAGTTCAGTCTGTATCAATCCCACTGCCCAGAGAAATGTCTAATTCCATCTTGCATGGCTTTCAAAGAGGGAAATAATAAGATTGTGGCATTCATTACCACAGTCATCGAGACCAACTATTAAAACACATCATGGTGCATTAACATTTTTGCTGTGTTGCCATGAAACAGAATGGCACAGTCAAGGTTTTTAGGAGGTGTTTTTCCCTTCCATGGAGGGCTGCCCAGATCTTTAAGCACCTTTTCCCCCAACCTGGGGAGGAGCCAGAACCTATCATGGAACTCAACACACAGCCAGATCAGATAGTCTACAGCTGCCAACTGCCGCTCTCATATCAGAGGGAGGCAGGCCATGTATGTCATTCCCTTCCCTTCTCCCCACAGTCCCCTGTCCGTATAATAGTTTGCTGGCAGAGGGAGGCTACAGCTGCCTGTCCTGTCCTCTAACCTGCCAACTACTCACCAGGCTCTTGTAGACTTCTCAGTCATTTATTAGCTGAACACTTTGTTCTTTAGGGTTCCCAGGGACTAAAGAATGTGCATCCTAGCAAGCCCAGCATGTGAGTTGTCTATATTAATAAGCAAACATAAGTTTCTGCTTAAATTGTTTATACTATTCCTATAACCCAGGGATTATAGAGCATGAATACAACAGATCCACAAGCCCAGAATGCCAATTATTTACACTAATTATAATATGAAAAGTCAACTCTGGTTCTGTGCCTTGGCATGGAGGGAACCCTGCATTCTTAAAGGTCATCCTAGAGAAACATAAATTCTGGTCATTTCTTCTAAGCTGAGGAGATTTAGAGTAAGAACCTGGGGACAGGGAGGGTTGGAATTGGATTAAATCCTCTGGGTTCAAATGACAGATTTTCTACTTAGTACCAGTGTGACCCTGAGCAAGGCACTTAGGCTTTAGAATCTCCATTTCCATAACTGTAAAATAGGCGTAAAGTAGGGAGTAAAGCTTGGGAGCAGAATGGCGAGATCCAATTTGGTTCTATTCTTTGGTAGCTGCACAGTAGGTATGTAGGTAGGTAGGTAGGTGGTTAACAAGTATTTATTAAGTGTTTACTATGTATTAAGCATTAGGGATAGAAATACCAGTGAAAAGAAAGATATTCATTTCCCTCTAGAAAGCTGTTTTTGAATGTGTGAAGACAACCCACAAGTTGGTGCTGAAAAGTGGGAAAGGGGCAATAAAGGTACCCATTTTGAAGTCGGGACAGTCAGAAGCACAGCTGAGAGGGAAATCAAAATTGGCTGGCTTGGGGCCCTCCCTAAAATGGAGGCCCCTAGATGAATTCTACGATGGGAGCAGCAGGGGAGGGTACTGTATAGCAGCAGAAGGATGTTCCAGGGTGAGCTTTCAGATGAGGCATGGTTTTAAAGCCTGGAAATTCAGAAACACAGCTGGGAGGAAAATGAAGTTTGACTGGCCTGGGCCCTTGTCCAATGGAAGCCCCGGAAGGAATTTACCAGTGGAAGAGGCCTAAGATAGATTTTTGCTTAGTCATCCATTTCCATTCTCTTTTTGGGAAGATCTGTGAGTGTCATACCCTTAGGGTTACTGTGATGTCCAACTCTGGTACCTCATTGTCTTGTGAAGGCCATCCTATTCTAGTGGAGTCTAATGTCTGTCAGGTTTTATAGCATTGGAAAGATTTTAAGTATCATTCTAACAATAGACTGGGACTATTCCCAAAAAACGGTCTAACTAAATATGTATAGGCTCATTACCAGTAAGTAGGTCAGGTACTTGGTAACCCATGAGAAAATGAAAAATTCAAAATGGCGCTTGGTCTTGGCTGGCTTCGTTGTATTTCTGTACTGGGATGAGAGAGTAGTAGGAGATAATGCAGACGTTTTCAAGAATCGTGAGACTGTGTCTAATGATAGTCTATGTTCTCTGCCAAGCTATCTAAAGGAAAGTGAATTCTTTAGTTGTATAGGTAGAGCTCATCTGCCTTCAATGAAATGGTCACAGAAGAGCAACTCTTGTTTCTGCGGGATGTCATCATCTTAGTTCTGGAATGATTCCAGAGTGTTGGGTCTTGAATAAGAATCTGGATTTATCAGACCTTCTCACCTCCTACTTCAAGTCTAGGATGGGTTTTGGCTAATAAACCTCTCTTGTGAAGCTCTCTGATAGTAACTAATGACGGGGTATAAAACATAATCCTGTTTGACTGGAGAGATGTTGTGGATCTTTTGAAAGTCTTTGAAAACAGGAGAGATTTGTTTTGGTCTTTGAAGAGTCAATTAGCAATTATAATTTATAAAGCACCCACTATATGCTAAATGGGACTTCTAGGTGATGCACTGGATACATCTCTGTCCCTCAAGTCAAGAGGCCCTAAGTTCAAATCCAGCCTCAAACATTTACTAGCTGTGTGACCCTGGGCAATTCACTTAACTCTCTTTGCCTCACTTTCCTCATCTATAAAATGAGATGGAGAAGAAAAATGGCAAACTACTTTAATATCTTTGCCTAGAAAACTCCAAATAGGGTCATGAAAAAGTCAAAAATGACTGACAAAATAATAGTAACAACATGTGCCAAGCAGTGTGTTAAATCATGAAGGATACAAAAAAAGGCAAAAGATAGTTCCTGCTCTCAAGGAGCTAACGAGGAAAATGACACAGTATGATGGGAAAGACAACTATGAACAAGCAATATATATAACAGATGAATTGGAAGTAGTCTCAGAAAGAATTCATCCATCCTGAGGACAGAGGAATTGGGCAAAATGGCCTCTTTTTCTAATGCTATTATCTGTCAAAATTAGAATCTGTTGTTTCCTTCAAAATTCTACTCCATATTACCCAGACTATCCTTATAAAGGTTTAATAGCCAGGGTTCTCTGGGAAAAAAGTACCTAATACACTTCTAAGTTTAATCTGAATTATTAACACTATTTTAAGTTCAGGCAATTAGCAAAATAGTAAATCAAGCCCCAATTTGTAGTGACTGCTAATTTCCAAGGTGTAAATATTCACACTCTCAAAATACAGCTAGAACTGGTTCTAGCACACCCAGCCTTCTTAGAGAAAACTTCCTGGACCCTCTAGCTATTAGTGTTCTCCCAACATTTACCTTGTATTTTGTGAACTGATGAAAAACGGTTTGACTGATGTGTCTGCCTTCACTATTCCCTCGCCCTACCCCTTGATGTATGCTAAGAATAATGAACCCATCCAGAGACTGGGCATTCCCCTCCCAGCTTCTTGTTGGATGGTACAATCAGAACTCTTTACTCACATTCCTGCTTCTCTCTCATTCTTCACTCCTTATTAGGCAATTTAGAAAAAACCCTCATTTCACTGGTCTTGATATACTTCTGTCTTGCCCTATGGATGACAGGGCAGTCTCCTGTTGCAGCCAGCTGGCTCTTTGTTTAAAACTCTATATAAAAAGTTTGAGCCTTGAGGGATTCTGGGCCCTCAGCTGGTATACAAAAGCTGCTTCACAGTTCCACCTTTGGAAGTCACCCCACTTTGTGCTGCGGTCAACCAAAGACAAAGGAAGCCTGTTCTCTGTTGACATCTGTTCTCTTCCCCATCTTGTGAGGAGTGGTAAAGTTTTGTGTTCTGCTCCCAATTGCAGTGGCTTTCGGGTCTTCTATATATAAATTTTCATGTGTTACACATTCATTTATATAGTTTGCATCTGTTTTATACATTTTTCTACATGCTCACTAAGTATGTGCTATGTTAATAGAGTGTACAGTTCTTGGGGAGAGGGACTATATATTTCCTTTGTATTCTCAGTACTTAGTGCAGTAGCTGGTACATTATAGGCATTTAATAAACTCTTCTTGATTAATTATTTACTGTGGGTCAAATTGCTGTGAGGCATATAGTTGTAATAGACAAAAATTTCAACCTGATTTCTTTTAAACCCTGAGGCTATGGATCTATACTCTTTGGGATGATTTTGTCAGTTTATCCATTTTCTGTTACCAAGTCTCTTGAATAAAAATTCAACTTTGAAAATCTTCACAGGATCATACAGAGTATCTTAAAAACCTTAGTGTAACTTAAAGCTACACTAAACCTCCTGGGACACCCTCTCTAACTCTAATCCTTATTTCCTTGGGGGCGAGGGAAGTTTTTCTTCAAAACAATAATAATAGCCAACATTTGCTTAGCTCTTTCCAGTTTTCCATGTTATGTTTTGTTTTGTTTTGTTTTTAGATTTATTATTTCTACACTACAACCCTATGAGTCAGGGCTGGCAAACTCTTTCTGTCCCCATTTTACAGATAAGAAAGTAGAGGCTCAGAGAAATTAAATGATTTCCCTCACAATGAAACAGCTCGTGACTGGCAGAACTATCTGTTAAACCCTGGTCTTCTGGTTCTCAATCCAATGCTTTTTCTACTACATATATCATGTTTTAATTTGTACATCAACAAATGCTCTGACATCACTGATGTCACCTGAAATTAGTCTTTTCCATCTGAATGAGGAGGATGCCATCACTGGAGCCTCAGGTGGTGGTATTTGAGGAAATGAAATGAAGTTTTGGAGAATACAGCCCCAAAGCCCAACAGAAGAAATGTGGAAAGGGCAGCTCAAGATTTAGGGAAAAAAACCACATTCTAAACTGTGTAATAACATTTATGAGAAATGACTTGGGAAAAATATGGGCCAGCTATTATGGTCCAATTCCATTTTCTAGTTGTCCTTTTAAGTAGATATCAACTTGAAAATTCTGATTAATGCAATGATAAAAGTCTAAATGGCTGAAGATGAATCCAAACCACCTTTTTCCAGGGAGGTGATGGGTTTAACACCCAGAATGAGACAGGAATGTTTGGGTGTGGCCAGTGTAGGAATTTGTCTTGCTAGATGACATATATTTGTTGTTAGGGTTTTTTGTTTGCTTGCTTGTTTATTATTCAAGTTAGGGAGGCAGTGGGTGGGAGGGACAATATGTGCTTATAAAATAAATTTTAAAATTAAAAACATTAGTACTTCAGAGTACTAATTATGACAAACTATGCTCAAAATGTAGTTCTAGGGCATTTTGCCTTCAGTCTAAAACCTTCCCACCACCTCTGGTCTCACACACAAGCTCTTATAGGAATTAGGAATATACTATGGCTCAGACCATCCAAGACAATGAAATATCCTAGTTTAATGAGGTTATGCCGCGGTGACTCCACAGTCTGGTACTTCCCTGGCACTTACAGTAGGTTTTCTGTCTCCCACCTGTATCAGCTTCTCTCACAGCTTTCCAAACTCGTGTGTCCTTGCTAAGTCTGGCATCAATATGGTGAGTTGCCAGCATTGGCTGACATTAGTAAAATAGAGCAATGTAAAAAACTTTGATGCAGATATATATTGGGGACCAAGTTGTGAGGGGCTAAATAGGAAGATCCGGTCTCAAACAGAGACAACAAACAAAAGTATTTCAGGTTTCTCCACTAACAGGGTAGGATGTTAGGGCTATGGGAGAAAAAAGCTTTCACTTGACTTTGCTGCTGTGAATGATGGGGGAAAATGAAATTTTACTGTCTCCTCTATCCATTCAAATAGATGTGTAATCTTATTAATTTGGGGGTCTCTTTCAATGATGTAGATTGCAATCCTTCCATGTCTGTGCATCCTGTGTGATTTTCAGCCATGTCCTCTCCAGAGTTTACCACCTGATGTCCTTAGTTTTTTCTAACATTATTACAGTGCCAAGGGAACACTCTGTCTACTTCTCATCCTCTCTTACTACATTACCTGCCTACCTTTTCTTTCTGTAATACAGAATATTATTTCCACTATATAATATTAAATTTATTGGCCATAAAGAGAAGCTAGAAAAGGTGACCCTAGTTAAATGATTGTAATTCATTTAACCTTTCTTGCATAAGGCACTAAGCATACAATTACAAAAATGAAATAATCTCTGCCCTCAGGGAAATTATATTCTACTTGGGGGGTGGGATAGGAAGTGGTACAAGTGTATACATATATATCACTATGTACAAAGTATTTACAAAGTTATTTCTGGGTGGGAAGAAAGAAATAACAACTTCAGGAGAGATCTCATGCATGAGATGGCACCTGAGCTGCCCCTTGCAGGGAGTTAGGGGTCTCAAATAGAGGAGGTAAGGAGGAAGAGCATTCCAGGCACAGGGGACAATCTGTGCAAAGGTAGAGAGAATAATGTGAAAAGCACAGTATATAACGTGAAATGAATCTGGAAAAGTGAACTGAGATTGAAAAGAACCAAACAAAAGAACTTGCATTTTATTTCAGAGGAAATAGAGTCATCGATGATTCTTGTGCAGAATCAGACCTTTTCATTAAGAGTATTCATTTGAATACCCTTGCTATTTGAAGCATGGGTTCAAGGGTGAGACTAATAGGAAGGCCAATAAGAAGGCTATTGTAACGCTCCTGGTGAGTGGTAATGAGAGTCTGAACTAGAGTGCTGAATCTAGGAATGAAGAGGTTGGATGTGAAAGATGTGAAGGTAGAATTGGCAAAAGTAGGCAACTGATTGGCTCTAGAAGGTGAAGTATAGGGAGTGGTCCTATACTGTAATCCAATTTACTTGCAGTTTATCTTCCTGATGCTATGCCACTAGAATCTAACTTCTCTTGTGTACAGGCAAAGTCCTTCAGTTTTGCTGTGACCCTGTCTAGGCACTGCCTTTCTCCCTATTTGCTATCTTAGATGATTTTGCACACAGCAAGTAAGCTCTGCTATATGCCTGGGATAAGGATAGATATGTCCTCAGTTCTCCTCTGCTCCCCATACCCCTGCCACCTCCACCCATCCTCTTCTTATTCCTTCTTTCTGTCCTTGCTCTGCACTGCCTGCATGGGTGAGGGAGCAAGGAAAAAAGAGAAGCTGCTCCTTGGCACTGCTCCTGAGTGACAGGCAGCCAAAGCTGAAAGTCACTGGGAAACATGCCGGGCTATAACTGAGGCTGGTAGTTGGAATGACCCTTGGATCCCATGCTGACTGTTGTTATCTGACTCCTGTGAAGAATAGGATGTTGGGGCAGGAGGAGAGAAGGCCAGGGACAGGAATGGCTCCAGCACTGCTGTTCCAATCTCCCAGCCTTTCCCCTGGGCTAGCTTTGCTTTTGGCCCACTGACCCATCCTCCTCTTCAAAATGCTGCCGGCTTGCACAGAGCTGGGGTGGTGCCAACCGTGAGGCTGCGGTCTATGGTGGGAGCTGCTCCCTCCCTGCTGTTTGTGAAAGCAGTTCTTTGTTGGGGGCATGGAGGACTCCTGCTCTCCGAGAATGACTTTCATCAAGACTGTGGCAGGGGCTGCTCAGCGGGTGCCAGCTGACTGAGGGCACCTCTGCATGTAGAACTTGACTGCTGTAAGTGGCAGATGGAATCTGACCCAGACCAGTGACAAGTGGCTTCTTCAATATGCCGTTTTCCTTTTAATCTCCTCTTGGACAGAAGTGATCAATTAGAGTGGTAATTATTTTAATCTTTTTCCCTCTCCTCCTTCCCCAACCCCCAGCCATATCCAAAAGTGTGCAGCTGGTGAGAGACAAGGGCAGCTAGGTGGTGCAATGGATGGAGCACCAGATCTGGAGGCAGAAAGACTCATCTTCCTGAGTTCAAATCTGGCCTCAGACACTTAGCAGTTGTGTGACCCTGGGCAAGTCACTGAATCATTTGCTTCAGTTTCCCCATCTGTAAAATGAGCTGGAGAAGGAAATGACAAACTCTTTCCCAAGAGTACCCCAAATGGGGTTGCAAAGAGTCAGATACAACTGAAAATGACTAAAGTGAGACAACTTGGTGTCCTGGAAACATTGCTCTATTGGGAGTCAAGATTACTGTGGCCTGGCAGACCTGGGTTGACAACTATGTTTCAAGTCACGACACCTCTCTGAGGCTTAAAATATCACGGCCTGTTGAAACTGGGTTGATGCTATGTCTGGTTCCTGTTTACTGTGTGGCCTTTGACTTCACCAAAGTCTCAGTTTATCTCTAAAATAGAAATAACACTTCTTCCTGCCTCATGGACTGATTACCTTAAAGTACTACAACCTATAAATATAAATTCTTTTTTTTTTCTTTTTTTGAGGGGAAGGCATGGAATTTGGGATTAAGTGACTTGACCAAGGTCACATGGTTGGTGTCTGAGGCTGGATTTGAATTTAGGTCCTCCTGACTCCAGGGCAGGTGCTTTATTCACGTGTGCACCACCTAGCTGTCCCAAAATTAATTTCATTTCATTTCGATTCAATTTAATGAACATTTTCTTAAATGTCTACCAAATTCAAGTCTCTATGCTGGACCCTGGGGTGTCAAAGCTCCACCCCCCCAAAAAAAACCCAACAAAAAGAAAAGAAAAGCATTATCTGCCATTAAAGAGTTTACATTCTTCTGGGAGGAGAATACAGGTGTAAATAAACACAACCTAATTTAGGGGAGGGAAGAGAGTTAAGAACTTGGGAGTATGGAGAATTGTGTCTTGTAGGAAGTAGCCCTACTGATGAGGCCTGACGGAAATGAGGAGTTTCCAAAAACAGAGATGAGGAGGGAAAGCATTCCAGGCATGGGATACTATCTTTGTAAGTTCTAGGAGATGAGAGATAGAATGTCCTATATAGTGAATAGTAAGCTGAACAGTTTGACTTGGAGCTTAGAGTACACAAAGACAAATCGCATCAAACAGTATTTTCTCACTAGCTAATTTTTCACTGACTGGTCTCTCTTGGAACTGAAAGTCTCTGACAGACTGATCTGTGCAGTGAATCTTAATGGAGTAACGAAGGAATGTTAGAGTGAGTATATTTGGTTAGATTTAATACCCAAAGTGACCCACTGCCCACCTGATGGGGTGGCTATCGTGGAGAGTGGGGTGAACATAAATGCGATCAGAACTGACCTGAAAACATAAAAGAGTCTGAAGAGGCAAAATGAATAGGGAAATTGAACAACTGACTTTTGAATTAAATCAGAATAGCTAGCTGGATACACTGGCTAATTTTAAGTAGTGCCTGCTTTTGTCCCTTGCAGCTTCTCATCTTGGATAATTACTTAATTGGATAGAAAAGGAAAAAAATAGGCAAATTTTTAAGAACATCTGTCAAAATAGCCATGAAACTGTTTTCATCTAAAGCAGTACACAAATGAATAGAATTTATTTTTCTAGTAGCAGACCTAGGAATAAGCAGTTCTTACCCTTGTATGCTTTTACCTGTTACAACTGGGATTTTTTTAGCCTTGCTGAACCGAAGACTCAGAAGTCTTTTTTCCCCTTCTCTCTCTGACCTTTTATTACTTTGCAAAGTGATGTCACTCTATTGGCTTCTACTGGCTGCAGTCTCTCTTGCCAGGTCTCTAGTCCCGAGGCAGTGTCTGACCTTTTGACACTGCTGGGCAAGACTACAGAAATGTTCTGTCTCTACAGAGGGTCTGACCTTATGGACGGTTCAGGTGACTTTACTTTAAGTAAGAGAAATTAAATGCTCTGATTTGGTTGGCTGATCTGGTGGGAAATTTATCTCAACGACTCATTTCCCAGTCCCTTTGCAGATCCTTCATTATCACGGACCTCATGGGGGCAGAATTGGAGAAGGTAGAGAGGCTGGGCCATGTTTTCACTAAATCATAAATCCTACAGGTGGAAAGAGTTCCCAAGAGCTCTGTAAAGGACCCTAGACAGATTTTTATCAATTCTAATTTTTTAGTCTAGGCAGACAGAGAGTCTCACTTTTTCTAAATAGTCCTTTCAAGTATTTAGCCACTGCTTCTAATAAGAAATCTTCTCTTATGTCAAGCTCTGTTCAACTCTTTCATTTTATAGATTAGGAAACAGAGTCCACAGAGTGGTTTGATGTTACATAGGTAGTAAGTGGCAGATGCAGGATTTGAACCCAGGATTTCTGACTCCAAATTCAACCAAACAGTCAATAAGCTTTGATTAGGTACTTACTCTGTACTAAGTACTGTGCTAAGTGCCAGGGATACAAAGAAAGATAGAAATGTGGTCTTTGCCTTCAAGGAGCTCATGTTTTAGTAGGCACAAAGACATTCAAATAAACATGTACGTACAAGAAATATACCATATGAAGTGTGTACATGTTTGAATACATGTATATAGCAAAGAGAGAGAGACAGAGAGAGACAAAGAGAGACAGAGAGAGACAGAGAGAGAGGGAGAGAGAGAGAGAGAGAGAGAGAGACAGAGAGACAGAGAGAGAGAGAGAGACAGAGAGAGAGAGAGGGAAAGACAGAGAGACAGAGACAGAGAAACAACTTTACTATTACTGGTATAGGAAACTTCTAGATGGGAAAAAAGCCCTCCTCCTACCAAATAAAGTAAAACATTTATTAAGTGTTTACCATCACTCTGGTGCTGTGCTAAATCTGGAAAGCCAAATGCAAGCAAAAAAAATCCCTGATAATCTCTACCCTCAAGAAGCTTTCATTCTAATGGGGAATGCCAACACCTACAAGAGAGGTGGAAAGTGGGTAGGTGGAAGCGAGTATAATATGACTTGAAATGTAGAAAAGGGTCAGGTTGTGAAGGTTTTTCAGAGCCAAACAGATGGTTGGGTTGTGAAGTGATCCAAGCAGTCTGGAGAGCAATTTGGAAGTATACCCAACAGTCTATAAAACAGTGTATATCCTTGATCCAGCAATACCACAACTAGATTTGCATTATGAAGAGATTTTTAAAAAGGGGAAAAGACCTATTTGTATAAGAATATTTATAGCAGCTCTTTTGTGGTGGCAAAGAATTGGAAGTTGAGGGGATGCGCATGAATGAGGGGAATGGCTGGAACAAGGTGTGGTATGTGATTGTAATGGAATGTTATTTTGCTACAAGAAATGATAAGCAGGCTGATTTCAGTAAAACCTGGAGAGACTTACATGAACTGACATAAAATGAAGTGAGTAAAACCAGGAAATCATTGTATGCGGTAATAGCAATAGCATATGATGATCAATTGTGAATAATTTAGTTATTCTCAGCAACACATTGATCCAAGACAATTCTGAAGGACTCATGATGAAAAATGCTATCCACTTCCAGAGAAAGAACTGATGGAATCTCAATCAAAGCATATTGTTTTTTACTTTCTTTATTTTTTTGTGTTTTTTTTCCTTTTGGTCTGTGTCTTTTTTCACATGACAAATATGGAAATATGTTTTGCATGATTGCACATCTATAAGATATCAAATTATCATAGAAAGTTGGGTAGTGAGGAAAGGAGGGGACAAAGTTGGAACTCAAAATTTTTTAAAATGAATGTTAAAAATTGTTTTTATGTGTAATTAGGGAAAAATAAAATATTCAAAAAAGCCAAACAGATTTTTTTTTAACCTTTGATCCTAAAGGTAATAGAGACCCACTAGAGAACGGTTCTCAACCTGTGGGTTATGTTCAATTTGTAACAATGAAAATACATCTGGCATATCAGATATTTATATTATGATTCGTAACAGTAACAAAATTACAGTGATAAAGTAGCAATGAAAATAATTTTATGGTTGGGTGTCACCACAATAGGAGAATTAAAGGGTCACGGCAGTAGGAAAGTTGAGAACCACTGCATTAGAGTTTATTGAATCAAGTATGACATGGTCAAATGAACACTTTAAGAAAATCACTTTGAGGGGTGGCTGGGTGGTACAGTGAGTAGAGCACCACCCCTGGAGTCAGGAGAACCTGAATTCAAATCTGACCTCAGACAATTAACACAAAAGCTAGCCATGTGACTTTGGGCAAGTCACTTAAACCCATTTGCCTTACCTTCCCCTCTCCAAAAAGCAAAGACAAAAAAAGAAAAGAAAATCGCTTTGGCAGCTGAGTGGAAAATGGATCAGAGTTGGAGATCCTTGAGGCAGGGAGGCCAACCAAGGGTCTGTTGCAATAGTCTAGGCACGAAATCATGAGAGTCTTGATGAAGGTGGCTCATGTATAAGTGGAGAGAAGAGAATGTATGCAGGGGAAGCCGAGAAAGCAGAAACAAGACTTGGCAACATTTGGATATGTCAGGTTCATCTGAGTTAGGAGTAAAGGATGATACTGAGGTTGTGAGCATACCTAACAGGGAGGATGATGGTAGCCCCGATGGTACTAGGGAAGTTCCAAAAAAAAAGTTTAGAACAAAAGATGCTGAATTCTATTTTTGACATGTTAAGTTTGAGATATCTATAGGACATCCAGTTCAAGATGAATAATTAGAAGAGAGGTGAGGGCTGGATAAAGACATGAAAATCATCCCAGTGGAGATTATTATTGTTATTATTGTTGAAGACATGAGAAGTGATGATTTTGCTTTATTTGGAGACAAGAATTAGTGATCAACATAGATTTTTCAATGAAATGATAGGCACTGTATAATATTTCTCTTCAGGCAACAAAAGTTAGCTCCTGCTGAATACCTAGCAAGGCATGATTTTGTAGCTAGAATAGTACATCAGAAATCCATTCTCTTTCATAGACTAGGAGATGGAAAATTGCCATATGAAGACTCCAGGTCTTGGAATTAGAGAATTAAAGCCTAGTAGAAGAAATAAAAATCATGTGGGGATAGGACACATTATATATTTGTCTTGGCTACTTAGAATTGAACCGGTGATATTTTCACTTAACCTACTGAGGCTGAGCTTACATCCTAATGCTTTTATTCAACTACAAACCCATTTATTTTGTCCACCCGTATAATTAAAACACTAGACTTAAAAAAATTAGCAGTACAATGACTTGTGCAAGGACCACTTCTTCCTTAACCCCATTGAAAAAGAGACTGAGATAATAATAATAATAATAATAATAAATAATGATAATAACTCACATTTATATAATGCTGTAAGGTTTGGAAAACCCTTAACATATATTCTCGTTTGACCCTAGTACAGTGCCTTGTGCATGCTCAGTAAGTGCTTAGTATATGCTGATTTGTATTGTGTTTTCCAACTTTTTATCTCCAACAGAGCACAATGGATGGCAAATAACTCTTTGAAAATAACTTCTTGCCAGAGTGATGAAGACGTGCTCCTTCTCTTTTGTTCAGAAGACATTGCTGCTCATCAGTCTTATTCAAGGTGAAAAACAGTTGAAAAGCTTAGGATCAGAAAGAGCACATGGCTTTACAACTCCTGGGACAAACATTCTCTTATCATGGTGACTAAGGGAGAGTCCTCATGTACTTGCAACTCAGCTGTACCTTAAGATCCAAGAAAGACCAAAGATGGTCTTTGTGTAACCAAGCCTCTGAGTGTTGACTCTTGACCTTGGGTATGGGGCTGAAAGCATAATGATGAGAAGGCAAGGAATCCAGCAGTTATCGTTTTAACACTGAAAATAATTGGTTCAGCTCAAGGGAAACAAAGAAGAACAGGCATACTAATTGCAAAATTCCCAAGTTCCAAAGGAAAAATGCTGGGGAAAAAAGTGCTCTCATTTCAAACTTTAGTAAATATAAGATGTACCCACATCACAAAGGTGGTCTGCTTTTTTTAAAAACAATTTTGGAGATAATGAGAAGAAAATAATAATGACAAAAACAAACAATGATTTTTTGCTTTGTAGAGGAAAAAAATATGAAATATGTTCTCCCCCAAAGCAGATTGTTTATATGGGATGTTACACTCAATCTTTCTCTGGCCAATACACATGCTACATCCCATTTATAATGGACTGCTTCTATTTGAACCCTCTTTCTTCATTTTACCCCACCCGTGGCTGAGCAGGCTTCTCCTCTGCTTGAAATTGTGGTTTGATGTTTCCTAAAAGCCTTTAAGTCTTATAACAGAAGTTTTCTTTTCATCGAAATAAACATGAAAAGGAATCTCTTGGTAAAATGTGTTTCCAATGAATAGCTTCTATGAAAAGGTTGTTGAATGGATACCTTTACTACTAGAGCCCTTTTGTCTTCTAAGGAAAGGCAATGTCTGCATTTTTAATGTCTCGGATTTTACAGTGCTTTTCCTTTTACGTTCCTTGAAATGGCATTCATTGAGACTCTAGTCTATCTATTGAATGCTTAGAACACCTTAGACCACTCCATGATTTCCCCAGCATGAATGTGCCCCCACATTTACATAGGCCACAACTCATCTATAATCTCTCACCCTGTATAATTCTTATCCAAGTTTTACTATAAATCCTCCATAAAGGGCTTATCCAATTAGCTGGGCGGGGGGAGTAGAGAGATGGGGGAGGGCTTCCTTCTTTTTTATATCTTCAGGATACCAGTATGCCCCCTGTGTGGTCCATTGTTTATTCTTTGTTTTTGTTGTTGTTGTTTTTTTGCTATATGACTCTCCTATTTCCATTTCTGGTCATAAAAGCCTGAATTATTTTTATTCCGCATCTTAATAATGATAAAGAATTTCTAAATGGTCCTAGTGTTGTGCAGAGAATAGGAGCGGGCCAAGACCTGGGTTCAAGATACATTTAGGTGTGGATTTATTGATCAAGCATGCAACTACCTGGAGTGCACACTCAAATCAGGCAGTGATCTTTGGGATTACACACTTGATTTTATAGGCCTAAGCCACAAAACCACAATCAGGGAGGGGAGCTAGCAGAAGCTATGACACACAAAAGCAAAAGAACAGCCATTGGTTAGATCTATAGTTCAGGGCTAATGGAATATGGTGTGAGGGTACAGGGGCGCAGTCTTCCTGTGACTCAGGTGTCCCTCGAGAGAGTAGGCATAGTCAGCTCTTTCCAGAACAGGGTGGCAGGTCATGGGGTAAGGGGAGAACTGGAAAGTCCCAGAACAGATCAGGGTCATGTTCTGGACAAAGGGTATGGGGGTCCTGCTTGGTCAGCAGCACGGGACAGGGTGGTCTCTATATTACACCATAACCCTGAGTTGCACTTTGTACACTCATACTAATTCAAGGAAAATATATAGAATAGGGAACTTTGCTCTGAGCAATGCCCAGACATGCTTTAAAACCGTTTCAAGCTATGACAGGATATAGGCTAGGTACAAAGACAAAAGTTATTTATAAAGGGGGCTTAATGGTGGGCCACAAATCAGGTGTGTGCAGTGACCTGGGATTTGGGTCTCTGTATTACATTGTGAAGTATACAAAGTTGTTTCCTCCCAACTCTGTGAGTTTGGTAGGGCAATGCTTATCATCTGTAGCTATATAAATGAAGACTGAGGCATTAAGACAATAATTGACTTTCTTAGGGTTGTAACACCAAGCATTAACATTAGAATGTTACCACACAGTTTTCACTACAGTGGTTACAATATTCAGAACAAAGAACAAAAGAAAAGTCATCTGGTTTCCCTCTAAGGGGGAAACCCTCCTTACTTAATCATTCAATCAATTCACAATGTATCAATTCTTCCACTCATGGGGGAATGTAAAGCCAAGCACAAGCAGATTCCCAAAAGAATGCTACTGTGAACAGCTTTTAAGATTTGGATTACACAGTAATAGTGAACACTCCATTTATTCCATTACAAATTAAGATTCAGCACAATATTCACAATATAATATTCTCCATATTACATCTTATCACAGAAAATCACAATATAGTGTTAATAACAGCTTAACATTGGAATAGCCACACAGTTTTCACTACAGTGGCCACAATAATTAGAACAAGGAGCAAAGAAATATCACCTGGTTTCCCTAAGGGGGGGGACACCCTTCTCACTTAAAAATTCAATCATTCAATTAACAAAAGAATAATCACTTGGTTTCCCTAAGAGGGAAACCCTTCTCACTTAAAGATTCAATCAATCAATTCACTATATACCAATCTTCCACTCGTGGGGCAATCATTCAATTAATCTGTCACTCATCTAACAGTCAGTCGCTAAGGTAATTCCCAATTACTAAATTTCATTAGTCACTAATACAATCCTTAGAAAACCACACAAACTTTCTACCCCTTGGTTTCCAGCAAATTTCAGGTTAGTCCAAGGGGAGGCTTTTTCTTCATCTTGACTCTGGGAGGTCTCTCTGATTCCCTGGATCCCCTTCCATGGTTTCAACTCCCTCCTGAATCTTCCAAACAATCCAAACCAGGATTCAGAAACTGACAGCTGCCACGTTCTTATCCAGTCCTCAGAGGTAGACATCTCCTAAGGTCATTGTCCAGTCCTCAGGGCAGTCCCTGGAACACACTGAAGTTAACAGGGTCTGGCACATCTCAAACCCTTTACCACTTCTCTGGAACTCAAGGATCAGCTGGGCCATGAACAAACAAAGTCTTATCCTGGTCATGCTTCTTCAGTCCTCCAGCAGTTCAAAAGTTCAGGAATCAAATCTTGGATTTATCACATACTACATGTTGAACTTAGGAAAGTCACTTAACATCTCTGGGCTTATTATCTCCTTGGTAAGTTGAGAGGTTTGGAAAAACTCATTTCCATACGCTTTGAGATCTAATTAAAGACCACAAATACAGATGATAAAGTAGAAAAGTTCTATGAAGAATTTTTCTCCAACTGATTGTAACTCAAAATTGGGAAAGAAAATCAGAGGAAATCTAATCCAGACCAAACCTGAACAAGAATTCCCTTCACGGCATTAGCTATCACTCCAGATTTCATGTCATCTGCAAATTTATAAGGATTCCAATTCCTTGGAAACAGTTTTAAACAGGATGGAGGCAAATGCAGATTCTCTAGGCACTCCCTGGGGGAACTGCCTTTCAGATTGATACAAGATTGCTCTTATATTGGATAATCAGTAATTTCTACATTCATTGCAATTAATGAATCAATCAACAAATATTTATTAAATTGCTATTATGTGCATGGCATTGGGTATAGATCCTGGGCAGAAGATTATAAAAGTGAAATAGTCCTATTCAAAGAGTATACATTCTAGTAAGGGTGTACGACATGTACGTATGTCATTGTACATATGTCTAACTGACATTTCTTTGTCTTTTTCATATAATATGCATGAAATAATTTATAGAACTCTGTTAAAATCTAGGTCAACTATATCAGCAGCATTTCCCCTAATCTATCAGTTTAATAACTTGTCATAGAAGAAAATAAGATTAGTCTAGCATGATTTTTTTTGATGGAGCCATAGTGATTCTTTGTGAACTCTACCTGTTTTTAGATCTTTATTAATTATCTCTTGAATAATCTATTGTTGCCTTTTACAAGAATCTGATCTCAAACTCGTCCTGTCTATAGTTTACAGATGTGACTCTCTACCCTTTTTACAACAACCAAAGCATTTATGCTTTTTTAGTCTTGTAGCACTGCTCCTTATTTTCCATGATTGTTTGAATATCATTTATAGAGTTTCAGTAATAAAATTGAACAGTTCTTTTAATATCTGGAGAATGGAGTTCATCTGGGAAAGCTGATGAATTCATTAAGGGCAACTAGCCATGTTCTTACTACTGCCTTATTTCTTGGGTATCAGCCTATACTATTAACCATTCCCACCCCCCACCATTCTTTCCACTTCAGAAAGGACTTTGTTTAGATTCCTTGGCAGAGAAGATAAATAAAATAAGAATTTGAGAATCTGTGCTTTTTAACTTTTGTAAGTGATCATCGTCCTGTTCTCCATGTGTACTGCTCCTATCCCTTCTTCAATCTTCCTCTTCTCCTCTTTCCCACATGACTGTTACCTCCTGAATATATCAATGAAACACTCAGGCTGTCCACCTCTTATCATTCATGCCTACCACATGACCAGCTTATTTTTTTCCCCATTCACATATTTCTATGATGGCAGTTTCAGATGCAACTTTAAAAGGATGCATAATGCCTTAAATCAAAGCAATGATTTAATTAAAAAACTGTTTACCTAACAAACATTAATAAATGTTTCAATTTGGATGGATATAATAAGCATTTATTAAGTTCCTACTATGTGCCAGGCACTGTGCTAAGTGCTGTGTAAATATCTCTTTCCATCGTTACAACAACCTTGGGAGGTAGGTGCTATTTTTATCCCCATTTATCCCCATTCGAGGAAACTGAGGCAAATGCAGGTTAAAGTGACTTGCCCCAAACTAATAAGAGGCTGAAGATAGATTGAAACTCAAGTCTACCTGAATTTCAGGCTCTATTCCCTACATCATCTAGCTGCCTTTGTTGTACAAAGCATAAAAAACTTGCAGTTGCTTATGAAACTGTGAGTTTCTGTTATGTATAATTTTAAGTGTATGATAAATATAATACAATAGAAACACAGCTATACTCTTGGTCTATGTCCCCTTCTGAATTTCCTTTTGCTCTTTTGTGTATTAAATTTTTTTTCATTGTTGTATCCTCAGAACTTACTACAGTACCTAGAATATAGTAGGTACTTAATAAATGTTTATTGATTGATTTCTTCATTTTTTTTTGCATCATTGATCCATTTCACATCACTAGCCGTCATTTCCTGCCCCCCCATTCCCCCCACCCCGCCCGGGACAGAATTCCTCTGTAAGTATAGCCAAGTAAAGCAAATCAGCACATTAGTCATGTCTATAGATATATGTCTCATTCTGCATTTCTAGACCATAAAATTTCTCTCAAGAGGTGAGGAACATGCTTTACCAGCATGTCTTTTTGAAGTAATGATTGGTCATTGCACTGAATTCTCAGGTCTTTTTACAGTTTTTCTTTATTACATGCTGTACACCACGTAAAGTCTTCTCTCAGTGCTCCTTACTTTGATTCAATCAATAAACAATAAAAGTACCTACTATGTTCTAGGCACTATGCTAAAAATTGCAGATGAAAAGATAAAAATGAAACAATCTTTATCTCAAGGAGCCCCATTTTTCTGGGGAAACAACATATGCACATATTAGGACATACAGATCTTCCCAGGTTTCTCCAAATCTTGAGGGAGTGATTAACGATGGAAGTTTAGAAATCTGTAACAGGTCACTTTCTCTGATTTTTGTTTTACTCTCATTTGCACAAATGGATTTCTATATTATTTTTAATATGAGAGCTCATGGTGAAAATGGTATGTAGTGGGAAAGGAGTCACAGTTTAGATATAAAGCTTGGGGTTCTCCTTCCCCTCAATAATGAAAAAAGCAATCAGAAGTTAACTTGAACCAGAAAAGCTCATCCCTTTGACAAATAATATTGAAGGGAGCAGATTGGCCAAACTGTCTGGTACCAACCTCCTGCTTCTCCACCTGAAAGGAATTAAAGTCTCCCTTGGAGAAGAATGAGGGAAAAGAGGGTAGAGATGTTTATTCTGCGTTTTTAAGTTCAAGAGTTAAATTTTATCACAACTCAGAAGTCATCAAATAATCCGATCTAACCAAACTAAAAAAGGGACTGATTTTAAAAGAAGAGAGCCAAACTATTCATTTATAATGGGAGATAAGCTGGTTCCTCAGTTGACTCATTTGTAAAATCAAGATAATACTTTGGACATAACTCACAGTATCGTTTTGAGGAAATTTAAAAGTATCATAAAAATTTGTATGATAAGGAGAATTGATTGATTGTTGCTGCTGTTACACAAGGTAAAACAAAACAAAACAAAAAACTGAAAACAAAACAAAATAGACATTAATTACTTACACTGTGCTCTTCTCCAGATTGGTAAATGCACTCAGGAGACCAAGGTGCAAGTCTAGAAGGTTACTTAGTAAGTACAGAACAAGAGAAAAAAGAGTTGGATATTCTAGTCAAATTGTGATAACTGATGTATTATACTTTTCCACTCTATAGATAGTTTTATTTAAAGAACTGGTGCCAATCAGTCATAAGGAATTAGGGAATAAAAAAAAGAATTAGGGAATCTCAGGGGTGTGCTGGAGTCAGCTCAATCCAGTTCCCAAGAGCCAGTAGTAATAAATGCTCAGAATTCAACAAACAGTACAAACTTAACATGTTTTGATTTGTTGTTTGTCTTGATTGTTCAGACTTAAGAAAGTGGTGAAAAAATGTTAATAATGCAGATTAAATTTAAAAGTGTGTGGTGCTTATTTTTCTTTTGTTCTTCTTCTGGAGAACCAGCTGTTTAAACGTTTACCCTGCTAAGAATTTATTATTGGAGCACCCGCATAGTACAATTGACAGAACTCTTGATTTGGAATCACAGAATACAAATTTGGAAGGAGCCTCAGCAGCCATTTAATCCAACCCATACACAAAAACAATTCCCACTATAACAGACCCAGAAAGGACAGACAAGGAGCTTACCAGCCCATTGATGACCAAGGACAGAGAACTCATAACTTTTGAGGCATTTTGAGGATTGTGCCCTCATTTGGGGTTTTCTTGGCAAAGATATTGGAGAAGTTTGCCATTTCCTCCTCCATTTCATTTTAAAGATGAGGAAGTGAGGCAAAGAGGGTGAAGTGATTTGCCCAGGGACACACATCTAGGGAGTGTTTGAGGCCAGATGTGAGCTCAGGAAGATGAGTCTTCCTGCCTTCAGGATGGGTGTTCCATCTACTGTGATACCTAGCTACCCTGAAGTTGCTTCTGCAAATTTTAACCCATTCTTCCTGGTTGTGACCTCTGGGACCAAACAGATCAAGTGCAATCCTGCTTTCATACATCAGCCCTTCAAATATTTGAACATAACTGTTATGTTTCTCCCTTTTCCCTAAAACTCAGTATTCTCTAGGCAAAATATGCCCCATTATACTCATATGTCTTGGACTTAGTTTCTTTGCTCTCCTGGTTGCCGTCTCCCAAACACTCTGATACATCAATGTTCTTCTTAAATAGTGGAATCCAGGGCTGAATACTCTCTCCAAAGGAGCTAAAATGCGGGCAGAAAACAGTGGAACCATGAACTCTCTATTGTTCTATAAACTTTCAGTCCAAGTTCTATAAACTTTCAATCTATAAACTTTCAGGGTTTCAGTACTAGCTTTTTTTTTATTGCCACAGTCCATTGTTGACTCATATGTTGAGCTTATAGAAAACACTAGAAACCTTAGGGTTCTCCCCCTCCCCGCCCCGAACAACTGCTAATGATGCTTTCTTCACCCTATACTTGTGAAATTAATTTTTTTGATACTCATGATTTTAAATTTATCCCAATTGAGTTTGATCTTAATAGAATCAATCCAGTGCTCAAGCCTATCAAGTATCCTTTTGGAACCTGACTTTGTCATATGCTTGGTTAACTCTCGCTCTCAGCTCTGAGTCTTCTGCAAACAGAGTCACAGGACATGGTTCCATTTCTTGGCTGGGCCCTTTACTGGCTGGATATCTTCGTATAAATTATTTAGTTTTTTCTGAGACCTGTGTTCCTCATCCATAAAATGAAGGTCCTTTACAGGTCTAAATCCACTGGTCGTTTTTACACAGGCACACCAAGAGATTCTTATACTTTTTCCCCGTTTTTCTTTAGATCCCATGTCGACTACCATCCTTCTACTTGGGAGTGGCAATGGTGCGTTGTGGTGATCATGATGTTGTTTTCAAGGATTTAAAGAGCTCTTCAGGAAAGTGCTTGGCACCAGAGGGCAGAGTTAGGAGCAATGGATAGAGGTTTCAAAGAGGCAGATGGAGGCTTGACATAAAGAAAACAGTGGTAATAATAATAATAATGATAGATAATGTTTATATCACTTACTATGTACCAGGCACTATGCCAAATTATTTATAATTATTATTTCAATTGATCCTCACAACAACCTTGAGAGGTAGGTGCTAACATTATCCTCATTTTAAAGAAGAGGAAACAGAGGTTGTGACTGGGCCAAAGTCACATAGCTGGTAAGCATCTGAGGTTGGATTTGAGCTTGTGTCTTCCTGCCTTTAGGCCTTGCACTCTCTCTAGGGAGCCACCGAGTTGCCCAAGGTTAAGAGTGTTTGTGTGTGAATGCATGTCTATGCATATATACACATGCACACACGCACACACATATATTGTGTATATGTGCATGCATGTAAATACATGTGTACACATACATACAATGCATATGTATTATATATGTATGTGTGTATGTGTATTTGTATATATATGTGTGTGTACATACATATCATAACAGTTAGATTTACATGAAAGTGAAATGGGTTGCTTTGGGAGGTAGCAGATTTTGCAGTCACTGTCTAGGGTAGTGTAACAAGGGCTTTGTTCTATGGCGCTGACTGCTGGGGGGAACTTACTCTGTGTGGTAGCTCTCTGACCATCATCTTTGTACTGAAATCGCTGTCATTCTTTTACTTAGCCAGGAGCCCCACAGATCCCATCATCATCAAGTACTTCTTCCTGGGCCTTCCCTCTCACTACACTGGTGGGACAATGGCCAGCCCTGATAGAAGGAAGCCTCATCCTTCACTAGGTTGCAGAGCCCTGGATGCCTAGGATCATTGGTAATGGCAGGTGCTGGTCTTTCTAGCAGCAGTCTCAAAGTGTCCTTGGGAGTTCATATCTCCCTCCCCCACCTCCTCCATGGATTTGCTCCAGAGTCTGTAATTCATAGCTACAGTCCTGCTAGGTTTCTCTTTAGTAGAGGTCATCAGGAAAGGCTGGGTGATTGGTATGTGGCAATCTGTAAAGTAAATTCTTGTTTAAGTATAGGTTGGACTAGATGACCTCTGAGGTTCCTTCCAGCTCTGAGATTTTGAAATTCTATTAGGACAACATTATTCCAGACATGTCACAACACTCCATCTAACTTTGGGGATCCTAGGAGACCCCTTAGGCATCCTGATTGAGTGCTGGAGGCCAAGTGTAATTGAGCAGAGTCACAACTTGTAAGCTACCCAAAGAAACCTGACATTATGAACAGCTCAGTAGCGTACAACTTTTCTCATCTCTGTTATTCTTTATATTGTATCTTCTTCCCAAGTTGAGCTGGCAGCCCATCCACACTCCTTCTGTGCTGGCTGCTTCTGCAGCTGGACAATTTCATTCATTTCACGACAGTTCTATTTCAGAGGTGGACGTGTCCCAGACCTTGTTTCTAAATTAGAGAATGTAATATATATGGGATTTTATGGATCCCTATGTACTAAACATACTAGGATTATAATATACACAGTGTAATTCAATTCAGTTCAGTTCAACAGATTTTTATTAAATGAATCTGTGTGCCAAGTGCTGAGACAAAGATGGATATAACACAGATCTGCTTTCGAGGAGCTTATGATCTTAGGCAAGCGTTGGCAAAAGTCCACAGACAATGTGATTTCTTAACCTTCATTAAGTCCTTTGGTGAACCACAGACCCTTCGAGAGTCAGTAGATAAATTTCAGGGGGTCTGTGAAGTTGTAGGAGAAATTTTTTTTTGATAATTGTATTTCATGGTAAGTGATTTACTTTATCTTATACATTTTATGCATTTAAAATTTTATTCCAAGAAGGGGTCCATAGACTTTACTAGACTGCAAAAGGGAACTCTGACACAAGCTGATTAATAAATACTGAGATTCTAATGGGAAAGATATGTCTCTGTCTTTATCTTTATCTTCTCTATCTCTCTACCTGTATCTGTATATATAATCTGCATCTGCATTCATATCCATCTTTGTATCTATATGTATTTATGTCTACACAAGTCTCTATGGCACAAAAAGAGGGAATTAGATGCAAAGCAGAGATCTAGGCAAAGTACTAGAAAAAATCTGAAGAGATCATTTTCACCTTGTATGGTCAGGTGATGCTTCAAGGAGGTGACACTTGAGTTGGCCCCTAAAGGAAAGGAAGGATTTCAAAAGTCAGGGAAGGAGAGACAAGGAAATCCATTCGTATCTTTAAGAGAATATGATTAAAAGTTCCTGGGGGATGGGAATGGAGGGAATAGTAAATGGAGAGTAATCTAAATTCCCTGGAATGCCGAGTACGTAAAGGGTAGTAGTGTGACATAAAACTAGAAAGGCAAATTGGAACAATACTTTAGAAGGTCTTGAATGCCAGTATCAGAGGTTATAGTATATTTGGTGGGCTTTGGGGAGCTGCCATAAGGTTTTGAGAACAGAAGTGACATAATCTAAACGACAAATTAGATTATATCTTTTTGTGGTATACTTTTTAAAATTGTAATGATTCCTAATGATTCATTCTGTTATTATTTATTGGCATATAAGAATGCCAGAAGATCACAGAGACATTTGAACAGAAGATTTAAAATTTGGACTTCCAGGAAATCTTTGATTTATAATTTCCTTAACCATGAAGCAGTTATTTA
The DNA here is from genome assembly GCA_028646575.1 of Pseudocheirus occidentalis. NCBI lineage: Eukaryota > Metazoa > Chordata > Mammalia > Diprotodontia > Pseudocheiridae > Pseudocheirus > Pseudocheirus occidentalis. The sequence goes on along the minus strand of CM053595.1, from coordinate 193,493,180 downwards.
TTTTTTTACATGAAGACGTGGAGTTTCGTATCAGTGTCCAGCTTTAAATAATAACCAGCATTTGCATAACGCTTTAATTTTTCATAATGCCCTCTATTGTCTCATTTCATTTTCATAATATCTCTGTATATTAGCTATGGCAGATATTATTGATTTTGTTTTACAAATGAGAATATCACAGTCATAAAGGTGCAGTAACTTGCTTCAGGTTGCTGAGCCAGGACCAGATCCTGGAGTAACCCTCTCAAAACCCTGATTTTCCACTGGGTACCTAGTTTTCAGGCTTAGATTGGTGTCTCTACATTATGGTTACAGAGTTTCTTATGGAAGAGTTCTAAACAATCTTCGGATAAAGATCCAATCTCCAACATTTAAAGGTCAAGTCCCTCATCTCTTATCCTTCCATGGAGTGGAATGAAATATGCAATGAGTTTCTTCGTGGGAAAAGAAAGTCAGGAGAAGCTTATCCCATGTTCACCTACCACTCCAATACCATCCCAGAGATGTATGAGTCAATCACCTACCCCATGGAAGTGTATGTTGTAAGTGACACAGGAACATTGTATTTACAGTTGGAAGGGACCTTGGAAATTATCTTGTCCAATCCCTTCATTTTATAGATGAAGAAATTAAGGCCCAGAGAGGGAAAGAGATTTCCCCAAGATCACACAGCTAGTAAAGAGAATACCTGGGATTTAACTTTCATTCAGCTATACTGTACTGCATCTCCCCTTTGCTTCTCTGGACTTCCAGAAATTTTAGTTGTGTGAGGGTAGGGGAGGAGTGCTTAGTGTATAAGAAAGAGATCAGAGTAGGATATAGAGTTCATGGAAGGTATTTTCCTCTCTTCCTTCCTTCCTTCCTTCCTTCCTTCCTTCCTTCCTTCCTTCCTTCCTTCCTCTTCCTTCTTCTTCTTCTCTTCTCCTTCCATCTCCTCTCCTCTCCTCTCCTCTCCAATCCCTTTCTCCCTTCCTTTTTCTCTCCCTATTCCTCCCTTCCATCCCACTACCTTCCTTTTATGATTTATTTGACAGCAGAAACTTCTCTCCCTAGATATCTAGTGGATACTTTTGTCCCTAGGACAAATATCTTCTTATTGGTTTTTCAAAACCTATCTTTAGCATCTTTAAGTTGTTTATTTTGGTTAGACCCTACAGAGCTTTCTATGACTTATAAACATGCCATAAAATTGAGGTTGTTGCTCAGCAATTCATACTCTCAGCACTATCCATTTGTCTCAGTTTACTTAAGAAAATTACCTTATAATTAATACTTATGATAATTTTTCTTACATGTGATATTCATTAGCTTTTACAAAGCAATTACCACCTATAGACCTAATTGCTTTCTCTTTTAGATCTCAGAGTTTTAAAGATCCATTTGAGTCCCATTTTAAATTGTAGTGTGAAAAGGGAGGCAGTGTTGCATAGTGTTTAGAATTTCATTGTTGTTCTGTCGTGTATGACTCTTGGTGATCCCGTTTGGCAGAGATACTGGAGTAGCTTAGCATTTCCTTCTCCAGCTCGTTTTACAGATGAGGAAACTGAGGCAAGTGGTTCAATGACTCACCCAGGGTCACATAGTAAATGTCTGAGGCCAGATTTGAACTCAGGAAGATGAGTCTTCCTGACTCCAGGCCTGGTACTCTATCCATTGTGCCACCTGCCTGCCCCCATTAAGAGCCCTCCTATGCCACATTATGTACAAGATTCTAGGAGAGCCACTAGCTTCTCTTGTATTTTGAATACTACACTAGAAACCAGGATACCTTGGTTCCATCATAGCCCTTTGCTAACGGCGTGACCTTGTAGCTTCTCCAAAACTCAGTTTCTCTATCTGGAGGTGGGAGATGAAACGATTCCCATTTTTTCTTACTGGAGAGCAGTGGCTTCCAATATTCCCCATAGAACTGGCTATGTACCAATTGCAGCAAATTATATCCTAAGTCAAACCTGTACAACAACGGATGGGTTGCTTCATTGCAAGCTCAGTAGAAATAAATGACTTTTCCTTCAGATGCATCTAGCATTGCCTTTTGATGCGGAAGGCCATCACCTCTGTTCTAATGAAGCAGCAGATAGATGAGGAGAATGACTTTATTATTTCAAATTGCAGCCACATTTGAAAGTCTTTAATGAAAACTGCCCTCCATGCATGACCTTAACCTGGCAATTCTTATCAGTCTCAGAAACCTGGCTCATTAATTAAAATTGCCCTTGAAGGGAGTTGTATCCAAAATGATGATCAGCTGGGGAAAATGGCCTAGTGAGGAATAGACTAGAATCGGGGAGAATGATTATGAGTTTACGTCATTGTACACCTGAACAATTAGAGCTCCCATGCTTTCTGGTGGCCTTCTTCAAGTCCCATATGAGCAAAAGAAACTTCAGTTTCTTTTAGGCTCTGTTCATTTATGTCTAATTCTATAACAGTGCCTTGTCAAGAATAACCATTTTTATGTATCTGTCTATGGGAAAGTGTATGTAAGCATTCTGTAGGCGGGCACATCTCCTCCTCCTCTTCTTCCTCATTATTTTTGATGTTATTTATTTTTATTTATATAGTTACGTATTTTAGGTTATTTATTTTTATTATTATAATAACATATTATTGTATATTTATTTATATGGTGCTTTATTTATATTCTATTTCTATGGGGAATATTGATATGGTTTTGCAAAATGCTTTATCTTATTTAATCTTCAGAACAATTCTGTATGGACAAATATCATCCATTCCCTTTTACAAATAAGGGAATCAAGGCAGAGAGAAGTCAAGGGATTGAATATGGTCATGCAACTTGTAAATATCAAAGGGGAGGAAGTATAATTCAGATCTTCTTGATTCCAGGCTTGTATTCTCTCCATGCCACCAAGCACACTGGTGGGGGCCATGGGGAGGGGGAGGAGCTACACTTTCACAAAGGGGCAGAGAATCAGAGCAAGCTGTTTGCAAAAGCAATGGGTTAATTGTCTTTGCATTCGTATCTTGATCCCTAAGACATTATTTGGCCTCTGGGGAACGATATTTTGTGAGCAGCTCCTGGAATGCAGTGCCAGGACTTCTCTCAGAGGCCAGGGGTTGCCTCTCTGAGAAGCAACCCCTCTTTGGAGGGTGGGGTTGACTTCTGTGAGTGTTTATTGTGATCCTGCCTGTTCTTTTCAAGGTTTCTTACAACTGAATTACACCAGCTCCTTGTATTCTTTATCCAGCCCCTCCCTTCTGAGTGAGAGTATTTTCACTATCACAGGATGACTGATAATACCTCTCCATTGTCCCTCAGCTGGAGTCTCTACCTACCTGACCTAAGGTGTGAGACTGGGAAGAGTGATTTAAAGCTATGACCATCAAATGAAGCCAAGATCATAGGCCACTGCAGGTTTTTCTTTTATTCCATATTTTTGGTCATTAATCAGAGCTCTGCTTTTAAGTTATAACTTAAAAGTTTGATTTCTATGGTGTTGAAACATGTGGTCATTTATTCAGTTGTAAGGTACCTTAGTATTAGCTGGAATCCTTTCTTTCATTCTCTAAACCCCTTCTAGAAATTGTCTTTCCCCAATCCCTCCTTGATCCACCCCACTTCATTTATTTTTCAAGAGGCTTAGGTTGCCTTTGAGACCCCTTCTGTATTCAGCAAGTGAAACTGAGCTATGTTTCCAGGCTTCAAGTTCATTGGTTCCCCACCCTCCCTGTGGGAGATCCAGCCAAGATATCTATCTTATATAATACTGCTTTATAGCCCCTCCCCAAATGCTCTCTTTTGGTTATTTCTAGTTTGGGGGATGAGAAGATTGCACTTCCCCCTGAAATTTCAGTGCAGTCTCTGTATGCTCTATAAATACCAACCCATGAGGAAATCCATTAGGTAGTCAGCAGCTGACCTCAGAGAGAAAGAGGCTTCATGGCATCTGTATGGGTTATATTCCACAGAGCATCCTTTTGACAGGTCCTGCAGGTGGTGAATATAAATAGACTCTGGTCAGCATGGATTATGAGGATGAGCTGAATGAATTGAGCCAGCATTCAACGAAAATGAGGAGCCTCAGTGAGAACAATCATGATAGTTATATAGTCATTAAGGCCTTCAAACTGATTACCTTCTGACAGTCTTGTCAGGTAAGCAATGCTAGTGTTATTACTCCTATTTTACAGATGAGAAAATAAGCTCTCAGAGCCTCTGGCCCTGGAGCCAGTGCTCTTTCCTTTAAATTTTGTGTAGTGCGAATTTTGTGAAGAGATTCATCCAAGAGAAAAGAGTCAGTGTCCCTGGGTCCTTAAGGATCATTCCTTGGAGCCTTAGTCTATGTGTGACTTAGCTTTTCTAAAACTCAGTTTCCTTATCTGTAAATAAGGGTGTTGGGTTGAGATCCTTTTAAGTTCTGGGTCTGTGATCCTCTGATCTATGATTCGTTACTACCTCCCTGGTCTGTCTGGGTTCAAAATCTACCTGTGATACTGACCACCTCTTTGGGCTTGAACACATTAACTTCAATCTCCTCATCTTTAAAGTGTGGGATAGTTTCTGAGTTGTCTTTGTGCTCTAGACCTATGATCCTATGACCTCTTTGAGCCTTAATTTCTTCATCTTTAAAATGGTGGGGCAAGTTCCCTTTCACCTGTAAAGACTATGATCCTATGTTTCTCTCTGTCTCTCTGTCTCTCTGTCTGTCTCTGTCTGTCTCTGTCTGTCTCTCTGTCTCTCTCTCTGTCTTTCTCTCTCTGTCTCTCTGTCTGTCTCTCTGTCTCTCTGTCTCTCTCTCTGTCTCTCTGTCTCTCTCTCTCTCTTTCTCTCTCTCTCTCTCTCACACACACACACACACACACACACACACACACACACACACACAAGAAATATAGTGAGCAAGGTCTAAAAACTGAAACCAGTAAATCCTTTTAGTCCTCAAGGTCAAAGAGGTGTAAGTTGTTGAAGACTCTGCCAGTTGTTAAAGCTGATATTATCTTCCTTCAACTGCTGCAAGTAGTTTATAAAAAAAGGATATGTTTAACAACCTGCTCTCTGAGGAAAAAAAAATTACATGTGACACACTTTGAAGTTTAATCTGCATTATCAGCATTTTCTATATCCCTTTCTTAAATCTAGATAAGGAACAAAACACTAAATCAAACCCTAATTTGTAGTGTTTGCCAATTTCCTTGGCATAAAGGCTTACAATGGACATTTAACATTCATCTCTTTCCAGCTGATTTGAGCTGGCTCCAACACATTCCTGCAAAATGATTTCCTTATTATTCATCAACCCCATAGTAGCCATTGCTAAGATTCAATTTTTTTTGGCCCTTCTGTAATGACAAGCAAAGAAATAGTTAACACATTGGTTCAGCTATTGAATTAAAACCTTGTTTTAGCCATTTAACTAACACAGAAGTAGTTCACACTTTGTTTTAGTTTTATGATTGTATCAAGTATTAAGATCCAGAACTTGTGAATCTCACAACTTGTGAACCCTAGAACTTGTGAACTCCTGCAACAGGAAGGGGAGGAGCTAATGACCATATATAAGAAGAGGCCCAGGCTGGAGTGAGCAGAACTGAGAAGGGAGCTCTTTCTGGTGGAGAAGGAGAAAACTTGTGGTATCTTGGCATTCCATGTTTGTCTGATCTGTCTGTGTTGATGTTTATTTGTGATGCTTTCTACAAAAACCTTGGGACCTTACTGGAAGCACTGAAAGATGATTCTCTGGTTGTCTGTTTACAGAAGTCCTAGAAGAGGCTTTTGGAGATCCTGGGACTTTACGGATGATTTTTATTGACTTCTTGGACCTTGTTTGTGGGTCTGTGTTGATTTTATGTGTTAATGGTTTGTGCTGACCTCTTGGACCTTGTTGTTGGGTCTGTGCTGATTTCACAGGCAGATAGTGAATTGATGATGGTACTGGCAATGTGTATGGATATTATTGTGACTCTGTTAAACTTTGTCTTCCCAGAAACAGGAACTGTGAAGGACTTGAGGTGGACTGGACACTGTGAACTTCAATATGGAATGGGAACTGGACAAAGAATTGGACGAAGAACTGGACAAGGAGCTGGACAAGGAACTGAGAGCTGCCTGCCCTTGAATCCAGGTGGCAATTGGGCAGATTCAGGCAGCAGTTGGGACCATGGAAGAGGAACCATGGAAGCTGAGAGCCAGTCTCCAGTTAAGATAAAAGAAGACTTTACTTGGATACTGTGTATTGATTGAGAAGATCATGTTTTACTGTGACCAAGGGGTGGAGAACTTTGACCTTTGTACTTTGTGTCCCTCCTTAAGGATGACTGAATTAAGGACTTACTAAATAATTGAGTTACTAAATGATTGTACTTTGTTTAAAGCTATGTAGCCACTTTGGTGAATAGTATGTGGCCATTTTAGTGATAAGTTGTTATGTCATAACATTGTGAATGTTGTACTTTGATTTCTGTGAATGTTTTGCCTTAATTTACTGCTGAATAAATAGAGAGTTCACTATGCTATGTAATTAGAAGCTTGAAGCTGTTCACAGCATCAGTCCTTTGGAAGGTTGCCTGTGCTTGGCTTTACACCTTCTCTACTCTATCCCATTGCTTTAAATAGAATCTTTCTAAAAGAGAGAGGATATTTGGTTGCTTCTATACTGATAAAATCAGCGGTAGCTTTGCTGCTATTAACAGTAGTCAGATCCCACCAGCCAATTGTGTATTCTCTTTAAGGAGCAGCTATTTAAGAAAATCCTGCCTGAGAGTATGTCTCAACTCAGCAAATTGCTGATCAGTTACCATGCTTTGCTTTCAGGTTGTTCTAGTCTTCTTTGGTGTTCCTGATACAATTGGCATGTTTTTTAAAATTTCTCTCTTGATTTTCCTCTTGCCTATGGGATCTATTGTATCCTAGTCATAAATCTTTAGTTCTTCATTCATAGAAACTTTTCTTTCTCTGACTCTGATGCTTTTGACCCTCAATTTTGTACTTTGCTTGGACAGAGACCTCTTGTCCAATCCATGAGATTCGGAGCTCAAAGTGAGAGCCTAAAAAGGGCCAAGATCACCCACTGCATCCTGTGCCATCTCCAGTCATCCATGGTATAAACGAATCCATTATTGTACAGTTAATAGAAGAACTAATCCCACTAGTCCAAATACTGCTGCTGCAGCCATTATACAGCACAGAGTACTACTCGGATCACTTTGTGGGATCCATATCTAGCCACTGGACCCAGATAGCTCTGGAGTAGAAAGTGAGGCTGCTGACTTTGCACAGTCCTCCGTCCCTCAAACAGTCAACTGGAAGTCATGTCATCATCTTCCTGATGTCATGGTCCTCTTTGAGAATGAAGCACCAACCACCACATTAACTTCCACTTACTCCTACTTCTACAACCTTGCAGCTACCCTTCCTCATTCTGAAATGCATAATGACTGCCTCTCTTTTTGCTGACTTCTGTTGTAATGATATAAGATTGTAAGATGTGGAGCTAAAAACAACATTAAAGATAAGCAGACCAAACTTCTCCTTCTGAAAGATGGGGAAGTTGAGGCCCAAAGGGGGAAATGAATGTCATGTTGTCCAAGGTCAAATAGCTATTATTTGACAGAGTTGGGATTCAAATACAAAGTCCTGATTGTATTCATTCATTCATTCATTCATTCATTCATTCATTTATTTTTGCTTTTGGGATTGGGGAAGGTAGGGCAATTGGGGTTAAGTAACTTGCCCAAGGTCACATGGCTAGTTTTGTTAAGTGTCTGAGGTTGAATTTAAACTCAGGTCCTCCTGACTCCAGGGCGAGTGCTCTATTCACTGTGCTACCTAGCCACCCCAAAGTCCCCAATTTTATAACCAGTATTTCTTGTTTTTATTGTTCAGTCATGTTCAAGTTTTCATGACCCCATTTTGGGTTTTCTTGGCAAAGATACTGGAGAAGTTTGCCATTTCCTTCTCCAGCTCATTTTACAGATGAGGAAACAGAAATAAACAGGGTTAAGTGACTTGACCAGGGTCACACGGCTAGTAAGTGTCTGCAGTCAAATTTGAACTCATGAGGATGAGTGTTTTTGACTCCAGTCCTGGCCCTCTATGCCCTGTGGTGCCACTTAACTGCCTTCATAACCAGTGTTCTTTCTGTCAAGTCATTGTCTTTTTGATCTTTTTCTAGTTTATTTGAGTGACTGGATTTGACAAAATCTGATGTTTTATGTGGGTGATTATTTTGAGAAGGGGAAGGAAGAAAAAGTCAGATTCAATAGTATTTTTGTAAAAATGTAATTTTACTTTGCCAATGAATTTGAGCCTTGTGAGACATGGCATTATGTATTCAAAACTGTCTGAAGTGCTACACAAAATTTGACACAAATACACCCAGAAAGCCATATGGTATGATTGAAAAATTCACCCATCAAAGAAAGAACTAGTGATGATGATGTTCCTGGATTTGGGTTGATTAATTAGGTTTTCTACCTGGGATGCCTTTTCTGCCTTACCCTTGTTAAATAAAAGTCTGTTCTCTGCAAGGATATTGTGTTCTTAAACTCATTATGCCACAAAATAGTGAGACGAAAAAAAGGGGGGGGCGAATCCAGAGAAGGGTGATCAGAATGGTCAGGGAGCATCCTTTAGGAATCATACATCCATATCAATACCCTTAAAATAATTAGTGATGGCTATTAGCTGTAGATTAAACACTGTGGTCCATTCTCATGTGGCATAATGTCATGTCACTCATCATCACCTTTCTCTGAATGCTCTAAGTCAGCATTCTTTCTAGAATGCCACATTTGTCACCTGACCAGGGAAAAGTAAAGGAGGATTATCACCTCCCTGTTCTGGATTTCATATTTCAGTTAATGAAGCTTTAAATCACATTAGCTTTCTTTGGCAGCCCTATCATGCTAATGACTTGCAATCTACTGAAATGTCCAAGTGTTTCTTGTTACATCTTTCCTATCCTATACTTGTGCAAATGAATTTTTGAACTCAAAGTCAAACTTTACATTTATTCTTATTGAATTTCACTTTATTAGTTTCAAGTCAATAGAGAGCTTGCTGTAGAGGATAGAATGCTGGCCTTGAAGTCAGAAAGAAGCCTGCCTCTGGCTATGTGACACTGGGCAAATCCCTTAACTCCTCAGTATATCAAGCAATTCTCTAAGTCAAGTATAAATTGTAGATCCTATGCAGATCTGCTAAAGGGAGTTTTACACATTGGGAGTTTCCTTTAGCAATAAAATAAAAGGTCTGGATTTCTTTCCTTCCTTCCTTC
>CM053595.1:193473775-193483841 GCA_028646575.1 Pseudocheirus occidentalis | reverse complement strand
TGTGATCCCTCTGTAAGTGTTGGAGTTTGGAGAAAAATACTATTTAGTTCTATAATTAATTGGTTAGTAGGCTGGGTTCTATGGTTAATTGATAGAGCATTTCCCTGGATTCTGACACCTTTCCTATTACAGATTATCCTGAAAAACCACTATCAGTGGACTTCTCAACTTGTAGAAAACAAAAATAAACAAACTTGGGTTTTTGAGCAAATGGTTCCTTGTCTAAAATAGGAGCTTTTTTCTTTTCCAGAATGGGTTAATAAGACCTGTGCCTCCAGAGAAAATCTATGCAGCCAATTAACATGAGAGAAATTTATGAGACATCTTATAACCCCTTAGGCCTGTAGTGCATGGAAGAGAGCCAGAGGAAGGAAACTTATGCATCTGGAGTGGGCTGAGTGCTGAACTGGGAATTAGAAGCCAGGTCATCATTCTAGCTCTACTGCCAACCATATAAGGATGAACTAGCTGTATCTCAGTTTCTTTATCTGAAAAATGGGAATAATCATACTATTTCCATGTAACATTATGTTTCTCAACAGTCATAACAATGTTGAAGATTCTGGAACCTTCTTGGAAGAAAACTGATATTTACAGGTATGCCTTGTTCAGTGTTGTAATTTGTTCTACGAAAAAAATCTTTAGGGAGGAACAAAGTTGAATGGAGTACAGCCATCACAGTCTGAAATAGATACAGCTGAACAAGCAAAGTCACAAGAGTGTAGTGGGAGTTGGGGTGGAAACTCAACTATATTCATCTCATTTGGTGGCCTCAAAATGTTACCAGTAAAATTTAGGAAGTTAGAGTAGAGAATTGGCAGGGCTGTATCTTTTCTTTTGTTGTTGTTGTTTTGTTTTTTGGAGGGGGGCAGGCAGAGCAGTTGGGGTTAAGTGACTTGCCCAAGGTCACATGGCTAGTACATGTTAAGTGTCTGAGGCTGGATTTGAACTCAGGTCCTCCTGATTCCAGGGCCATTGCTCTATTCACGAAACCACCCAGCTGTCCCAAGGTTGTATCTTTAGAGGCATTATTTTTAAATGATGCTGATGGGCTAATATTATATAGGGCATGTCTATATACCTATAGAGCTGTAGTTATGAGTTTTTGCACCAAAGGCAAATTTACTTGTAGGGGTCCAAGAGGAGAAGAAGATAGTCCATCATCCAGGATGTCTAGTTTCCGTCATCCCCACAACCCAAGGGATTGATGGGAGAAGGCAGGATCTTCCTATCTGGAAGAGAGCCTTATGGGAACATGGCCCCAGAGGTTCATGCAAAGGAAGCACATTCCCAGATGTTGGTTCTTTAGTCAAAGCCCCATCCACCCTGTGTTAATCATGGATTTGTCTATTGCAAGTGACCTGTACTTGAAAGATATGGCTAAGTTGCCCTCCATTTCCACCTATTATTCTCCAATTAAACTGCCTTAGAATGATTCAAACAAAACCTTTGAGGATTCTCACTTCTCAAGAAGACTTTTTGGTTGCCCAATATCTATGGTAGAGAAATTAAATGAAAATTTTTTTTCCAATTTATTTATTTATTTTTAGTTTTCAACATTCATTTCCACAAGATTTTGAGTTGCAAATTTATCTCCCTGTCTTTCCCCTACCCACCACCGCAAAATAGCAAGCCTACTGAATACCAATTCCCCCAATGTGTTCTCTCTTATATCCTCCCTCATATCTCCCCCCCAACTTTCCAGTAGGGCAAGATGTATTTCTATACCCCAACGCCTGTATATCTTATTTCAAAGTTGTATGTAAAAAACAATTTGTTTTTGAAACTTTGAGATCCATAGTCTTTCCCTTCTTTCCTACTCACCAATTGCCACTGGGAAGACAAGCAATTCAACATAGGTTGTATATGTGTAGTTATGCAAAACATTTCCATAGGAGCTATATTGTGAAAGACTAACTATATTTCCCTCCATCCTATCCCGTCCCCCAGCTATTCTGTTTTCTATTTTGACCTTGTCCCTTTTCAAAACTGTTTGCTTCTAACTACCCTCTTCCCCAATATGCTCTCCCTTTTATCACTACCCTCCCCACCTCTTATCCCTTTCCCCCCTGTTTTTCTGTAGGGTAAGATACCCAATTGAGTGTGTCTGTTATTCTGTGCTTACGCCAAATTCAATGAGAATAAGGTTGTCCCATTCCCTTACACCTTCCTGCTCTTCCCCTACATTGTAACAGTTTTCTCTTGCCTCTTTTTTATGAGATAATTTACCCTATTCTATCTCTCCCTTTTTCTTTCTCCCAATAAATTCCTCTCACATCTCTTAATTTTATATTTTAGATATCATCCCTTCATATTCAATTCATCCTGTGCCCTCTGTCTATGTATACATGAATATATATATATATATATATGCCCACACTCACATATATATTTATATACACATGCACCCTCCTATATAGACATACATATGTATGTATACATATATACATATATATATATATATTCCCTTCAACTATCCTCATACTGAGAAAAGTCTCATGATTTACAATTATTGTTTTCCCATGTAGGAATGTAAATAGTTCAACATTAATAAATTCCTTGTGATTTCTTTTTCCTGTTTACCATCTCATGCTTCTCTTGCTTCTTGTATTTGAAAGTCAAAATTTCTGTTCAGCTCTGGTTTTTTCATCAAGAATGCTTGGAAATCCTCTATTTCATTGAATGAGCAAATTTTCTCCTGAAGCATTATACTCAATTTTTCTGGGTAGGTAATTCTTGGTTATAATCCTAACTCCTTTGACTTCCAGAATATTATATTCCAAGCCCTTTGATCCCTTACTGTAGAAGCTGCTAGGTACTGAGTTATCCTAATTGTGTTTCCACAATACTCAAATTGTTTCTTCCTGACTGCTTTAGTATTTTCTCCTTGACCTGGGAACTTGGAATAGGATCACAATATTACTACGAGTTTTCTTTTGGGGATCTATTTCAAGAGGCAATCAGTGAATTCTTTCAATTTCTATTTTGCCCTCTGGTACTAGAATATCAGGGCAATTTTGCTTGATAATTTCTTGCAATATGGTGTCTAGGCTTTTTTTTAAATCATGGCTTTCAGATAGTCCAATAATTTTTAAATGATCTCTCCTGGATCTATTTTCCAGGTCAGTGGTTTTTCCAATGAGGTATTTCACATTGCCTTCTATTTTTTTTTCATTTGTTTGGATCTGTTTTATAGTGTCTTGATTTCTCATAAAGTCATTAGCTTTCAATTGCTCCAATCTTATTTTGAAGGAGTTATTCTCTTTAGTGAATTTTTGAAATTCTTTTTCCATCTGGGCAATTTGACTTTTAAAGGCATTCTTATCCTCACTGGCTTTTTGAGGCTCTTTTGCCATTTGAGTTAGTCTACTTTTTAAGGTGTTATTTTCTTCAGTGTATTTTTGGGTCTCCTTTAGCAGGCTGTTGACTCTCTTTTCATGGTTTTCTTGCAGCATTCTCATTTTTCTTCCCAATTTTTCCCTCTACTTCTTACTTGATTTTCAAAATTGTTCTTGAGCTCCTCCATGGTCTGTGACCAATTCATATTTTTCTTGGAAGCTTTTGATGTAGAAGTTCTGGCTTCGTTGCCCTCCTGCCTTTCCATGCTTTGTTCCTTTGTGTCCACACAAAAGGATTGTATGGTTTGTTTGCATTTCCTCTGCTTGATCATATTGCCAATTACTTGACTTTTGAGCTCTTTGCCATGGTAAAACTATGCTTTCAGAATGGAGAGAGGTTTGTCCCAAATTGCTGGGGTTTTTACAGCTTCCAGAGCTATTAGTTTACCTCTTTATGGTCCCCACAAACTCTGTCACGCTGTATACACCCCAGGACCACTACCCAAGACCACAATCCAGAGCCAAGCAAGTCAAAGCAAGAGCAATTACCCTCTGAATGATCGTTGGGTCCCCCTAGAATTTGCAGGCCAGGAGCTCTGGAAGCAGCCATGCAGCAGCAGCTGCAGCCACTGCACCTCAGCCTCTTCTCACCTCAGGGCAGGGGCCAGTCTGGACTCTTCCTTCACCCTTCCAACAGAGTTCCCCACTGACCTTTCATTTTATCTTTGGCGTTTATGGTCTGGGAATTCTGGAAACCACCACAGCAACTGCTGATTCACTTTCTTGAAGTCTATTTTGGCCAGTCTGGGCTTCCCTGGGGCTGGAACCTTGGCTCACAAGGGATTGTGCTAGGCTCTCGTACTGCTGTGATAGACCCTTGCTGTTGCCCTGCCAGGCTGCCTTCAGTGGGAGCTTCATTTCTCTCTGTCACTTTGTGGGTTATATATCTTTAACATTTGTTTAGAGTCATTTTTTTACAGGTATTGGAAGTGATTAGAGCCAGATCCTATACCAAGTTTGTGCTTTTACTCTGCTGTTTTTGCTCCACCCCAATTACTGGTCTTCATATGGTGACTAGACTATGAATATTTTTGAGGGACTAGACTTAAGGATACAATTTTTTGTTGTAAGACAAACATATGTTGACAGGCTCACACAGGAATTTTGTGGCTGTGGCCATTAGCAGTGTCTGTAGAGATGGAACTGATTCAGACCAGGATTGTAACTCCTCTTTCCTAACCTCTTTCACATTTTAACTTTCTTCTTCTACCTTTCCTTTTTCAGATTCTCTTTCTTTACTCTCTCCCATTTTTTCTTTGTTTGACCCTTTCTTGCTATATTCCCCTAATCTATGGCTTAAGTTTGTCATGATGAAAAAAAAATCCCCATCACACAGAGCTTAAAAGGTTGCTGACTCCTATAGCTTTTAAGAGCTATTTCATGTATTTTTCCTGCTGCCATCTCCAGGTGCTGATAATATCTGTTCTTACTGCCCTACAATAGAATATCTACTCTATGTTTCTGGCCTATAGCCATCCTGGGAAAAAGGTGAGTAGGGAAGTAATCTTCTAAGTCGGGTCACTTTTTAAAAGGTTACCTGCTGCTATAATTGGTCAGAGTTGAAAGTGTTGCTGATGGTTCCCACGTTGAGAGTAAAGACCTGTAGGTCCCATTGTCTATTATATCTGAACAGAAATAAGGCCATCTAGGTAATCCATTCACTTAGGGGAGTCTGTTTTAGTTTTACTATAATAATGTTACTATAAAAAATGTTACTATAGTAGTAACAGTAGTGGGAAGGATTCTGGTACCATTCTTAGGACTATGGGCAATAGGTGTTTCCTTTTTGCCTCACAAGTCAGCAATCTTGCCTTATTGGATGAGGAACTGTTTTGTGGTAAATCAAGTTAAATTTGTAAAGTGTGGGAGACAGCTGGGAACTGGAAGCCAATATTTAGTGATTTTCTAGTGAATATTTAGCAACTGGCTCTCCAGAAAAAAATGCAGTGGACAGAGCACCATTGGCCCTGGCATCAGGAGAATGCGAGTTCAAATCTGGCCTCAGCCACTTACTAGCTGGGCAAGTCACTTAATCCCAATTGTTTCTAAAAAACCAAAACATAACAAAATGTATAAAATTTTAAGTTTAATTTTCATTATTAACATTTTCTCTACCATTTTCTTAAATCTAGAAAACAAAACAATAAATCTATCTATGATTTATAACATTTGCTAATTTCTGAGGTGGAAATACTTGCACTGAAAACTTAATGATTGGTACTCTCCAGACACTTGGATTTAATTCCAGTATACCACCGTCAAATTTTAATATGGTGAAGTGGGAAGGAGAAGGAAATCCTGAGTTCAAGCCCTGCCTCTGGAAAAAATAAAATAAAATAAGAAAAATCCTATGAGACCCTGGATAAGTTGCCTAACCCCTAGATAACTCAGTTCCCTTTTCTTTAAAATGGGGATTATAATATTTTCATTATCCACATCAGCATGTTTTAAACCTTAAAATACTGTATAAATATGAGTTCTATTCACCAACTTCGAAAACTGGATGTACTTTCAATGAACACATATTTCAATTCATACATGGAATTCCCTCTGTGATGTACTTAAGTACTCATTTGTCTTTTGTTTTAAAATTTCTATCCAGAGAAAGAACTGATAAATAGAAGTATTTATACAATGATTTTACATATATCTATATTTATGGATACACACATGTGTGTATGTACGTGTGTGTGTGCGCAATGGTAGCCATCTCTATGTTGGGGGACAGCGAAGAAAAAAAGGGAAAAAAAAAGAAAAAGAAGTTTACATAGTAACTTTATTATATATTTCAAAGAAACAGCAAATTGTACATAATAGATTTACAGTTTCATGTGCCATCATTTTTAATTATGTCATAGAAATGCTTGTTTTAGTCCATAAATTAAAAATAAAATAAATAAAAATTAAAAAAAAATTTCTCCTGAGGGGGAAACCTCTTGCTGCTTTGGCAATCTGTTTTATTTTTGGAGAGCTCTAATCATTAGAAAAAATTTTCTTACATATGCCTAAATTTTCCACTTTGTAACTTCTGTCAAGTATGTTTAATTCTCTTTTCTCTGGGGCCAAATACAACCAGTTTAATCCCTCTTCCACGTGACAGCCTTTCAATTGCTTGAAGGCAGCTGTTTTGTTTCCCAGTCTTCTCTTTTCCAGGCTAACTATTCCTAGTCCCTTCAGTTTATCCTCACATGGCAAAGGTTTAAGGCCCTTCACATTTCTGGTTCTCCTTCTCTGTACAGTCTCCAGCTTATCAATGTCTTTCCTAAAATATGGTGTCTAGGACTGAATTCAGTCCTGGAGAAATGATTTGACCAGGGCAAAGGACATTGAGTAAGACTCACGTCCTTATTCCTAAAAGTTATGACTCCTAATGAAGACTAAAATTGGACAGGCTTTTTTTTTCCTTTTTGGAGGGCAATTGGGGTTAAGTGACTTGCCCAAAGTCACACAGCTAGTAAGTGTGTCAAGTGTCTGAGGCCAGATTTGAACTCAGGTCCTCTTGACTCCAGGGCTGGTGCTCTACTCACTGTGCCACCTAGCTACCCCAGGCTTTTTTTTTTTAACCATAATTTGGTATTGTTGACACACTGAGCTTATAGTTAAATTATAACCTCTAGATCTTTAAAAAAAATAGACTTTGATTGATATTTTTTAGTTTTTACATTGTCCAAATACATATATAGGGTGTCCCAAAAGTCTTAGTGCTTAGGCTCATAAAGCTAAAAATGTACTAAGATTTTGGGGACAATTTGTATAAGAATTGAACAGCTCTGACTCCCTGTCTAGTCAGTTATCATAATCCTGTCTACCCTGAGATCCAGAGTGAATTGGATTTAAGAATTTTTCTTTGAGAAAGAAATCTAGCAAGTAAACATCATTAGCCATGTAGCTTTCAGCGATTAAAATTATCTTCCTTTGGACAGAACAACCTCTGGTAAGCGGAGGGGAGAAGAGAGGAGAAGAGAGGATGAGCTGAATTGCCCAACTAAAATTGGCCAGCTGGGTCCCCATTCAGGCAGCATAGACTTCTCACAGGTTGTAGTTTCTCCTTCATTTTTGAAGAGAATGACCATGACATCAGGAAGATGATACTACGACTCACTTTGAGCTCTGGATTTCATGGATTGCACAGCAACAGGTCCCTATTGTTGAACCTTAGAAAGTGAGAACCTGAAAAGACTTTAACTTGAAAGGGCCGAGGTCTCCCATTGCATCCTGGGCCATCTCTAGTCATCCTGATCCACATCTGGCCACTGGACCCAGATGGTTCTGGAGGAGAAAGTGAGGCTGGTGCCTTTGAACAGCCCTTCCTCACTCAAAATCAATTGCAAGTCATGTCATCATCTCCCTGATGTCATAGTTCTCTTTGAGAACAAAGGACAAATCACAAGTCTACCATGAGGAATAATCCAATACTTTCTTTGATCCTTTTATTCCCCCCAGCAAACTCAACAAACCCCACCCTTTTGTTGTCCTTGGCTTTCCTCAGCAACTTCAGTTCATTCTGTGCTTAATATTCCTGATAGTATTTTTCACAGTACTGTTTCACACTTTTGTATTGATCCTTTAACTCACCCTTGTTTCAATTCAATCCAATTCGTTTTAATTCAATTCAATTCAATTGTTATTTACTACACAATTACTATGTGTCAGGCACTATGCTAGGGTTAAAAAAGACTACACAGTGATGATAGTCAAACTCATGAATTAATTTCTATATTGATATAGAAAAAGATGGAGTAGAGAGAGTAAAGATGAGAAGCCAGGTCAGATATACTTACTCAAAAGAGTTGGAGCAGGGATACTGGTCCTGCAAAAGGGACTCAGAGGGATCAGATAGAAAGAAGGAGAATAAGGAGAAAGTCATGTCAGGAACATTTAGGGAGTAGAGAAGATCTAGGAGGAGGGAGTAATCAGTGGAGTCAGCTGCTTCAGAGAGGATGAGGATAGCTAAAAATGCAATTGGGCTGGACAATTAAGAGGTCATGGAGAGCTTGAAAAGGTAGCTTCAGTTGTGTGACATGTTTAGGAGACCAGAATGGACCCATAATATCAGATGCTAATGGTGGGGATGCTAAACCATAGAATAGGGGAGCAACAAAAAAAACAGAGTATGGGGAACCATCTGGAACCCACCTACCATTCCCCTCCTAAAGAGATTTACCCTTAAGGAGAGGAGTACTTATTTCTCCAATATTGAAAAGGGAGTTTGGAAATTAGTGAGAGGATAGACATGAAGATAACTTTTGATTTAAAAAATTTTTAAAAAGCTTCATCTCCAAGTTTTCTCCCTCACTTCACCCCTCTAGCACCCACTGAGAAGGCAAGAAATATGATCCCATATACATTGGTAAAACTATTTTAACATTAGTTAT
The DNA here is from genome assembly GCA_028646575.1 of Pseudocheirus occidentalis. NCBI lineage: Eukaryota > Metazoa > Chordata > Mammalia > Diprotodontia > Pseudocheiridae > Pseudocheirus > Pseudocheirus occidentalis. The sequence goes on along the minus strand of CM053595.1, from coordinate 193,475,068 downwards.
ATTGTGGGAAAAATCAAGAAAAATATAGAGGAAAACATGCTTCAGTTTGCACTCAGAGTTCATCAGTTCTCTGTCTGGAGGTAGTTTTCATCATGAGTCCTTTGGAATAGTAGGGGATCATTGTATTGATCAGAGTTGCTAATTCTTTCACAAATACTTATTATTAAAATATTGCTGTTACTACGCATGATGTTCTGGTTCTGCTCACTTCACTTCCTATCAGTTATTATAAGTCTTCCAAGGTCTTCTGAAACCATCTCCTTTATCATTCCTTCTAGCACAATGATATTGCATCATAATCATATACCATAATTTTTTCAGCTGTTCCCCAACTGATGAGTATCTCTTCAGTTTTCAATTCTTTATTATCACAAAAAGAACTATTATAAATATTTTTGCACATGTAGGCCCTTTTCTTTTCCTTTTATCTCTTTAGTCATATAGACCTAGTAGCAGTATTTCTGGGTCAAAAGGTATGCACATTTTTATACCTCTTTGGGCATTACTCTAAATTGTTCTCCAGAATGACTGTACCAGCTCACAGCTCAACCAACAATGCATTATTGTCCCTATTTTTTCACATTCCCCCACGATTTATTATTTTCCTTTCCTGCCAGGTTAGCTAATCTGATAGGTAGAAGGCAGCATCTATGAGTTTTTTTAATTTGTATTTCTATAATTATTAGTGATTTAGAACATTTCTTCATATAGCTATTGATAGCTTTGATTCCTTCTTCTGAAATTTACCTTTTCATATCTTTAGACTGTTTAACAATTGGGGAATAGCTCTTTTATAATATAAATCTGGCATAGTTCTCTAGATATTTGAGAAGTGAGGGCTTTATCAGAGAAACTTATATAACTTTTTTCTAGTTTAACTGTGAAAGAGAAGCTATAGATGGGTGAAAACTTGAAGGAATGATCTATTTCCTGTCTACTTCAGGTACCTGTAAAGCCAAGCACAAGCAGATTCCCAAAAGAATGCTACTGTGAACAGCTTTTAAGATTTGGATTACACAGTAATAGTGAACACTCTGTTTATTCCATTACAAATCAAGATTCAGTACAATATTCACAATATAATATTCTCAATATTATATCTTATTATAGAAAGTCACAATATAGTGTTCATAACAGCTTAACATTAGAATGGCCACACAGTTTTCCCTACAGTGGCGACAATATTTAGAACAAGGAACAAAAGAATAATCACCTGGTTTCCCTAAGGGGGAAACCCTTCTCACTTAAAGATTCAACCAATCAATTCACAAAAGAATAATCACCTGGTTTCCC
>CM053595.1:193407162-193473275 GCA_028646575.1 Pseudocheirus occidentalis | reverse complement strand
ACAAAAGAATAATCACCTGGTTTCCCTAAGGGGGAAACCCTTCTCACTTAAAGATTCAATCAATCAATTCACAATATAGCAGTCTTCCACTCATGGGGTAACCACTAACTTAATCAGTCACTCATCTAGCAGTCAGTCACTAAGCTAGATTCCCAATTACTAAATATCATTAGTCACTAATATCGTTCTTAGAAAACCACACAAACTTTCCAACCTTTGGTTTCCAGTAAACCTCAGTTTGGCAAACCACCAAGGGCTAGCCTTTTCTTCATCTTGACTCTGGGAGGTCTCTCTGATTCCCTGGATCCCCTTCCATGGTTCCAGCTCCCTCCTGAATCTGCCAAACAATCACCTGAATTCAGAAGCAGACAGCTACCAGGTTCTCATCCAGTCCTCAGAGGTAGACAGTTTCCAGGTCCTTGTCCTCAGCAAACCTCACTTTTGTCCAAGGAGAGGCCTTTTCTTCATCTTGACTCTGGGTGATCTCTCTGATACCCTGAATCCCCTTCCATGGTTCCAGCTCCCTCCTGAATCTGCCAAACAATCACCTGTATTCAGAAGCAGACAGCTCCCAGGTCCTTGTCCAGTCCTCAGGGCAGTCCCTGGCACACACTGAAGTTCACAGGGTCCAGCACATCTCAAACCCTTCACCACGTCTCTTGCCTGGAACTCAAGGATCAGCCAAGCTATGAACAAAGTCTTATCCTAGTCATGCTTCTTCAGTCTTCCAGCAGTTTAGCTAGCTCTAGCACCCGAATATTGGCCTTCTGTTTGGCCTTCACCAGATTCTGGTCTCAGAAAACTCCAATTCAGTTTTCAGTTAGCTTCCAGATGCTGGGAGAGAAAGTCTCTTTGTCTCTGTCTCTCTCTCTCTCTCTGTCTCTGTCTTTGTCTCTCTCTGTCTCTCTGTCTCTGTCTCTCTGTCTGTCTGTCTGTCTCTCTCTCAGCTGGCTTCAGTCTCCATGAATCTTCCTTCACTGAGGAGCCAATTCCAATTCTGTCTCTCTGTCTCTAGAATTCTTCTTTATATACAACACTGACCTCTTATCTCAGCCAATAGCCTTCTTCCATGTCAACAGGGGAGTTCATGCCTTCTCAACAATAAACAGGGTTCACACCTTCCATACTTAGCCCTAAGTTACTAAGTCTAAGTATCTGATAAACTGATTACTATTACAGTACCTCACTTTTTTTTCCTCCAGTTATCAATCTGAAGTGATAGGAACAGCAGCTGATAATATTGATAATACTGTACCAAAAGTCAGGAGACCTTGGTTTGGGTCCTAACTCCAACATTTGCTAGATATGAAGTCATGGGCAAGTCACTAAACCATCTGCACCTCAGTTTTCTAATAGTAAAATTGGGATAATGATTCTGGCATTAAAGCACTATGTATGTGAATTATTATTACAATTGCTATCCCATGTGATATTTCTTTAAATGCTGGAAATATTTATTGAGCATATGTTGAATGTAAATTGAACATTTATGTTGTTTAACCTTTTAAGTATTCACGTCTCAACTCAACAGCTAGATTCTAAGCTATTTCAGAGCAGGGACTGTTTTTGCACTGGATCTAGAGTCAGGAAGACCTGAATTAAAATCTGGCCTCAGAAACTAACTAGCTGTGTGACCCTGGGCAAGTCACTTAACCCAGTTTCTCATCTGCAAAATGAGCTATAGAAGGAAATGGCAAACCGTTCTAGTATCTTTGCCAAGAAAACCCAAAATGGAGTCACAAAGAATTGTATACAACTGAAATGACTCAGCAACAACATTAACATCTACTATAGAACCTAACAGAGTACTTTGAACATAATACTTGTTGGCAGTGGCAGGAGGCTATACCCCAGAAAACTATTTGCTACTCCTAGGGGACAGACTGTTCACTAGCAGCTTATGGGAGCAGAAAGTGGACCCATGACATCAAGTTCTTATGGTGAGCACACTAACCATTATAATAAGGAAGCAGGCAAAGATCCAGGATATCACCTTATGGAGCCTATATCCCATTTCCTCCCCAATGAGATTTAGCCTTAAGGAAGAAAGTTGTTCTTTTGGTTTGAGTATTTCTGATAGCTGGACAGGGATCAAAGAAATGCTCCATGAGAGCAGACAGAGATAGAATTATCTCTATTAGACTTAAGGATTTTTTGTTGTTTGTTTGCTTTTGAGACTGGGTCTCCTATCTTGTCCAGGCTGGACAAGGCTGTACTTGGGCCTGTCCACTCAGAGGCCCAATGTCAATGCTGATCAGTAAGGAAGCTTCAACCTGTTCTGTTTTTCCAACCTGGCTTGGTTTGTCTTTTCATAGGTAGCCAGACAGCCCTCTGCTCCCAGGGGCTCATCATATTGGTGCCAGACCTAGTACAGGCAGCTTTTTATGTATGGTAGCTCAGGATTCTCGAGTTCAAGAGACTGGCCGTCCTCAGTCTCCCCAGTTGCTGGGATTCCATTCATACACTTCCATACGGGTAAGGGAGCTTCTCTTTAAGGTTTATAAGGGGTTCCTGTGAAGCTAAAGTGGATTGCATCATGTCTTAAGATGGAACACACACACACATGATTAAGAAAGAATTGTGGTGAGGTGTTGGGGCAGAAAGGATGCATCTGTTTTTGTGTGCAGTATCAGTACAGCATGGTGGAAAGAGGCTGGATTTATCAGAGGACCGTGGTTTGGATCTTTGTTACTTCTCAGCTGTGTGACTTTGGGTAAGCCTCCAGGAACCACAGGATAACATAAAGCCTAACTGTAGAATTTTCAACCGCTATCTCCAAATATTTGTGTAAAGATGGTCAGCAAACTATCTTGTAGGCCAATAGTGCCAAACTCAAATAGAAGTAGATCCCTGTGACTGCATATTGATCACGAATTAGTCACAAATTAACATAATTTATGTTGTATCATGGGGAAGCTAGGTGGCTCAGTGGATATAGTCAGCTATCCATGCAGCCTGAAGTCAGGAAGGTTCAAATCAGACACATACTAGCTGTATGACCCTGGTCAACTCTCTTAACCCTGTTTGCCTCAGTCACCTCATCTGTAAAATCTTCTGGAGAAGGAAGTGGCAATTTACTCTTGTATCTTTGTCAAGAAAACCCCAAATGGGATCACAAACAGTCAGAAAGGACTGAGAACAACTGAATAAAACAACATGTTGTATTGTATTTTTATTTTGTTCCACATTTCCCACTTTCATTTTAATTGGGTTCAGGCTACACTCCAGGAGTTCTGCCAGCTGCAAGTTTGAAGACTTGGTTGTATACGACACTGCCCTAAAGAATTTATGGAATAGTCATTACGTACAGAAAATAAGGACCAAAGACTATTATGGGCTGGTGGTTACAAGAGTGTAGGAGAAAGGTTGAGAGAGAAGGATATGGAAGTACTGATTGGGAATTACAGACAAACTAAGGGCATAAAGGGTGCTGTCAGAACTCTTAAAAAAACTGGATTATCTAGTCATGTGCATCCTTCTTCCCTTTGCAAAGTCAGACAATAAAGCTTATAAAGCTGTATAATTAAAGAGTTCCAACTTTAACTATACATGTGCATAACTGTACATGTGCAGCATTGTGACATTCTCCCCTCCCCCAATCTTGTATAGGATGTGGAGAGAGGCAAATATTGAAACATGAGTTTGAGAGCTAATAGCTTTCTAGTTTAGGTGTGGTTGTTGTTGTTTGTCCCTCATGCTCAAAGAGGACATGATGTCAGGAAGGTGATGCCATGACTTGCAAGTGAGTTGGATTTAAGTGAGGAAAGGTTGTGCAAAGTCACCAGCCTCACTTTCTACTCTGGAGCCATCTGGGTCCAGTGGCCAGATATAGATTGGAATGACTGGAGATGTCCTCCTCTAGTTTAGGTAGTAGGGTTATAGTCTCTAAAATTAGGTGGAAGAGTTAGAAGTAGAAACATTTATTTAGTGGGATGAGGGATGTAAAGAGGAAAGAAGAAATTTTGGTCCTTTTCCTGGATGCCACCCAAAGCAGCCCACATTTTGGCAGCTTTATTGCTTTAATTGCTTACTTTGTTTCTATGCTATTTGAAGGTGTTTTTAAAAAACTAGATGATCATCTACTATGACTTTGCAAACCTAAGAATCTGCCAAGTGGGACTAAGAAACGGAAATTGAATTCTAAAAGGGTATAAGGACATTTTCCTCAGCTTAATCTTAGGTGGGAATAGAACTGAAAGAATGTTTGCTACTAATAATTTTACAGGGGGCATATACATAAATATGTGATTAGATCATTCTCTTAGACTTTTTCCTTTTGAAGCCAGTAAAATAGAAAGAGTGATAATAGAGTAATATAGAAAGAGTAAAGATTAGTCAAAATGCATGTGGGGTAGGGAGATTGCAGTGATTTTTGGCCTGAGGGTACCTTGATGCTGAGGTTTGAGGCTGTTAGCCTTACCTGGCATGGAATGTTGAACCCACTGAGGTTTCTTTCATGGGTTACATAGGTTTAAGCTAGAAGGGACCATCTAATTCAATCTTTTCATAAATGGCTTGTCTAAGGCCACATTGGGAGTAGCTGAACTAGGACACGAGTTTAGGTCCTCCAACTCTGAAACCAGTGAACTATGGTAGAAGCTAGCAGCTAGTCAGGATGGGATTTGTGATTCCTTGGGGGCGACCACTCTCCTGGTCCACATTCTTGTGGGCTCCAGTACACTTCATACTTTGGGGGCTTTTCATATGCCATGGGAGACAATCACAAAATCCTCTCTGAGGCACTCTGACTAGAATTCTAGAACATATATGTTACTGAGCTGGGACATGGGTTTTCTGAATCAGTATTGGAAGTATTTTGTGTTTTGAGATGAAAGAGTAAAACTCTTATTGATCACTAGACCAGGTAAAGTCAGTCAATCAAATATTACTTAAGCATCCACTATGTTTCAGGCATTGTGCTAAGCTGGCCACTTGGTAGACTTGGACAATAAAGACAACATCCACTGACTTTGTCTACCTCCTTTCTCCAGGAAATTTGATGTGGAAGTCTCCCTGGAACTTTATGAGGAGGGAAGGGAGATGGATTACTCTCCCCCTTTGCCAGCCATGGTAGGTGCTTGTACATGGAAGTGATCATATATACTCTACCTAGGAGAGCCTAGCCCTTGGACCTCTGGCTGTGTTTCTTTCCCTGAGTATGAGTGACTGAAGAGCAATTTAGAAAAGACATTTATCATTGGAGGCAACCTTGTAAATAGGACCTTTCTTGACATCACAGTTGGAGCTAGTTGGACACAAGAACTGATTGAACTATTTACAAGTCTATATTTCTCAGGGGAGATGATCATAAAGGAAAAATGAACCCAAGCCTTTGCCTGGCTTTCCAAAAGATATGTACCTTGATGGAGCTGAGTAGTGCAGAGAGGAGAGGAAGATGAAATGTCTATTCAGCAGTCCCATAAAGTTCTTCATGTCTTAATGATTTAAGTATTAACCACCAAAGAGAGCGTAATGGGAACTATAAGATACTGTGTTATGTTTTAAGTGTTTGTCAATATGTTCTATTGAATCTTTCGTGTTTCTACTATTTCTTTTGTATGGAGCAGGAAACAATACCTATACCTTTTTTGGGGGGGAGGGGAGGCCCTAGACATGAAACCAAACTCTAAGTAATTTTCTGCAGGTCTTCAGTATGGGAAAATAAAGACCAAGAGACTTGGAGAAAAGACCCTGACTTCTCTTTAGAGACCAGACTTCCCTAGGACTGAACCTGGATAGTCAGGTGCCACAGTGGATGGAGCACTGGGCCTGGAGTTAGGAGTTCAAATCTAGCCTCAAACATTTACTAGCTGTGTGACCATGGGCAAGTCATTTAACTCTGTTTGCTGCAGATTCCATATCTGTAAAATTAGCTGGAGAAGGAGATGGAAAACCACTCTAGTATCTTTGCCAAGAAAATCCCAAAAAGGTATCATAGAGAACTGAACATGACTGGATGATTAAACAACGGAACTAAACTTGGGCCAACAGATAAAGGAGAGTGTCCTAACCCCCTGGACCTAGTTGTAGGTCTATTATTACTTTAAACCTATACATCAATACATATGTGTGTCTACATATATACATACATACGTACATACATACATATATGTATATAAATGTACACACTCACCCACAGACCTTATAGACCAATGGTTCTCAATCTTCCTAATGCTGTGACGCTTTAATAGTTATATGTGGGAGTGTCTGCATGTTGGTGGACCCACCTGGAGACAGAGGAGGTTTCTAAGACCATCAGAAATATGTGTTTTCTGACCCCTGTGACCCCTGTGAAAGGATCATTCGACTCCAAAGGGGTCATGACCCACAGGTTCAGAACTGCTGGTATAGACAAACAAATATATGTATATATCCATGCCTTGTATCCACATGCGTATAATATAGCTATATCTATACATATGTCTGTGCATGACCTTTTCTAGTGACTGGATGATCTGTATTCAACTCTTATTGACTAATGACTCTTTGAACCACAGCTTCTGTCACATATTTTTACTCTAAAGGTCTGCTAACAGCATGGCAAAGCAGAGCTCCACCAAGAGAACTGTGGAGCCGATGAAAGGGCTTATGAGATGGCTGTGTACGTATCTCTCCCTCCTTCCCTCTCTTTCTTTCTCTCTCCCTCCCTCCCTCCGTCCTCTCCCTCCTTTCCTTTCTCTCTCTCTCTCTCTCTCTCTCTCTCTCTCTCTCTCTCTGTCTTTCTCTCTCTCTCTCCTTTCCTCCCTCTCTCTCTGATCAGAGAAAGCACTTGGGGAGACGTCATCTTCCTAGGACATGTGCAAACATCCCGGCACATTTGTCCCTCCTGACCAGCAGGCTGGCTTTCAGTACAACTCTCTTTGGATCATTACTCCCTTGTCCAACATCTTCACTGCTGCAGAGTTGGGGGAGGAGAGAACAGACTTTAAAGAAAACACCTCTGGAAAAGCATTAACCCTGTCAGGCCTCTAGAGTCTCGACATCTGATCACCCGTTCCTGGTGGATTCTAGAAGAAGGTGCTGCTGACCCTTTTGGTCATCTAGCCTAGCCCTGCTAAGAGCTTCACAAGCTCATTTTGAATCATTGTGGGTAATGACCTCTCTGATCATTATATCACCATGGTGTTTGAGGTACCATACAAACAAAGCAGATAGGATTTGGTTGCCTTGAAAAATAAACATAAAAATCTGCCGCACTTTACCCGGTGCTCCACATTCATATTTTTAGAGACGTCCTCATCCAGAACCAGATCAGCCACTGACCTAATGACTAGTTTGGCTTGTACTATCTATTTTGTTTTCAATGGAAATTTACCCTCAGCCTAAATTCTTTTCCACTCAGTCCAGTGTTATTCAGGATAAGTAAATCAGGGTGAGGTATGTAGGCACGCAAAGACAGCCTCAGCCATCCCAGCATTCTTCCCAGTACTGTTGAGGAAATGATCGGGAATTCTAGATAAATGAATGTACTCTCCAGGTGAGAGTATAGGGGAGTGTTAGGCTGAGGGCAGAGTTGTAACTAGGGTAGGGACCTTATTCCAGATACCTGGGGAAGCAAAGCAGGGGGAAGGGTCACTTCTTTCTTGCTGTTCCTGGGTTTTACCCTTTTCTCAGTCTGTGCTTTGCTCTTGAAAAGGTGGACCCTAGGGTGTCTAGGTGGTGCAGTGAATAGAGCACCAGCCCTGAAGTCAAGAGGACCTGATTTCAAATTTGGCCTCAGACACTTAACATTTACTAGGTGTGTGACCTTGTGCAAGTCACTTAACCCCAATTGCCCAGCCTTCCCCCCTCCAAAAAAAATACAAAGACTGAGTGGGTAGTAAGGCAATGGGAGGCAAAAGTAAGGAACTTTTTGTAGGACAAGGAAAAGGGGATGAGTTGCCCTCTTTGCCCATAGTAACTGCCCTCTATGCAACCCCCTCCTCTATTTTCACTATAATTTTGTAAAGTGGGCAAGGGTTCATGTTAACCCATAGGAGTCACAGTAGATGAAGGATAGGACAATCTGAGTTCAAATCTTATTCTTATTATCTGTTACTTATTAGCTATGTGACTCTGGGCAAGTCATTTTACCTCTTTTTCTTCCTTATCTGTAAAAGGGATAATAATACCACCTACTTTCTAGAATTGTGAGTATTAAATGAGACTGGATGTATATTTTGTGCTTTTAAAAACCTTAAATCTCTATATAAATTCTATTTTTATGTTTCAATCTCTCAAATGTAGAAACCAATGCCTAGAGAGGTAAAGGCACATGCCCAAGGTCACCCAGCAGATGGATGTTGGAGTCAGGTCTTGAAACCAAGGCTCCTGACTCCCTGTCCCATAAATTATACTGCCTTTCTTGGGAGGGCCTTTCCTGTCATTCCTTTTTCCCTTGGGTTTAGGAAAGAAAGTTCAGGCCTGCTCTGCCTGCCTGGAATAGGTGAAATAAATCTGTCTTTTACCTCTGCTCTTTTCCCAGCCCCCTTCTCAACCACGAGATAGGAGCAAGTTCATTTTTAGATTTAGAATTTGCTGCTGATTTGTGCCTCTGCCTTGTGAACAGATTTTGAGGAGGAAGCTAGAATCAGGCAGCTGAGTGAGCAGAATGGAATGATGTGGGCCCCCTCCTTTGAAAATTCACATGCAAATTGTGAAGAGCCTTGGGTTTTTTTGCATTTTTGTTGTTGTTGCTGTTGTTTGCCTCCCCTAACATTGGTAGAATAATAATTGAAAAGTTCTTTGTCTTGCTTAACCTCAAGTGGGTTTGTCAGTTTTTCATTTTCTGGGTACATTTATAGGAATCTTTTTTCCTCATCCATTGCTCTAATCATAATCTCTAACATATCCCCATTCCCATTCCCATGAAACCTGTTAACCATCAGGATGAGTGAACTCCCATTCTCTTACATCACACTGAGAAAGGCAAACAAATATTTGGTATTCTTATTCTTAATGATGATAATGATGATGATAATGATGGTGATGGTGCCCAAACCTTAAAGGTTTGTGAAGCATGTTGCAAATATTATCTCATTTTGAACCTCACAACAATCTTGGAAAAAGATGTGACAGTGACATAGTGACATCTTGCTAGATGGCAAGAAAAATATGTGCTTTTATAATGCCCATTTTGTAGCTGAGAAGCCTGAGTCATATAGAGGTTATGCAAAGGCCATACCTTTGAAGGAAGGTTCATGCAATAAAACAGTTAAAAAATAAAATTTTTTTACAGTAATCGGCCATGGATTGAGTTGAGAAGTATTCTTAGTATTAGAAAACACTGGGGCTAGCACAGATCTCAAAAGCAGCAATTAAATTTAACTCAGTAGTTCTCAGATGGATCCCTTTGGACAACAGGGTGAAAAGAACATTTGGTTCATCTAAAATCAGGCACACATGAAACAGGAAACAACAAAATAAAAATAGAGATATTTAAAAATATTCTAAAACTTAAAGATTTCTCTGTAACTGGTAACTTTCAAGTAATCAAGGTTTTTCTAAAGGAGATTTCTGCTCAGATATGGGTTGGAGTAGATGGTTTCAAAGGTCTATTCCAATTCCAAGATTCTGTGATTCTATGAAATAAAATAACCACTCCCCCCATAGCCCATGATCATACTGTTATCTCTTTCTGCTATCTCTTCTTTTTTCTTTCTTCTCTCCTTTTGGCCAATCTAGTTGCTGGTGCTCCTTTTCTACTGAGATGAATAGCTCAATAAACTGACAGCTCCTCCCCTTTCAGGGACCTTTCAGGAAACTAATAGATTGTTATTTTTGTCTTTGTATTTCTGCATCATTATGGAGTTAATCTATTACTCATCCCAGTTTGGAGGGCAACATCAGTATGCATTCAGTAAGCACTAAGCATTTATTAGGGGCAGCTAATTAGATGCCATAGTGGACAGAGTGCCAGGCCTGTAGTCAGGAAGACCTGAGTTCCAATCTGACCTCAGACACTTAGTAGCTGTGTGGCCCTGGGAAAGTTACTTTCCTGTTTGCTTCAGTTTCTTCATCTGTAAAATGAACCAGAGAAAGAAATGGCAAACCATTCTAATACATTTGCCAAGAAAAACCCAAATGAGGTCACAAAGAGTCAGAAATTATTGAAAATGACTAAACAATAATAGTAAACATTTATTAATATAGAACCACTAAACATTTTTGATTGGGGAAGAAACATCAGAATTTTGACTCGGGAAGACTTTTTGGCGACTGAGTGGTGGATTATTAATCAGCTAAGAGAGAGACCAGTAGCAGAAAGATCAGTTGGGAGGCTATTGCAATAAATAGTTTAGGTTAAAGTTGATGAGGGCCTGAACCGGGGTAAATGTAGTATAAGTAGAGAAGAGGAGAGATCTCTCTCTTCACAAGAGATCTTGTGAAGGTAGAATCAACAAGATTTAACAGCTGTTTGCCTATGGCGGTGGGGTGGCGTATGAAGGACAGACAGGAAAGTCAGAGATGATTTTGAGGTTATGAAAGTGAGTGACATGAAGGATGGCAATGCCCCAAATAGGGAAGTCTGAAGAAGGGTCCGGCTTATAGGGAAAAGTGAGTTCCATTATTTTTTTTATGAGGGGGAAGGCAGGGCAATTGGGCTTAAGTGATTTGCCCAAGGTCACATAACTAATTCAGTGTCAAGTCTCTGAGGCCGGATTTAAACTCTGAGGCCAGCACTGGTGCTCTATTCATTGTACCTGTCTGTACCTTGCTGTCCCCTCTTTTTTTTTGAAAGATCTTGTTTTATGAAATATGCAGAACAATTACTAAAATGAAGTCATCTCAATAAAAAGAATTGTAGTGCTGGAAAAACTAGCAAGTATCTTTTGTCTACACCCTCTTTTGCATGAGTGTGTGTGTGTGTGTGTGTGTGTGTGTGTGTACAGAGAAAGAAACTTGGCCTATTTACCCTGACTTCTATTTTGAATATGTTGAGTTTAAACTGGCAATGGGATATTGAGATGACCTATAAACATTTAGTGATGTCAGACTCTAGTCCTAAAACAAGTTAGTGCTGCCTATATAGAGTTGGGAGTCATCTGTATAGAAGCAATAACTATACCTTCAGGATCCAGTGAAAGGACTTTAAGTAGTAGTTATGAATTCAATAAATGGGACGATAATAAGAATAATGTAGGTGACAGATTCCAGAGATATTATGGAGGTAGAATACTGTAGGTCCTTGATTTGGTATGAGAAATGAGGAAGAGGCAAAGATAACTTCAAAGTTGTGAATATAGGAAATTGAGTATAGGAAATGGTAACATAGTCAGAAATGGTGAAATGAAGAGGAGCAGGCTTCGGGAAAATATTTTTTTCAGACACATTGAGTTTGAAGTATAATGGGACATCCAGATGAAGATTTCTTAAACCAACTGGAGAAAAATTCTGTACCTCAGAAGATGGGTCATAGCTAGAGATATAAATGGAAAGTTCAGATGCTATATTTCCATGGATAAAGGGAAGAAATAGGGAGAAGAATAAGACCGTGAACCACATAGTAAAGTGACTGAAAAAGATGTGAGAGTGACATAGAAGTTGCTAGATGGCAAGAAAAATGGAAGAGGGTTCTAGACATGGATTTTAAGGACCTCAGGAGAGGAAAGGTCATTGAAAAACGACAGTGGAGGAATAGTCAAGACATAGCACTAGGGAGGAGGAAATATGTTCTAGGGTAGGATAGGATAGAAACTTTGTAAAAGAGCTGGGTTTTTGTTAAAGTGAGGAGGGAGAAAGAATGATAGTTGAAAAGTTTGAGGATAAAAGAGGGGATACCAAGGGAATGGAAGTGTTCTAGAGGGTATGACAAAATGTGCTAGAAGATAGATGAATGTGATAGGAATGAGCTTGGAAAGATATGGGGTTGAATGGAAAAGGGACACACATTTAGGAAATAGTAATATTACTTTTTTGCTTTATTTTATTTTATTGCTTTATTTTAGTCAAATAGCTCAATGTAGGGGGACCTTGATCCACGTGCCAACTGGAGCCTTTTTGGTTGAATTCCAGAAAATGAGATTGTTCCCTGACTGAGGCATAGAGAATCAGGAAATGCTACCTTTCCCCTGTGGTATATAAAAGCCATTCAGAAAACAATTTAGTTCTTTTTCACATGTTTTCTATCCTTTATAAGAATTCCTTATAAGGAAAAAAAAGAGAGCAGCACTGGCAAGGGGGAAAGTATTCCTACCTCTTCACTCCTCCAATCCCTACTCCCTAGTGTTGACCAAAGCAATAATAAAGATTTGTAGAAAAAGAACATGGTGCTCCTGAGAGACGAGTTCCTTAAAGAGTATAATGCTGCTGCTTTACTAAAAGAGCTTAATGCTACTTCAGAGTAGCTGAGAAGAAGCTTCAACTTCTTCTGGAGCTGGAGAGACCCAGAAAAGGAACAGTCTGACCTAGCAAGGGATGGAAGATACAGACTAGAAACCAAGGCTATACAGGCCTATTGTCTAGAGCTATGAGTTGCTTAAGGCATGTGGTTTTCCTTATTCATAAACCACACTGTTGTTAGGTTCTGGGTAGGATCACTCTCCTACATGAAAACTAACACACAGATAGAAGTTGTGCTCAAAGTTTATGGGGTGGACATTTATGTTTTGATTATTATTGCTTTTGCCTTCTATTGATTAAATGCTATCTGATGATTATTTCTAATTTTTTTTGTATTGAATAAATGCTATTTTATGATTGTTCTTGATTTTTGCCTTCTTGGTAAGTAAATGTGTCATATTTAAGAATTAGTGGCGTCATTGTAATTAATTTGTGTAAATGGGAAGCCCAACAGTGGGGGTTCATGCTTTAAAAAAATCCTCACTTATTCTGGCAACACCTGTTAGCCAGTATCCTCTACGTTTCCTCTCCTTCTAAGCTACACTTCTTGAGAAAGACGTATATAATTGGTGCTTCTACTTTCTCATCTCTCAATTTCTTCTATGCTCTCTATAGTCTGGCTTTTGACATCATTTAACTGAAATTTCTCTTTACAAAGTTGTCAATGATTGTCGATCGCACAGTCTAATGTCCTTTTCTTTTTTACCTCCTCTTCACTTCATGATCCCTCTGAAGCCATTGATACTATTGTTCACCTACTCTTCTCTAGGTTTTCATGACACTGCTCTTTCCTAGTTCTCCCCCTACTTGATACCACCCTCTCAGTCTCCTTTCCTGGATCCTCACACACAAATCCCAAGTGTCCTTCAAGGCTCTCTTTCCTCTCACTATCAGGGGTTATTAATCTGGGGTTTGTGATGTATTAAAATATTTTGAATTCTAAATAGAAATAGCTAATATATAAATGAAAATAAATTACGTAAATATGATTACAATTTACAATGATCATATATTATATATAATATAATGTAATTATATAAATAATAGCTATATAAGGTAGCAATTACTGTCTATGTGCTAGGCACTGTGGTCAGTACCTTGTGCCATGGGTTCTAATTGGCACCTAGGGGCCAGGATAACAAGGAGATGAATTAAAGTGACCACTTTACAGAAGTACCACTTGCAGAATTAACCACTATAATATGCTTGTATATTGTATTCTGGATGACCCTTTCCAACTCTCATCTCTAGGAACACTACTGATACTTATGTTTCCCATTAGTGAAAGGAACAGATTTTACAGATTTGGGGTAGCAGTTGTTGGCCAGAATAGACATCCAGGCTCAATAAGCAAAATCTTTGGAATCCATTTCCTTATACATCAAGGAAAGGTTGCTTCTTAGTAGTGATGACGCTGCCAGCTTGCTCAATTTTGGTAAATCATGTCATGAAGGATTCTGACCACAAAGACTGCTTGGCAGATGTCTAATTTGAATGAAGAAAAATACAAATCCTCTTTGAACATTATCCTTGGATGACTGATCTTTAAATGACAATTAAGTGGAGGCCCCGTCTGAGAATTGCCAGCTTTGGAGATTTCTTTTCATTTAAGGTTGGAGGAGCACAGGGCAGTGTGAGCAGATGAACGGAAGAAAAGCACTCGGCCTCTCAGAGAGCATCAAGAAGAAAGACTGAGAGCCTTTGAGATTCAGTAGTGGATGAAAAAACTAAACTTACCCTCTCAGGGGATGGTACTTCTGAGCTTTTTAAGCTGAACTTTACATGGCTGGTGTCAGAGATCAGATAAGATGGAGGTAGAAAAAAAGTGAATTGTTTTTTGTTGAAGGGATTCAGGCATGAACATGCATTATTCAGACCCCTGGAGCAATGGTCGAAGGAGGCCTTTAATAACCAAATGCATTTACTATGTGTCTTTGGACTATGCAGAAAAATAGCATTCTAGACCAGAAATATAGAACTTTTAGCAGGAATGACAAGATCTTGTTTGCAAAGTGGGAGAGATTGCTTACCTAAGATACTGTGATATTTACCTAGATTAAGGGTCCTGACTCACTCTTCCCAACCACAGGAAGCAGACGGGAAAGGGAAAGAGGTGGGAGGCATGCAAACAGAGAAGGCTCTGGGAGTGTAACATGCAGAAGAAACCGAGCTCGATTTGGTCCACAGCCCAGCTGTGCTGTGAACCCGATGATGAACACAAAATCGTATTCTTCTCTAGAATAATTCAGAGTGCTAAATTTATCCATGGGGGCCCTGTCCTCTGAGCCTGAACTGTGTGTGGAAAGGGTGAGGGGCACAAGACCACCAGTCTGAACGGCTTGCATTTACTGGCTTTCCAAGCGTCTGTCTCATAATTTAGTTTACCCCCTACTTAAAAGGTCTGCCTAACAATGGTCTTAGATCACAAACCCAACAAAGGTTGTCTTTTGTTTACTTGCTTTTACCGGATTCAGCAGGCGAATATAGAGAGACCATGTCACTCTTCCCCTACTCAATAAACTCCAGTTGCTCCCTATCGCCTCCAGGATTAATTATAAAAATGCTCTGTTTAGTATTCAAAGCCCTTCAGAAACTGGCACCCCTCTAACTTTCTAGTCTTTTTATATCTTACACTGCTTCCTACCCTCCCCCAAACCCCACAGAACAATGTGATCCAGTGACACCAGCCTCCTGGCTGTTCTTAGTATAAGACATTCCATCTTGCTATTCTGGGCATTTTTAGTAGCTGTCTCCCATGCCTGAAATGCCCCAGCTTTCCTGATTTCCTTCAAGTCCCAGCTGAAATCCCATCTTCTACAGGAAGTCTTTCTTAATCCACCTTTAATTTTAAAGCCTTTTTTTTCTGTTGATTATCCCCAATATATCTTGTATGTAACTTGTGGTACACGGTTGTTTGCATGTCGTCTCAGGGACTTGAGAACAGAGACTGCCTTTTACCATCTTTTGTATCTCTTGCACTGAGCACAGTACACAGTAGGTACTTAGTAAGCATTTCTTGACTGACCAATGAGAGTGCAGAGTGTCCTTACCTCCCTGGCTAAAATTATAAAAGATTTCGCATTTGGTTTGTAAGTCATTTAAATTTTTTCTACATTGAAAGGTGAGTGTGTGTGTGTATGAGGGTTACAAAACTTTTTGCACCTTGATTTGAGGAAGGCTCACACAGTGATTGCTGGATTCAGAATCAGGGATTCCTAGATTTAAAGGCCGCCTCAGACAATGTGGTTACAGCCATATTACAGGCAAGTCACTCAGCCTTTTTGAGTTTCTGTTTCCTCATCTGTAGAATATGGATAATAATACGTTTAGAATCCCTTTTACAGGATAACAAATGTAAAGGACAGTAATAATTGATTTTGTAAAGAGAAATTATCCCCCCAATTTAAGTGAAAACCAAAATTCTACCTGTCCTACCTCAAAGAAATTGCATTTCATAGAATCATAGAGCGTAAGGATTGGAAAGGAATTTAGAAGTTATCCGGTCCAAAGACCTCATTTTACAAATAAGTAACCAAGGACCAGAGATTTGAAGTGATTTGTATTGGGTAACCCTATCAATTAAGAGAACCTTAGCTTTCCTGAATCCCAGTTTGCTATTCTTTACAGTCCACCACTTTGCACCCTTTGCCCCCACCTAGAGCATTAGTTAGAATTTTCTCGTAGCATAAGTGTCCTGACTTTCCTTACCCTGTAACGCCTTCTTTCACCTTTCCCTAACCCTCCTCCATTCTCTACCCCTGCGTACCACATTTTTCATCCTTGGAGTTACTCTACATTAGATGTTCTTAAGCTAGGGTTCATGAACTTTAAAAAAAAAAAGGATGACTCCATTTCTGTATAATTGTTTCCCTTTGTCATCTGATGTTGTTTATTTTAGGCATTCTGAAAAGAAGTCCATAGGTTTCAACAGACTGTCAAAGGGGTTGGCATAAGAAAAAAAAAGTTAAGAAGCCCTGACCTTACCTTGGAAGGAGAGAATAAGCATTTATTGAGCTTTTATTATTTACTTATTTATCATTATGCACCAGGCACTTTACTAAGTGCTTTACCAAAATTGTCTCATCTGATCTTCACAACAAGGTGCTATTATAATATCCATTTTACAAATGAGGAAACTGAGTCAGATGATGGTGATGTGACGTGTGCAGGGTTGACCAGAGAGTAAGTGTCTGAGGCCATATTCGAACTTGGGTCTTCTTGACTCTAACTCTGGTGCTCTCCTCTACCAACAGCTGCCGATTTTAGTTCTCATAGCTACTTCATGGGTATTACTAGAAAGACTTTGTTATGCCAAGGGAAGTAGATACTGTGACTTTAAGCCACATGTTGTCATAGAATGTTAGAAATGAACAGAATCTTAGAGATATTGTGCCCAGTTCCCTCATTTTATAGCAGAAGAATATAAGACCCCAAATGGGTCTTAATCTAAAAGATCACACAGGGTCAGTGCTGGGTCAGAGATTGGAACCCTGGTTTCCTGAATCCCAAGTCAGTGGTTTCTTTAATTAAGATCCTAAGACGGATACATTTCAAACTTCTCAATTTTTTAGCAAAGAAAAAAAGGGAAAAGATTTACAACAAATTGTTTCGAAGAGCTGTGTGTGTGTGTGTGTGTGTGTGTGTGTGTGTGTGTGTGATGTGTGTAGGGGGCAATCAAAAGAGGTAGCTTCCAGTAATGGCCAGAAAGTGAACTTGAAAGACCTGGTTTCAGATGCCAGTTCTGATAGTAGCCTCGGCCCAGTTACTTAACCTCCACATGCTTCAGGTACCTCTCTATGGCACATCTGATAAATTTGTGTTGTAATCTATTGTGGTGGAGTAATGTGGAGTAATACCACATCAGGAGGTGTCTACACTGAAAAAAATCACAACTACTCCTCCCCCAACTCCACTGTCTTCCTATATTCATATAAAAGGTCAAAACTCATTCTCTAAAGTCTGGTAAAAACATATCTTCTTAATATGACCTTTTATTTTTTTTAGGTAGCATTTGAATCAAACTTAGTAATAGTATTTTTGGTCCACTAATTAGTATAAAAATCAAGCATACTCTTGGTAAAAGGTGAGTTGAGTTAGGGTAAAGGACTTGTAGGTGGAATATCTTGTGTTTAGTACTTTTTCCAACGTGTGTTCAAATCTATTACTTCATTTTATTTTCTTGAGAATCCTATGATATATACATATATATGCCTAGGATCTCCCCACTAGTCAGGATCAGGGGCTAGACCAGACATGTGTTAGATTTCTAAGCTTGTCCCTGCTTTTTCCTTCTCAAAAAACCCAAACTAATACCCTGAAAGCTTTAGTGGTCTTTAGCCCCATAGATTACCAATTAGGTTAATTAATGCCTCTAGCACCAGTGGCAGGCCTCAGGCATAGAAAGAGATGAGAAAGAAATATAAAGGAAGAGAAAGGGGCAAAAACTGATAAGCCATGGGATGACTTTAGCAACTGTCCTTTCTAGTATCTGTCTGTAAGCAGTATTGCCATCATAGGTCAACTTCTTAGGCCTACTGCCCAGATTTTTTTTTTCCTACCTCATTTGCTCTAGGGAGAATAAATCTTTAGTAAGCAGGAGATTAAAAAAAATTCTGGCTTTTTAAAAATCATCAACTGCCTCAGATTGGTTGGCAAAAGTAGTCAGTGGGTCTAATGGACTCTCATTCACTTTAGAGTTAGGAATGACAGTCATCTTTAAAAATAATATTTTCCAGAGAAGTTCATTGTTACTCATTTACACAGTCATTTAATGATCTAATAATCTTCTATTTGCATAATTGGCACCTAGAACTGTCCCTGGCTCCTAGGTATAGGTACCTACTTGCTCCCATTTTCATTCTGTTGCTTTATTTCCACATAGATTAGCATTTGAGGAGGAAAAATCCCCAGATTGATAACTAACAGACAAGGGACTAAGATCAATGGGTTTAATTATATGAAAAATCTGAAGAGTGTGCTGGCAACCAAGCATACAGTATAGAGTCAGAAAGGAACCCTCTGGCTTGTTGATTTGCTCACTGAGAGTTGGTCAATCTTACAAAGACACAAGCCTTTCAATCATCCTTTTGAATGAATTTTATTAGTATTCTGCATTAACAAATGTAGTATGAAGGCATCGGTTGTTTAAGATTTTCAATGTATGGCACAGACAGAAGGAAACGAATAGATTTAGAAGCAGTTCAGCACTTAAATGCTAGATTAACAAAGGAGGCACGTCTAATTCTATTTAGCAGTTTATACCAGCTATCAGAAGACGTTTCGCAAGCAACAGACTACATTTATTTGCATTAAGTAAAAACATATTTTGATCAAGAAAATTACATTTTTTTTCAGATTTTCCTTTATATCACAAATGTCAGGGTAAGGCAAATCCTTAATGAATCATATGATAAAAACCCTATTCCCCAAGAAAATATATTAAACATATTCTGCTAACTTTGTAATTTTTCAAAGCAAAGCCGACATGCACCGCATAGAGAGAAATGTCTTTTTTTAATCAAGTGCATCAAGCAGAACAGTATTAATTCACAAAGAGGCTTTTCAGTGTTTCATAGAAAGATTTACAATTAGCTGCAGTGAATAATATGTGACCCAGTATCACAGACAGTGTTTCAGATGTCTCCTTTGTGAGCTACTCTGAAAGAAGACTTGTCCATCATCTAAGCAGCCACCAGCTAGAGGAATAATGCATTGTCTCTCCTAGATTGAGAACCTTTTTTAATTGGAACTATTATGTTAAAAGCATATTTTGATATTCTGTATGCAAACACCACTAATGTAGGGTTTTTATTCTCTTTCCCCTCCCCTCCCCTCCCTCCCCCACCCCCATGCTACAGTATGATTGAAGTCTGGGTAGTAATTGACACACAGAATTTATGTGCAGAAGTACTAATCAATTCGGTATTTATTCTTTTACAAAGCCTACTCTATTAATTTTAGCAACTCTAGTGAAATGACAATTCATTGTGTCCATGTTATGTTATGTCTCAGCAATTCCTTGATGATTTTCATTTTTACTATTTGATTGATAAACAATAAATTAAGCAATAAAATCCTATGGCTCAATAGAAACTCTTGCAATTTCCTAAACCAAACCAGATAACAAATCCAAACAAATTTTATATTAGGGCTGATCAGATTGAATCTATTGGCATATTTCCTTATTCTCTTAGTCTTCTTGATTCATTGCTTACTTTCCTATAGTTTTCTTAGGCAGAAAACCCTAGATTTTAAAGAACTACCCCACTGTGCAGGGGAACCAAAGTTAAAATTAAGAATCAAGGAAATGACTCTCTTGGGTAGTAATGAGGACAGGTTAGGTCTTGGACCTGGAGTCTTAGTGAAGGTCATTATTTTCCATGTTGGTGGCTCCTAAGAGGAGATAAGGAATCTTTCATCTTTAACCACTTTCAAGCCTGGTTCTCTGTGCTATCGCTCTCATGTTGTTTTCTGTTGCAGCTCATTACTGCAAGAGAATATCACCAACATTTGGTAGCCACAGGATAATCTGCTTGCAGCAGATTGCACTTGTCAAGCATTTCACAAGATGACAGTGACTTTTTCAATTAAATTATGAAGATGGCATAAAATAGAGAAAATATCAGAATTCGTGTGGTAGCATTTCTAGGACTATTTTAAAATCATTTTCTTCTTGCTTCTAAGGAAATGGGGTTTAATGGGACTTGAAAAAGGATCTCATCCATTCCCAGATCATTCACTGATACCACATGAGGGAATGATCAAACTAGGCTTCCATGATGTCGGTTTCAAGGGAATAGCTGTTGTGATGGGTTGCTTCAGCTGAGGGCGAATTATGTGACAGTGAAATTGCTATATGGGTGTTATGCAGAAATACAGACTGTTAATTTTTTAAATGTGGCAACTAAGTAGGGAAAATAAATTCAGGAAAGGTTGAAAGAAAAAAATACCCAGGAAGAATATGTGTGTATATATACGTATGTGTATGTGT
This sequence comes from Pseudocheirus occidentalis, assembly GCA_028646575.1. Classification (NCBI taxonomy): domain Eukaryota; kingdom Metazoa; phylum Chordata; class Mammalia; order Diprotodontia; family Pseudocheiridae; genus Pseudocheirus; species Pseudocheirus occidentalis. Next base: position 193,452,964 of record CM053595.1, on the reverse strand, counting down.
ATACACATACACAGAAACACAAGCACACATATACTGCAGAATATAAAGAGAAGGAAGGCTTCGTACAGAGGAATGGAGGGAGCTGATTCCAACTTCAGTGGAATTTAAAGCAAACATCCAATGAATGCTGATTAATGAAGTACTTAACCTGACTGACTACATTTGGACATCCACCTACCCACAATCTGCTTGTTTAAGGCAAAAGATAAATGAAATTTAAATTCCAAAGCACTTATAAAAAGGCCTGGTCACAGGTAGTTTAAAGGGACATGAGGGAAACAAGATTAGCTCTCAGTGGAGGTATGTAGCATGTTGCTGGGAAGGTTAGCTAATGGTGTCAATATTGCCTTCTGAGGGATTATAGTCAAAAAGATACTGACACACTTCTACTTTCTCATCTCTCCGTGCCTCTTAAGCAAATGCTAGTCCCCATTTTGGAGACAGAACTAGTCTCATGGACTATGAGGGCTGCTGTTCCTCTTTTTAGTGCTATGCTCAGTGGTTGACTGGGAAGAACCCAGCAACAGATTATTTTCAGACCTGGTCTAGTCAAGCAATGTAATGTCAAAACAAACCAGGAAGCAGAGACTGCAAACAGGAGCTCTAATTGCTTCTAACAGGGAGGGGAATGTGTTCTTCAGACCTTCAAACCCTGGAAACGTGCTGTGTGTTCTTTGTGAAAAGCATATCCTCTTTTTGTGAAAGGCATACAAATTTAATTTACTGCACTGCTGAAAAGGAGGTCCTTGCTCCTCCTCCCTTTTTTTTTTTACTTTTTTACTACCCAGTGACATTTGACCCCCAGACTCCTGTACTCAATGCTCTGGCAAAAGTGTCTTACTCAAATATATAGGCATAATTACACACCCATGTATATTGGGAAACATAACAGGAGGGATTTTAAGTGCAGTTGGTTAATATCCACAAACCAATAGTTAACATAGGATGAGTTCTAATAGGCATATATCCTTATTTAATCCAGCGGCTCAACTGCTAGGAACATCTAGATAAATGCTCACTTAAATAAGCTCTGTTTTAATTGAATGGGGGGGTGGGGTGGGGTGGGAATTCTACAGTAGGTGGTACCAGGTCTTGCCCTAGCCCACAGGCTCTGAGAGGAAGCATATGGTAAGGATATGATGGAATAAATAAGCCCCGTTGTAAGATTATGTTGCTGACAAGATGAAAATCTCACTTCTATCTAAGGACAGTGGCAACAGGCTGCAAAAGAGGCTCTAATGATTTTACTGGTTAAGCTCATCCTATTCTATGCTAGTCTAAAAAGCTCTTTCATCATTTCTTAATGAATGCCATGGAACTAATCTGTGGTGCTGTGAGGTACCAGATAAAACCTCATTTTCTATTTACATGTCCAGACTTTCTCCAAAGGATCAGTAAGTAGGTTTTGAACCACTTCCTAATCTGCTCTCTATTTGATACCGTCTGTGGATTATGGTACCGTCTAGCAGTATGCTCTCTGAAATTTTAGTTTAATGACACAGAAAACAACCAACCTTATTCCCTTCTGTTTCTTCAAAGAGACCACTGAACAAACTGCTTTACAAAGTCATTGAGAAAGCAAATCTGGAGAACAGAACACATACATACATACATACACACATGTATGTATGTGTATTTAAGCGTCCTATTACGACCCTGGGGTGAAGTTTTCAAAGGCAAGACATTAATTAATTCAGGATCTGTGCCTTAAAAAAAGGTGATTTGAATACGGGGAACTCGCTACCATATCCAAAATCTTTCTCTAAATCCTTCACCCCTTTAAGAAGGTAAACAGAACAAGATGCAAGTGGAAGAATCAAAGCAAAGAATCCCCTTCTCTTTGGGCCCCAATTCCCTCCCCCCACCCACCCCTAGCTCTCATTGACACCACTTGGTGTCATCTCAGCCTCCATTTCACCGATGCCATCAGATGCCATACATTGCCAAGGGCCGCCATGTCATTTCATTCTTGTGCCTCAGCTTGTTCATCTGTAGAAGACAAAGGGAGATTAAATAACATGTTAAAATGAAGAGAAGGATCCCAGTGGAGATATCTTTTTAGCACAGTTCTCTGAATGTCACTACTCCCTAAATATCTACAGGGAACATCTTATTTGACTGGCACAGGCATGTTACTGGATATTTAAGAGACCATTGTTGACATGAGGTATCTCTGAGCAGCACATAAATGTGCTTCCAATAAATAAATGCCATGCTGAAGGTTAGCTTTGCTTAATGTGATAATTAACTGAACTCATCATGTAAGTGTTCCTCCGGATGCCTATCTGTCTACATTTGGTCAGAGCCAACTCTAGACACCTCAGGTTTCATGCACACTCTCATGATTCCAGGAATGGCATATGGATAATAACAGTATTTCTACAGTTGACTGAAACAACACTGGCCTACAAAAGTGACCAATAGGTGATCTGTTACATTGCAAATCTTTCTCCAGAGGGAAATAGACAGCACTATTCATGCATTATGTATGTCATGTTCAAGGTCTTACACTAAGAAACAGGTTATGAACCACTCATTTAGGGTTGGTTATGAGTGGGCAAAGGCACCCTGTGGTTCTGAAGTACTAATTGTACTATCAGGGAAAGAAGGCAGCTGATGGGAGAGATGATTTCCAAAGCATATGAACACCGTACACATGTCCATAATGTCTTTGTGTCAGAGTTAGGGACAATCTCTTTTTGCATATGGCCTCTGAGGTTCTTTCCAATCCTCAAAAGTTTATACCTACAAAATGCAGGAAACTGACTTCTCCCCAGGTCTCAGAAAAATCTGGGCCTCAGTCACCCCACTTGAAATATATTGCTACTAACATTTATCCCAGGCCTGCTATGTCCCAAGTACTACTATATTGGTTCGTTTCAACTCCAAAATTAAGTATATCTAGAGATGCACTTCTTGTGATTAAGGCCAATCTAAGCTTTATGTTACAAAAGAAAATGCCTGAAATAATAAAAAAAATTACTGGGTCGTCATGCAGGCTGATTCATCTCTCAGGAAAGGAGGATGGTGGAGTCTATTAGCTATGGCAGCCAATTACAATTGTTGAATTCACACAGTCATGTAGTGCCACTGAGACCATCTCTACTCAGATATATCGTTTTTTTTCCCTTCCTGACTCAGATACAACTGGTATGTTATGGTATAAGCAAGGTATTCCTTCAAATTGGTATCTTGAACCTTGTACAAGCCTCCTCCTCTCTCTACCTGAGTATAAAACTGCAGAGTTCTTGATTGTCTTAAACTAACATGAATTATACAGGCCTATGTAGCCTGGATAGATTGAACTTCCTGGGTTGTAGTTATGTATATGGCTTAATCTTCCATATGCAAGACTGAGACTCATAGTGGTGGTGAAGTGGAAGCATATGTCTCCTTGTATGCTTTATGTTTCAAGGAATGTGCAGATACATATTCAAAACAATGAGCTTGGAGGTATGCATAGCTGTATTTCTGGTAGGGAAGGGGATGGGGGAAAGACGTTTTGTACAGAAAAGAATTTGGTCATACTTTCGACAGAGTAGCCATAGATTAAAGTCATTAAGGGCCAAAACAAAAGAAAGAAATGTAGAGAAACAAGCATTTTAATACTTCAGATTTGGTCCTTTTCACTACTTTTAAACAAAATTTTCTCTCCATGTCTATTTCTTTTTTCTTTTTCTTCTGTTACATGGAAAGGAACTGTTAAAATACCAGTCAGTAGAAAGGGGAAACATATATTGGACTTCGAAGAGTTGAGGAGGTTTCTTTTCTTAAAAAACCAACCAACCAACCAACCAACCAACCAAAGAAACAAACAAACAAAAACATCCTTATTCTATAATTTCAGGAATGCTTTAATATTTAGCCTTGAATGCTATAAAATTCCCTTAAGGATGTGTCTTGAATATTTTCCTAGCAGAATTTGCTAACCCTACATAGCTGGTGTGATACATCATGGCGGGGGCAGGGGGAGAGAATTCAATGACCATATTTCTGTACTGACTTACTAGGAAAGCAATAAGGTGATTTACAATTCAGGTGCATTATGGCTTTTTCCATTGCTAAGCATTTTAGTCCAGAAATTGGACCATTTACAACTGCAAATCTAGTTATTCTTCCATTTCTGTGCAAATTATGATCTTTCTATGTTTTTTTAAGGCTATTACTCATCAGGCTATGACAAAAAGATGTCTTCAAAAAGCAAAACTCACAAAAGTCCTCCCAATTCCATCTCAGTTGCTCCTTAGAGGTTTAGGATATTTGATCTAGAAGAGACCTTCACGACCATCTGATCTAAGGAGCCTTATTTCACAGAAGAGGAAACAGCCCCAGAGAGAGGTGATTCATCTAAATGAAGTCTATCTAAGTGAGTTAACTCTAACTCATCTAAATTAGTTAATGCCAAACTACAAAAGCATTAAGGCAAGTTTTGAAACCAGCACCAGACCTGAAGTCACTTATCTCCCCAATAGCATTCTTATTCTACACATCACTATGCTAAGTAAATAGATGCAAAGAAAAAAGGCCTAAGCTCTTTGAGGACAGGGACTGTCTTTTTTTCTTATTCACATCCTCAGTACTTAGCATAATGCCTGGCACTTAGTTGGAGCTCAATAATGTTTATTGATCATGGACTAAATATGGCTTCAAATAAAAAAAATCACTCAGCAAGCAGTTGATACAGGTGGAGGATATAACAATGATGCGAGCTGCCACTCTACTTGCCTCGATCTATAATTTTGCCATCTATAGAAATGGGAATAATGATGTTTGCACAAACTAAGGCATAGCACTGGGTGTTGTGGGGCAAGGCCACAATGTGTGTAATGTGTGTAGAGTGTGTCACAAATGCAGGCTAAGATCATTATTTTAAAATATTATTGCCTGTATCTTGAGAAGCCCTCGCTTCTAAGAACGGCAAAATCCTTGAGACACATTGTCTCATCATGCTTCACACATGCCATAGGAGATGAGCAGGTGGGAAAAGAGATCTTAGTGTCCAAGCTAGAAAAAAGAGTGAGGTACTCTGAAACTGCCTTGTAAAGCACTTAATTATCTCAAAGATGTGAATATAATATGATTCCCAACACATACATTATAGTTTATGATTCTCATGGTGATTGGAAAGAATAGAAAGCGGATGAAATCCTTGGCCCTCCATAGGAGTACTAGCGTACAGAGTTGAAAAAGAATTGCAATAAATCAAGGGGGCGGATTAACAGCAGAGGTGAGCAAAGACCTGTGCCATTTAACAGTAATTCTTGCAGATATTTACTAAAACACTTACTAAATGAAAAACAGAAAACAGAGTCTTACTTATTAGAGATCATCATCTTGTTGACTCTCTGTTGGGTCACTTTCATCCTGACTACTCATTTCAACTGAAAGCAGAACAAAGATAATAAGTTAGACTTTTGTACTAGATCCCCCTGAAATGCCAGCAAATGGTCTGAACCTATGTACTATTTTTTATCCATTTCTTATATCTTTTGTTGACGAGAGTGTCTTTTTAAAGTCCCATCAACACCACTAATAGTGGTTTGGGTTGGTGACCAGCCAGTTTCCTATAACATGTACTGACTTTTTCAATTTGGGCTTATGCTTTTTACAGATTACATAATGAAATAAATCTTAAATCTGAGAACATAGGGTCATGTTTAAAGTGGCTTGAACACTGCCATTCCACGCTGAGGTAAGTCTTGGTGAGACAATGGAATGGCTTATTGACAGAATCTCTTTTGAGGGTGTTGGACTATATTTACAAAGGAGTCCTGGGGGGCAGGCAAATACGTATCTGAATGCTATCTATAAAACCTTTTGCTTGCTTGGTAGGCTCACGTTATGTCCAGTTGCAGCTATAATTCAAATGGAGTAGTGGGTTACAGAAACAACATTCAGTTTGTAAAGAATATGGCAGATGCATGAAATGATTAAGCTGACAGATTTTGCCTTGATGTGGAATCCCCTTCTTTTCTTGAAAGAAGTATTGGTTTTGTCTTCATTGTCTCTGGGAGGAGTGAAATTGGCTCTGCTTCCCCATTCAGTAAGTCAATTTGGCCTTGCAGCGTCGAGAAGTATGCTTTTAGGATGAAGATCCAGGATGATGTAAGGCTCCCCAATTACCAAATGGTCTTTAAAATTTAGTGACAATTCTGATTTCCTGGTGTTAGCAGTATGGGTACATTTCTTTTCAACCACAGAGACATTCAGAAGCCCAAATGAATGACATGAAAACCAAGAGGAAATGAGAAAAAATATGACACTGATGTGCTAAGAAGCCCGCAGCTTCTAGGGAGTCAGTACAATGCAATGTCCATGGGCCTGTTAGTTTTTCCCTGTTTTGGTATTCATAATTCAGAACAGGCACTCTGAGAATGCCAGTGAGGTGGCTACAGTGGTTGCACACTAGAATAGAAAATAAAATAAATAGCTAATCCAGATCACATGGTCCCCATAAAACATGTGTTTTTACTCTATTGTGTATGATTTTGCAGGAGCATTTGCATAAAAAGAGAATGTATAATCAGCCCCATTGTTAGAAAGCCTTAGACGCTCATTTAGTCTCTGAGTGTCAGCCAGTTTAATTAGATTGATATTTTTCAAACATCGAAGCCTATATTAGGAACGAACAACCTGTAATCTCTGAAAAAAAGTGATCCCTCTAAAATGAATGCACCATCAGGGGCAAACAACAGCAGATGCACTTGAAATCGGTCATGCAGGAAAGAGATGGGGAGGAGTTTGAAAGTGGGAGGACTGAATCTGAGAAATTTGGATTCAGTCGAACAGTCATGCTGAGGATCTAGAGGGCCACATGTGACCTTGAGATTGCAGGTTCCTCATGCTGGACTGGACCCTTCCCCTCTACTTCATGATGCTGATTGCTTCCTGCCCCCCACCTTCCCCAGGGCTTGGTCTAAAAAAATAAATGTGCTAGGGACTTTCAGTTTAAATCCTATGTAAAAATTGGGCTGTTTATGGAATATACAAAGGGTGCTCAGGCACTAATCACCATAAACCCTACCTGAGGGGCAGAGGATAGGATCAATGGAACGGCAGGAAGTCCAGTACCATAACTAGGACAGAGCAGCTAGGCCTTTGCCTTAGGTTCTATATTACATAGAAAGAAGAATGGTATTTACACAAAGTTAATCAGGTAGTTTCCATTCTATTTGGCCTTGAAAATTGCTCCTACAAACTCAGTATTAAGAGGCACGGATGATCTAGCTTCTTACTAGCAGTTGCTTTAAAAAGCTGCATTTTGATGAGTACTCTAGAAGTAAATGGCTTCTGAAATTTGACTGGTTATTGCAGAACATGTTGGTTCATTGAACAGATAGCAGTTCCCTGATTCCTAAAGCACACATTGGGAAAATAGGCCAGAATTCTTTTTTTATGAGACTCCAAAGACTTCAGAACCATACCATCAGCATATGTAGCATTTTCCACAGGGCAGGCATCTCCAGCACCCACTTGCTCTGCAGATGACTTCCCTTCTCCCACTGTTCCTTCTGACACGCCAAAGGTTGGGGGTTGGAGGTGGGAGAGAGAAAGATAGAACGCATCATCAACAATTAATAAAGAATGAAGAATTCACTTATTCTTTTGTTGTCCTTGACTTCTTGAGCTTAAAGAAACCCTTGATACTGGTTAACATTAAGCCTCAACACTACTTTGTTCAGGAAATCTAGGAAAAGAATATCATGAGGAGGAAGGGTTTAATCTTCGGTGATTTCTGCTCATAAATTTCCTTAATTTGGAAGATTATTATAAATACATATATTCAGATTTTTAAGTTAAAAATAGAATAACAGGGAATCAAGGAAATGTGGCATAACACAATAGACTCTAACTTAAATCTAATGGGTTTTTTCTTACTTAAACATTTTTAATTAAAAAAAAATCCAAAGAAGCAAACAAAAAAGCTAGTTTGCCTTAGGCAAGCCTAAAAGCTGGAAAAACCCAGTGTCATGGAAGTAAAGTTTGGAGAAAGAACACAAATAAATTGCTCTTTCCTTTCCATATATAGCTTTTAAAAATCTTATTTAGGACTGCAAATGGAGCAACCTTTTACTTAATTTCCATCATGGTATTTCTCTACCTGAGCAACTTCAAAAATTTTTTCATCTGTTTCCTGTGATTGAAGCTATATACTATGTTTGACTTTCTCATTGCAAGAGATCTATTTGCTATTGTGAGAAATGTGACCTTTTCTAATAGGTTTTGTTTTTTCCGCTGAACATCAATTATATTGTAAGGACTCCTTCCTACTTGGGTTTCAACATATGTACACTCACTTTTACAAAGGTGTACAAATGTACACTTCCAGGGAGAAATGACCATTTTCACAGGTAGTTTCAATGGAAGTTAGAACTGTAAGGGACCTTTGGAATCATCCAGTATCTCCTCATTTTAGAGATGAGGGAATTGAGGTTTAGAGTCACAAAGCAACTTGTTCACTTCACTGGAGTTGGGTAGCACAGATGAGCTCTGAACCCTGGCCCTCAGACTTCAAATCCAATGCCCTGGCACTACAAAACTCCCTCTGTGATTAAAACAGTAGGAAGAGCTTGAATTAGGCTTTTACTAGGGGTGCCAGAGTGGGAACAGAGGAAAAGATACAGATGTAAGGAATGTTATGTAAGTGGAGTCAACAGGCCATGGTAATTAATTGGATAGGAGAAGATAACCCCAAATTTTCAAACACAGAAAGTAGAGAGGAGTGTAGACAGAAATAGTGAAATCAGAAGCAGGAACACATTTAGGAGGAAAGATAGCAAGTTAGCTTGTGGACATGTTTGGTTTATGATATTGGTGGGACTTACAGGTAGAGATTTCCTATAGGCAGATAAAAAGATACCCATCTAGATTTATGAAAGAGTAGGATTAAGAATCAGGTTAAGTATTAAGTAATCACTAGACTTGATCTACTGGAAATTTTGAAAATATAGAGACCACAGGGTAGAATATTTTAAAATCACTCTAATTAAGATATTATCACTTGTTGGGTAATTTCTCCCCATATGATAGCAAAGACAATAAGGAGAATAAATCTGGTGAGGGGCGTACGTACTGCAGAAAGCGCATATTCTCAGTATGCTTGATATTCTAAATTTGGATTTTACAGAGTAAGAGTAGATGACTAACTCATTTGACAAATTCTGGATTTTTTAATTTGCAGTACACTGTGCATTAGATAGCACCATCAAATAGCAACCTGTGAAATAACAGCTTCACTGTATTAGATACTGTAAAGACCTTTAGAGAAGGGAAAGAAGAACAAAGCTCTGAGAGCTGAAGAGGAATAAGGTATCCTGAGGCTAGAGGGAATGAAGAGAATGGGGGAGGTCCCCAAGTCAGGAACGGAAAGCACTAAAATGTACTTGCTGCTCACATAGTAGAGAAAAAGTGAAATTATCAATCAATGAACAGCGATGACATGAAATACTTTCTGGGGACTATGAATTCTAACAGGCACGCCTGGTATGGTGCTCTGAAATGTGTCGGCTCACCTCAGATACCATCAGGGAGGAGCGCCCAACAGAAGCAGGTACTGTAGGATGCCCTCCTGTTTCAAGCTTCTTCCCCACATTCCCTCTCCTGACTAGACACTGGCCCTCAACCTATGACAATCTCTAAGAGGGGGTACCAAGAGTCTCCATTCCAAACCAGCCCTCAGGCCTACTCCGAGAGTCATGGGCCAGGCCCACTCAGCTGCACCTCTGCTTCTTACTGAGAAGACATGGCCACTAGCATATCTGGCTAAATAGGAATTCACCAGATATAATTCTTCTATGCTTTGCCATCTTCCCCACCACTGAAACCCAGTGTCTAGTGAACCTGACCATTTGCTCTGCCATTATACTCTTTAGATCTCCAGCAATTACTATGTGACTTGCCAAAGCATGGTTAAAAACCCCTGGACCTTCCCATTAGCCCCTCAGCTGCATCCTTATGATCATGAAGCCCTACTATTTGCTCTGCAGCTGAATTAACCTGCATGTGTTCTCTCTCTCAATTAGAATGTGAGCATTTTGAGGCAAAGATTAACTCAGTTTTTTATTTATATCCTTAGTACTTAGCATAGTGCTTAGCACAATAAGCATTTAATAAATGTTCATGCATTCAAGTTCCTCATCTATAAGATGTCATGAAGAAAAAGCTTTGCAAGCTATAAAGTTTTCATAAATACGAATTTTCTAGTCTGTCCTTAAATCATTTTGATATGGGAATGCATATCTGATTTTATAACATAAGGCTTTGGGGAAATGGGATTTGCTGTAAAGAAATTCACTTTGTGAATAACTTTGAGTAAGTCTTTGATGCAAAGTTTAGGGTACACTCAGGTACATGGTTACTCTCAGGATAAAACATGGACAGGTATCTATAGAGGTGCACTGGTCATTTGGGGGGATCAAGGTATAAGGATAGTAATGATTTCCATACATTATTAAAAGATCTAGAGGAAAACTTCTAGCACACTGGGGAGTTAGATCCTTCCATGAAAAACTGGTAAGGGATATTCACAAGCACCACACATAAGAAGAAGGCGCAGCTGGGTTGTGACCTGTATTGTTGAAGGTAATAATCACCTCACTGACACAATGGATGCACTGAAATATGTAACTCTTCCAAATTACATGCGACAGATGTGCTCAATAAAAAGGAAAAGGAAATCTAATTGTTAGCAATTCCCCTCCCCCACCCTTACTGCAAACCTAAATTTGCCTCTCCTCAACTTCTAGTCTAAGAAACAATCTCACTTTTCATTGTTCTGTCCCCTTGACTCTCTTGTCTCCTTTCCCATCATTGCTCATGCTCTGCCAAACACCAAACCTGTACTTGTGGGTTGATGAAAACTGCTGGAGGAAGGTATCTAACCAATTCAGTCCACCACAGATTTATGTTATTTAATCTCAGCTGGGTCCTCACTGCTGCACAAGACTCTTTTACTTTCCCTTGATTGATTTTCTATCTCAATCTCCACAGTTTCTGTTTTATAATTTCTTTTCCCTCCATAATCTACCTAACTCTACTCCCACAATACTTCTGATCACCAGAAGCCTTCCTTATATATCACCAAGAAAATAAAGGGTATCTAATGTAAGCTCCTTTTCTCCGTCAGTATTACAACTCATATCCCTTCAATACCTACGCCATTCTTTCCAGGGTCATTCTTGCCAAGGTAACCCCACTCTAGATGCCCTTCATCCATCCCTTACTCATCTTCTTGGAGCTTGCCCCTTTGACCATCATTCATTTCTTTAATTTTCCTTCTCCTTTACCCAAATTTATCTCCTCTATGTCTTTTTTGCTCTCCTTCTAAGAAGTTGATGTAATAAAGCTAAAGAAGAAACAAAATCATTGATTTTTGCAACATTTCTAGCAATATATTAAATAACAATGGTGATAATAGACATTCTTGCTTTACCTCTGATTTTTAGGCCTCTAATTTATCTCTATTACATATAATGCTGGCTGTTAATTTTAGATAGATATTACTTGCCATATTAAAGAAAAGTCCTTTTATTCCTATGGGGCAACTAGATGGTACAGTGGAATAGACTGCCAGGCTTGGAGCAAGGTATCCCAATTTACCCTCAGATACTTACTAGCTGTGTGATCCTGTGCCTTGGTCCTAGGTCTTGTGTTTGCTCTTTTCTGTTCTAAGTAGAAGGAGTGTAGTCTCTTATCTTGTGAGTTTTGTAAAGGTCAGGAGAGCAAGGCTACAGGAATGAGAATCCTGGCCAAGCTTTGCAGTTCCCCCAGTGTAGATACCCCAGTGAAAATTCAGATGAAGACTTAATTGTCAGTCATACTGCATCTAGACTCTACTTGGTGGGACCAATGCTATGTGGAAACCGAGCTAAGTTTTGAGTCTATCCCACTCAGTGACCAAAGTGCTAGAAGAGCAAATTACAAAGTCCCAGATTACAGTCCAAATCAGATGAAAATGTAATTTGGAAATACTCAAGAAAATAATTGAAATGATAAAGTGGAGATAATGTTAATTTGTGGTTTTCTAAGTCAATATGCTGCCTGCAAGGATCAGTTTCTATTTGACACCACTGGGTACTGGGAGAGGAGAGGGAATGCCTATACTTTGTTCTTACTTTTTTTTTAACTAACCCTTTGGCAAAAGTTAATTCTTGCACAATGGTTAAAGGGAATTGGGGCATGCTCACTGGCACAGTAACATTGAAGCACTTAACAGGTGGTGGTGGGCTCCAAGAAAAGAGAACCCACAAGCCATTTATGGTACCCTAGAACATTAGATTTAGAGAGAAGGTCAGAGCACACTTGTTCTAATTGCTTTGCTTTTGCCAGGGAGAGAGATTCAGGGGATTCCTAGGTAATAGAATTTCACAATATCATGCTTGTACAGTAGGTTTGTGGTATATTTCTCAAATTACTTATTGATTTCCTCTCTCATTTTAGGCTAGGAGTTCTTTACCTGGGGCTCATGAACTTGTTAAAAAAATTAGTTTTTATAATTGTTTTTCAATATAAGTCGTTTCCATTGTAATCCTATTTATTTATTTTTGAATTTAAGGATTTGATTCTGAGGAAGAATTCATAGGCATCATCAGATTACTGAAATGGTCCATGATAACACAAAGGTTAATAGCCCTGTGTCTAGATTAGTGGAGTCAAACACAAAAAGAAACAGATGCCTGTGGATATTGACTTAGAAAATCACAAATTGACATTATTTATGTTTTATTATATTTTTATTTACTTTGTTAAACATTAACCAATTACATTTTAATCTGGTTGGAACAGCACTGGGGTGTTTCACAGCTGTCTGGTGATCCCGCCATTTTGGGATCTCTGGTGAGGTGATCTGTAGTATATCCCTACAATAATATTGTTTTTGTTTCTACCTTCATTGATCCTCACACAAATACCATTTTTTTCTGCCCAGGTTCCTAATATAGGTATGTGTAACATCTTTCACTAGTGTATATACCTAAAGAATTAGATTTTTGAAAAAATTTTGATGGTGAATATTTATTGAATGTTCATCCATCAAAGACACTATTTTTATTCATCCAATGAAGAAATTAAAATTTAACTAAGTTTATTTTTCAAATTAACAACTAAGTTTTCCTTTAAAAACATAAAAATGATACAAAAATATAATTTCATTGTTGTTGAGAAATTAGGTTATGCCTGGGCCTACCTGGGACACCCTGTATGTATGGGGAGTTTTCTAGATTGCTTCACAGGGGTGTTTAGTCTTTATATTAATGTGGCTTTACCCCCACTTTAATTTATTCCATTCCTTTTGGATAAATTATACCCTCTATTAGTCAAATTTTCCATCATGAGTTCTATTCCATCAAATCTGGGTGATCCTACCAGAATCTCTAGATTTTCCTGTTTATGGCCCATTCTTTTTGTATTTGTATGTAGATATCCAAGGGAAGCCATGAATTACTGGTCTTCTGTTGGACCAGCTATTCTGTGGTACCAAAGTTGTGAGATCTTGGGAAATCATTTCATTCTTTCCCCTCCTTTTCAATTTAAAGTTCTCTTGCTCAGTCTCACACAATTCCAGGCAAATATGTTCTTCTGTAAGTACAGTCCTTTCTGAATGCTCCATTTTCACTCAGCAGCAGGTATAACACCACCTATGCAATAACTTGTAAGTATTAGAAATAATATTATCTCCATTTTACAGATGAGTAAATTGGAGATTAGGAATTTGCTGCTAAATGTAAGTGTCACATCTGGGATTTAAATATAGAGCTCCTGTCTCTCAGTCCAACACTCTTTTCACTCTATTTCACTGTTATCTTAAGAGCACTAGTGGCCCCAAATAGACCTTTACTTTGTATATTCAGCTCTCACCTCTGCACAGTGGCTCCTAACCTACAGAGGAGCTTCTTGGGAAATAGCAAAGCTTATGAGTCCTTTGGATTTCTTTACACAGGGGGGACAATGCATGGAGCAGTAGAAATATGAATTTCCATTTGGCCTTGCTCAGTATAGAGCCCCATTTCTCTCCATGCCAACTGTATCATGGGTCCTGTCCTATGCTTTAAACATTATCAACACAATTTAAGCAACTGTCAGGGAAATGTTTGCTGATGCCAAAAAAGCTTTCCAGTGGGCCATCAGTTTAAAAGGGTTTCCTCCCACTACCTGCACCATGGGGTAAATTATCATCCAGAAAGTAAAATAGGAAAGCTTGAAGACATCTGTGATTTTGTGCTCTGAATGCTAGTGAACTCCTGAAGAGAAACTGTCTATAATGGTAAACCTGAGATTGCCTTATAACTGTAGAAAGATTTTCCTCTTTAGCCTTCTTCAAACTATCTGGCCTATGTTTCTGTGATGTCTTGTCCATCACTGTCCTATACACTTCAGTACTTTAAGGGGCCCAAGATTTTATTGTTGTGGTGCTCTTTCCTCTACAGCCCTTCTTTGTTTTAGTAGTCTGTCTTTGTAAGGGACAGAGAACAAAAATGTTATTGCTCTCTCACCAACTTAGTGCTAAGGCTCTCCAAACTTAGCTAGACTAAACCTTGCATCATAGACACGGAAGGACATACATACAAAGACCCACACAAGCACACATACTTATGTACATTGTCAGGCCAGATTGAGAGCATTGAACTCACATTCCACTAGAAAGGCCTGCAAGAACTCAGCATCACTCCTCTATGGTGAGACATCAAAAGGAGAGTTAAAAGAATACCCTAACACTTTATATACAAATAGAGTAGAGAAGTGTTTTTCAATTACTCAAATCAAAACACATTTTAAGGAAATTAGCAAATATTTGAGGAGAGACATACTTGAATCCATCGATATTTATAAAATAAAATGAAGAACTAAACTAATTATCTGGATATTAAAAGTAAAAAAATAAGTTTTCTGGCAATATTATTTGGATAGCCAGGTGCAAGTAATTTGGGACAGGATTTGACTAATTACCTCAATGTTCTATTTCAATTTGTATGTATAGATGACCACAGATGCTTCTCTTCATTCTACTCTAGCCCCAGATAAATCTTAAACTTGATGTGACCATATTGACTAAACCATAAAAGCAAAGTGAAAATGTTTTGATTTTATTTTCTCCATGTTAATTAAGTCCAGGGAAATTATAACTTCCAAAAGGATGAATTGTGGCAGTGAGGCCTAAAATTTTGTTTTTAAAAATAAACTCTTCAAATGCATGACACTTAATCTTATATAAATATACACAGAAATACACTGTGGTCAAACATATTATAGTATTGGAATGGAAATCAGAGGGAAGGTCATACAACTATGTCACTGAATGAGTGACCAAATCGTTTAGAATTTCACTATTTTGATTATCTGACTTTTTAATAGGTATAAAAATATATTCCTACCTCATCTAACTCATTAATAAATCATCAGGATGAAGTAAAATAGGACATCATTAGGACAATTATATTTATGCTACAAAATTTTAATAGGTTGTGGATGCCTTCCAATTATATAGGATTCTTATCTATATTACAGTGGTTAGGGCAATAGACTAATAATCAAGAACTCATTCTATACTTTGCCTCAGACACTTCCCAACTTTGTAACACTGTACATATCACTTAATATCTCTGTCCCTCAGTTTCTTCATTTGTAAGATGAGGGTTGTTGGACTCAATGACTTCAAAGGTCCCATAAACTCAAAATATATGGTCTTCTGATCTGCTATATAGGATCTACCCAACCATGGAGATTACTCACAGCTCTGTTTGCGGCCCTCTTCTTGTTTATCTAGATACTATTGGGTTTGATGATCTCATCAACTCCCATACATTAAATGATCATTCTGGAAAATATTCTCAAATTTACTTTTCCAATAATAACCTCGCTGCTGACTTTTAACCTTGCATTTACAACTGACTACTGGACATCTTGTACAGGATGTCTTGTAGGCATCTAAAACTCAGCATGTCTAAAACTGAACTCAATGTCTTTTCCATTGCTCCCCCCAGATGTGTCTCTCTTCTAACTGTCCTACTTCTGTTGAGAGTACCACCATTCTTCTGATCATCTGAACCTAAAACCTTAGCATCATCCTTGACTCCTCACTCTTTCTCCTCTTCAGTTAGTTGTAAAATTCTGACATCTTCATGATATCTCTCATCTTCTCTCCATTAACATTTCCACCAACCCCATGGCTGGAATGTTGTAATATTCTTCTGGTTGCTCTCTCGAACTCAATTCTACCCATTCCAAGCTATTCTTCATTCAGCTATCAAATTGGGCTTCCTAAAATTCAGGTCTGACTATGTCCTCCATTCAAAAACTTGATTTTCTGGATTAAGTATTAAGTCCTCTCTCTGGCTTTTAAAGTTCTTTATGGCCTGAATATTTCCTAACTTTCCAAAACTCTTGCACCTAACTCCCCTCCATGTATTCTGTGATCCAGTGACATTGGTCTTAATTTCCCTTGAACAGTCTGTCCTCCTTGAGATTCCATCACTGATTGTCCCCTGTGCTTGGAATTCTTTCCCTCCTCATGTTCATCTCCTGGCTTCCCTGGCTTTCTTCATGTCCTAGCTAAAATTCTACTTCCTGAAAGTTGTCTTTCTGGATTTCCCTTAATGCTACTACCTTCTCTCTCTGATTATCTCTAAGTTATCATGTGTATATCTGGTTTATATGGACTTGTTTGCATGTTTGCTCTCCACTGTTAGACTGTGAACTCCTTGAAATCGGGTGGTATTTTTTGCCTTTGCATCCACAGTGCTTGGCACAGTGCCTAGCACATAGTAGGGACTTAATAAATAGTAAATGTTTGCTAAGGTGATTTGAATTTTCCTAACATGCTGGTAGGCTTCCTTGAGGTCTTTTCACTTTCTGTAGGAACCAGATTATCACTTGGACTGTTCATCTGTTATTCCTTACTCTTGCTACATGAGAAACCGGTCTCCTTTTCCTAAGAAACATTTCCTAGAAGATATAGTTTATGCTACTTCTTCCATGAAAATTTATTGCAGTTTCTATTATTCTTTTTTAATACTATTTTATGTTCCCCAGTTACACATTAAAAAAAGTTTTAGCATTAATTTTTACAAGATTTTTGAGTTCAAAAAAAAAAAGATTTTGAGTTCTAGATTTTTCTTCCTCCTTCCCTTCACTCCTCTCTTCTGAAAATGATAGGTTCTTAAATGTGATTTGTTCAACTCAGGTTCATTGAAACCTTACTTTTCAAACTATCTAAAGAAAGAACATTTGATAAGGTCTGGAATTATCTCCGGTTGGTCCTGTCAAAGAATTTGTTTCATGGCTGTGAAGACTATGACTATTAATAATTATATTGCTATTATACGGGTAAGGACCTCTCTTGGTGGACTTTCTGTGGATTTGGCATACACTAACTTTTATTGGTGTCATGCTAGGGAATTAAGTTCATTATCAGGAAGAAGAAAGGGTAGAAGTAGGGGAATAAATAAATAAATGAGCAAGGAGGGAGAAGAAAGACAAATTTAAGGAAGAGAGAAACCTACTAAGCAGCAAAACAGAAAATTCGAAATGTTTAAATTGGCTGCTACATATTTTTTGTCTTTTCCACCTCATTATTTTACAATAGTGTGTATGAGAAGGCGCAGGTTATGTTTCATACTGCCCTTGGCAAAAATCCATAGGAGAAGCAGTGTTAGGGCTAAGATAGCTGTAGGAGAGAAGAAAGAAGAGAATCAGAGCCATAACAGACTGGATTGCTATGGGCCAGGGGGCAGAGGGCTTGTCAGGACTTTGAAGCCCTGTTTATATCTATACTCATTTTAGTTCATTTGACTGCCTAGCTGGGTGGCCAAGCAAATGCATGCACGCATGCTTGAGAGGAGGGGATGGGATTGCGTCATTCTTTATTCTGACATGCAGGTGGAACAGGTATTATCCCAAATGGCTTCTTCCTGCTGTGCAATAAAACTGAGTGTCACAGAGAAACGAGTCCATTTCATATAAACAGCAGAATCTGATCAAAACTAGAACTGCCTCAACAACCCATGTATTCCAGTTTTTCCCCCATTTTGATTGCCTCTGATGGAAACACAAACAAGAGGTGAAATTTCAGGGTTCCTAGCAGGAGATAAAATAGCTGAAATGGAAGGAGGCTGGGACATCCAGGGCCACTTTTATTTTCAATTACCATTTGCAATTGTCCTGCAGAAAGCCTTGATTATCATACCTTTCTCTAGGTTATGGTGGGGAGAGGGATGGGAGGGAAGAGGTAGCAAAAGTAATAAAGGAAGCTGATTCCATAGCAGGAGAAAAAATGCGTGTGTGCGCACACACACACACACACACACACAAGATGCTCTGATGAATACAGAGTGTAGTTAACCAGATTCTAAACCTATAAATATTTGATGAAAAGTGGGAAGACCCCATAAGCCTTTCCTGTGAAATTTGCCTAGAGAGCTTGGACTATGTTAATCATGCTAAGTAACAATCACAATTCTTTCTTGGAATAAGTGTCAGTTAACTTTAAGAGTGGGAGGTTTTTTAGATTCAATAAAATTAGCCAGGATACAAAAACTATGTACGAAGATTAGAGTTATAATTATTTATTTTGCTACCAAAGAAGCATGGAAGGTACCTACAAATCAACCATTTAAGACAAATTCATTTGGTTAGCATTGGAAGGGAATAGTCCTTAGAGAGAGAGATGTTGGGACAGTTGAGGCCACTGCTACTGGTGGAATGATCAAAGTGGGACTGGGACAGGCCATATAACCATAGAGAATGAGAGCAAGCATTCTTGCATCACCCTGTTTGAAGTATTCTTGCCAAACTAAGTACTGAGCTCTATTGTCTGTACTTGGTGCTGGAGTCCTCTAAATTTTGGCATCCTAAGGAAAAGCCCCAGTCACCCTCTCCCAGTTATAGCTGTGAGGATATAGGAGAAGAGGTTAGTAAATCAGAGGATAGGATACGGGGACTTGAGGTAGAAGGACCTATTCAAATATTATCTCAGGCACGTATTAGTTATGTGACCATGGGTAAATCGCTTAACTTTGCTTGCCTCAGTTCCCTCATCTGTAAAATGAGTTGGAGAAGGAAATGGCAAACCACTCTAGTATCCTTGCTAGGGAAATCCCATATGGGGTCATGAAGAGTCTGACAGGACTGAAATGACTGAACAAATACATTACCTTGACAACAACAATGAAAAAGAAAAAGCAGAATGTAGAACACAAAACATTTACACACGCTTAACCCATAAGCTCAGAGAACCCAAGGCAGCTATTATTTCATGTTATATAGAGACATTATTTCCTATACTCTTGTAGCTCATTAATTGAAAGAGGCAATGAACTACATTAGACTCTGCTATAGTCAGGACCACCAAAGTTTGTTATCCAGATGCAGAATCCAAACCTAGGTGGATAGAGATCAAAGGCACATCTAATGAAGAAGAACAGTCTGTCAACACAAACACAGGATTGTGAATCAAAACCGAGCCCTCATGGGCTGCTTTGTTATGGTTCAAACTATTCTTATCCAAGCCTCCAACATTATTCACAGTGACATTTATAGCCTTTTAAGAATGTGGCTCCTATTGCCATGACATAATCCCAAAGAGATAATTTTCTATTCACAAATAAGGTATTAGTGGGAATTTTCCAACTAATTTTCCATTCATATAGCTGGAATCATACAGTTTTTAATGTTTAAAATGTAGGTGTTACAAATAGAAAAACACAAAGAGATATTGAAGATGGGAAAAACACAATTGCGGAGCTTTAAGATAATATTGAGTGAAAGAATGATTCCTTTGGGGAAATCAGGATGGGAAAGATGAATCAAATCTGTGCACCCTGGGAGATTCTCTTCCTCCTAGGTATTGCTCATTAAACTTCTTCCCATGACAAGCTCTTCCCCCCTCTCTACATTCCTTTCTTTCCCAGACATCTTTTTGCTGAACTGTTACAGAACCAGACTCATCATAGACTAGAGAAGAGACTTAACAGGCACAGAATCAGGAAGAGGCAACACTGTACAATGTAAGATATGTTGGTCCTGGGTTTGAATGCCACATCTGACACTTCCAGTGTGACCTTTGGCAAGCCCCTTAACCTGTCCAGGGCTCAGTTTCTTAATCTGTCAAATGAACTGGCTAGACTGTATGGCTTTGGGGTCTCTTCTGGTTCTATGAATTTATGAACTCCAGTTCATGTCCTCCCATAAATTTGTGACAGGGGATCCCAATGCATACCATTCATTCCTCAGTTAATCAAGCTAAGAATTTTGTTAATTTTGGATGAAATAGTATATTGTTTACTTGTATTTAGATTGGAGTCTACTAGCACCTCAAATCTTTCTAAGTCACTCTATTGTCTTAACCTTTCTTATCTTGTACTTGGGAAGTTTATTTCGTTTTACCCTAAGTATAAACTTTAAATTTACTCCCTGATAAAGCTAATCTTATTAAATTTTGCCAAGGTTTTACAGTAGAGCTCTTTTGGAGATCATGATTCTGTCCTACAACATGTTAGTTATGCCTCACGGCATTGGTGATCAGTTTTGGACCACAGAGAAATACATTTCTACTCCCTTTTTTCACTGCTGAAACTGGGAAAGAGAAGACAGACTACTAATCCTGCAGCACAGATATTAATTTTACATTCTCTGTCCTTGGTCTATGCAGAGTGAAGCTGTTTCATTTCTCCATGCTAGCTCAATTCAAATCTCACCTCTTTCAAGGAGCCTTCTCAGATGCCCCTAGCCAGAAGTTCTTTTGAACTTTCATAGCACTCTGTATCTCACTGACTTTCACACTCCAGGTTGTATACATGGGTTGTATCTATATACACAGAAACAGAAATAATATCTATCCCATTAAATTAATTTGTATATATTTTATCCTCTCCATCCTCCCTCTTCCCAGTGAATATATCATATGTTTCTCCAATTTCCCTCTTGGTGACTAGCACCTCTGTGCCTTTCTTACAGTACCTGCTCAGCAGATGTTTGCTGAGTTGAATATGTTGATCAGCCCAGTCCTTGTACAGTATTAGCAGGCAAAGGAGTTTTCCAGAATGACAAGCTCATAACTGAGTTACCGTGTATTTTTTCCAGAGAGATCCCTATGTATTTCCTGGACTTAGGCTTGGTAAAAAGTAGTTCATGCATTCCTTCATTACACATATATTGGGAACCTACTCTGTGGAGAGCACTGTGGTATGTACTGTGGGGGACACAAAAAATAAAAGTCCCTATCAGAACTCATTATGTAGTAGTTGTAAGACAAGGTACAAATACAAATAACTTACAAGTCAGGAAGTGAAAATGTCATATGAGCAGTACAGTCATTAAAAGCAGAAGAAAATTAGGCAGGAGAGAATTTCTTCCTATTTAGAGTAATCAAGGAATGCCTTGTGGAGGAGGTAAAAGAGGAGTGTTA
This sequence comes from Pseudocheirus occidentalis, assembly GCA_028646575.1. NCBI lineage: Eukaryota > Metazoa > Chordata > Mammalia > Diprotodontia > Pseudocheiridae > Pseudocheirus > Pseudocheirus occidentalis. The sequence goes on along the minus strand of CM053595.1, from coordinate 193,431,567 downwards.
TTTCCACAGGTAGAGATGAGTAGGGATCAGAGGGAGAGATGAGGGCATTCTAAAGGGGAAAAACACCAAATCTGGAAAGTAGGATCAATAAGACGGGAATTGCTTGTATGTTACCCAACAGAGGATGGGAAGGAGTCAAAGATGTTTTCAGCTTGGGCAAATGAGACTACTACAATCAAAATCAGGGAAGTCAGGAGGAGGGAGGGGTTTGTTAAAGAATCAAGGGAAGGGGGCGGCTAGGTGGCGCAGTGAATAGAGCACCGGCCCTGGAGTCAGGAGTACCTGAGTTCAAATCCGGCCTCAGACACTTAACACAAAAAACTAGCCGTGTGACCTTGGGCAAGTCACTTAACCCCAACTGCCCTCCAAAAAGCAAAAAAAAAAAAAGAATCAAGGGAAGATGATGTTAGATAGATTGAAATTGATTTGAGAATAGGACATTCAAGTCTAAATAACTTGAACATAATTAGAAATGCCAGGTTGGAACTCATTGGAGAGATTAGAGCTAGTGATATCAATATCAATAGTTCCTTGTAGATTCCAGAATAGTACAACAAAATATATACTACTTTATATATGTATATACATATATATATATATACACATATATACTTATATATACATATACACACACATATATACATGGGTCTGTGTTTGTCCATATATATGCATTATATATATATACATATATATATGTATATATATATAATAAATGCTGTGGATTTGTTTTAATTTTTGTTTTCCAAAAGCTAGTCCACAATGAAGTTTTTTTATGAATCACCATCTTAAATTTATTTTCTCAAATGCTAGGTCATTACATTGACCTATTTGGAATACTTCCATAGTGGTCATCTCATCTCAATCCCCAGTAGATTCCAATGGGGCCTTGTGAAGGTGATATGTAACATGGTAGCCCAGTTCAAAGTACAAGCAGGGCTCAAGGATGATGACATATCACACTTAAGGGACTGTGATTTCCTTTCAGATCATTGAAGACTTTATCAATAGCAGCAAAGATCAGGAGATGAAGAGTTCCCCTCTAAGTTCACCTCTGTGACCCCTCCATGGCCATTCCCTATCTACCAGCTGCTTATTCTGAGAGAATAACCAACTCTTCTCTGAGAACTCTTTGTGCCAACTCTCAGACCAAAAATCAGCCTTCCCTTTCTTTCAGATGAGCTGTTGTATAATTTGCTTTTGCTGAGGCACAAAACATTATTAACTCACATTCTATATGAAATAGTTACAGACTTGAAAATGAAACCTCCCACACATTTTCTTTTCTTTTTAATTCTTTCTTTTTCTTATGCTTTTTTTTTTTTTACCAGTTCTTGGAAGAAGATTGTGCACAGAGACATACGGAACTATGACTCTTTTCTCTATGCCTGAGGTAAACAGGTATAAGGCTGTTCACAGGGCTGAATTAAGTGAGCTTGAACACAGCTATATCTTTCCCAGAAAAAATATATTTTCTGACATAAATCTTTGTTAAAGCTTGTTTTGAGTTTTTTTTTTTTCCTTTTAAATTTGGCACATGAGTCCATCTGATGTTCAAGTGACTGGTTGAAATTGGCCTCTTTTAATTACATAATACCCAGAAAGGAATGTTTTTCTTTTCTTTTCTTATGCTAAAGGAAGAATGCTGCAATTATCTATCTGCTTGCTGCCCCTACAAATATGTCAACTGTACTTTTGATCCCTAACCTGTACTGTCTTTTCTGTCAAAAACACTTTTATTTTTCCCTCCTAGGCATGGTCTTGGTGAATGTCCTTGCTGGCTGTTTGCTATTGTTATCTCAGGCATACATGGCCATTGTTTGCATTTAGGTTCAAAGAGATATTGTAAATATTGGTTTAATTTAAAGGCAGTTTGGGGTTATGTGTTTGAAAGGTCTGATTCTGATTTTATTCATCCTGAATACAGTTCTTTATCACCCACTAGAATGTAAGTTCTTCAAGGGAAGAGGTAATCTTGTTTTTGTCTTCATGATCCCAGAGCCTAACATACTGCCTCACACCTGGTAGGTACTTAATAAATGCTTGTTAAATTCAATTGAATTTACCCACAATCCTACTATCATTCACAGTTTGAAACTATCAGTAGTTCACTCTTTCTCTTCCCTCCCATATAATCTCAGATACTATTCTGTCTGCCCTTGCCCCACATAATCAATACTCATTCTCCTTTTATATTATTCAAGAATGTCTCAATCATTTAAACAAATCTCTAGGTAGAAATCCTCCACCATATCTCCAAAGTCAAAGGAGACCCAGAATAACTAGGCAGGAGCAGAATCAAGGCTATTTGTCTCTGCAGTATACCCAAACACTGTCAAGATACCTCTCCATCTGTTTATTGGAGAGCATCTATTCTGATAAAAAACAAAACAAAACAAAACCAAAAACAATAATAACAACAAAAACCCCTCCTCTAATAGGAAATGAAAATGAAAGAGCATGTAACTCAGCAGAATTAGAACTTTGTATGGAAGAACTTGCTCATTTGTGTTCTTAAGGCTGCACAATCTGCCTTTCTAGGGTCTAAAGACATGGCAATACTCCCTCTCCATGTTTAAGAAGATGCATGAGCCTTTCCTCTCAAGATCTTAAGGACAGTTTGCAAAATGCACCCTTGTGGTTAGGTTCACATTAGAGCAATCACTTGTATAGGCTTAGATTATGCCTACAAGGATACCAAAACATCTGGATAAGAGGTTTTTTTTTTTTTTTAAGTGCCAGCAGTTGTCTGGTCATGTCTTTCTCTCCCCATCACTTCCTGCTCCCTGTATCCCTCCCAGACACATCCATATGCATTCCTTTCCTTTCTAGCTCCAATTCCCACTCTTTCTTCAAGGCTAAATTCAAATGTAACCACCTCCCTGATTCCTTCTTTCTTCTCTTTCTTTCTTCCCCGTACTCCTCCCTGACTCACCTGGAAATGGTCTCTCTCTCCTCAAAACTTCCATGGTACCTTGTACTATTGTAGCACTTTTATCTTCTACTTTTGAAATACAAGTATTTGCCTCAATCTCTATCAAGATTGTTGAGTTCAGGCACTCTGTACATTTTTGTGTAATAATAATTAGCACTTGTAAAACACTTTCTGATTTATAATGGGCTTTAACATTCATTATATCACTTAGCCCTCAATCTTGCAAGCAAGGTAGAGAACATATTATTATTCCTCTTTTACAGATGAGGATGCTAAGAAAAGTGACATAAAGTAATATGCCAAAGAACACAAAGTTACTAAGTGTTAATATGTGGATAAGAACCCTGGTCTTCAGACCCTGGCATTTGCTTCACTAGATGATGCTGATTTTCACTGCACCTAACGTGATGCTTTGGATACTGTGGATGTAAAGACAAATATTTGCTAATGAATAGCTTTGTGGAATCTATATTTTTCCTCTGCTGCCAAATATCCAGAGAGATGAAATACTAGGCAAAAACATAGATGAATGGCTGAACTTTTCATTCTTTATCTTTGATATGGCTACTTCTGCCTTTCCTGGATGCATAGTAGGCTGGGTTGTTATCTCTCCACTACACTTGATAGACGGGGCTGGCCCTTCTGGGGGTGGTGGCAGCTATTCATGCAATCCCAGGTGTTACTGGGGCTGGTTGAAATAGAGTTGGAATTTTTCCCCCTGAGTGCAATTATTGTATTTTCTGAGTCTGGCTTCTCCCTCCCCCTTCCCTTTTCAGGCCCCAATTAAATGTCTAATTCCCATTTCTTCTTATTATACATTCTCCCCCTCCAGGGTCTGGCAAGAATGGGAGGAGTATATGGAGACCCCTCTTTGTAGGTGGCTGCCAGGACCAATGTCTCTGATCAATGCTATTCCAGCAGGAACCATACAAATTAGGTGTCTCTAAAACTCCCTCATACCCCGTCACATTCCCTTTGTAGCTTTTGTCTCTCTCCAGAGACTGAAAAAAATATGTACACAGCAGGTTTCTTGAGGAGACAGGGGGATATCTATCTCTATATCCATATCTATACCTATATCTGTCTACACACATACCCAAGTATACATATATACACATATATTAAAGAAAAGTCCTTTTTGATTTTTTTTTACTCTAATAGGGTTTTAACTATATAAGGAGACATGGTGGCAGAAATGCTGGTCTTTTCAATAGTTCTTTATGTAAAATCTCTCATAAGGAAAGCACCTTACTTCAGAAAATAACTAAAATTCTACTCTCAAAAGCTTTTGTTATACACTTAAGGGGGGTGGTGGTGAGGAGGGAAATGAAAACGTCTCTAGCTGTTTGTACTGAAATCCTCCATGATTCTATGTCCAGCTCTTCATTCAAACAATACTTTAATACCATAAATCCTTAATTATATATTTCCTTAATTATTCCCACCAGCTATTTTTGTCTTTGTGCACATTATATTTTTTTAAATATGAACTCTTTGGGGAGTATTTGGATCACTAATGAAATCTAATATGTTCCCTTTGTCTGTGATCAAAATACTGGGAATATACACCCCTAAAGAAATCTAGATCTGAGTAATAACCCATAGACTTGTGAGGGAGGCCACCAATAGCCTTTGAACTGGGAGTAAGTACATTCAGTTCAGCTAAGTTAATTCTATTTTTGCTCTCTGCATCTTTAGCATGAGTTCTTCCAGCATAAAACTAAAATGAGAGGACATTTTCCTACTAGGGGAAGTTTTCAGTGCATATTAAACTATTAAACTATATTAAACTAAAGCCCATTTACGTTTCAACTGGTCCCCACAAAGCTCTTGCTCTAGGTACCTGCATTGGAATCTTTAAAGTTCTTTAGAGTCAGAACATTCTGTGTCTTTCCAGAGTATGTTCCCCACAGAAATAAGGGTAGCCGTAGTGAAAGAGTTCTGAGACATATGCATTGAACAAATAGGTCAGACTAGCTGAAAGTTAGGCAGAATGCCCCAGGCTAAAGTGAAATTCAGGTCAACTGAGGCAGATTTTTGCAAATGGTATTTGGCATGTACCATCTCACTCTTGGCTTTGGCTTCCTCTTGTAGGTAGCAGGGACACAGACTTCACTCATATCTTGAACTGTCTGAGCTGGTGGGGCTCTCAGAGATCACCCAGGCATGGAAAATAAATGTCGTATAATAGTATTTTGTACCTGGAATTAGGAAAGATTTAGATTTGAATCCCACTTATGATGTTTATAAACTCTATGGGCAAATCAGGTGAACTCTCTGAAACTCAGTTTCCCCCTCTGTAGCATGGGGATAATTATGCCTGTAGTACCTTCTTCATAGCACTGTTGTAGGGCTCATTTTTTTTTTTCAAGTGCTCTGGGTATGTATTGTGTCTATTGTGATCACATTGTTGTTGTCAGAAGTTGCACACACCTAATTAGTGGTGGAATCAGTTCCTGAACCCTGTCAAGATATTAGGAGACAGTCTGTTTACCAGAACTAAGGACCATCAAGCAAGCTGTACCCTAAACTTGTCATAACAATAATCCTTTGCTCCTTGTTACTGTTACCCCTCACTGTCAGGGCTAAAGCTCATTTTGCAGTCACTGGTGTAAGTACTGAGTTATCCCCACACCGCCTCAGATGCCCTCACTAGGGGCAGGGCCCTGGTGTATGTCTCTAATCGGCCTCCTTGCTTACAAGCTGTTTCTTTCACTTTGCAATTAAACCTGACGCTTCTGTCTCAGTCCTGCTCTGTTCGGCTTTGACCATTCACAGGTTAGAAGCTGGTTTGGTCTGACAACCCCAAGTTGTGCTTAACTGCTGACAATAACAATGCTTACAAATTGGCGGGTATTTCACTTGTAACCTCCATATTGACGGCGTGGGGCAATTTTACTTGGCGCTAACATCTTAGTGTTACATAGAGGCAAAGAGCAGCAACTCTACAAATGATCCTTTCGATTCCTACTAGGAGCTCTGATAAAAGTTACTAATGGGTACCTTTAGTGGGGAAGTTACTAAAGTTCAAATATGAGCTTAATGTCACTAATCTCTGAAACAGTGTTTCTAATTTAATATGGGTATTTATGAGTAGGTGGCTTCACATCTAAATGAGCATATGTATGCAATCAAGGTCATGATGTGTCTCCTGAAGCAGAAATACCCTGTGAGCACACAATGCCCATTTGCTTTAATCACTTGGGTATTTGGGTCCCCACATATCTGGATGGCCACGGCCATCTCTCTCTTTATCCCAGAGGGTCTGTCCAAACTCATCTACAGCCCTGGTTCTGGCATAGCCCTCTGAAGTGGCATATCAAAGCTTTGATAAACAGCCCTCTCATTTCCAGGATAGGCTCATTCAATGGAAAGATAATTGAGTCTGATGACTACAGTATTCTTTTCCCATTTTTCATGGGCTCATTTAGTCACTCTCTATTCTGTTTATATACTGAGAGTTGTCAAGTCTAATTCTATGGGGAAACAGGGAAGATTAAAATGGAAAAGTGTTCCCAAAATGGAAGTATCATACGGACTGATTCTGTTGGGCACTTGTGGTATGACATAATAAAGCCTGGTCACTCTAGTCCCGAGCTTACCTGTGGAGACCATGATTATCTGGGACTTGGCACTCTGATGGATTTGTGACCTTTTATTGTAACGTGAAAATTGGGTAGTTCAAACTCTGATCTGAATTGTTAGAGATGAAAAATGGGCTGGGATGTTGAGGTGTCCTTACAGTTTCTTGAACTAAGAAAGCTACTCCATATTCAAGCTTGGGGTAGAAATTAATGTCATACCACAAATGCCCAACAGAATCAGTCCGTATGATACTTCCATTTTGGGAACTCTTTTCCATTTTAATCTTCCCTGTTTCCCCATGGAATTAGACTTGACAACTCTCAGTATGTAAACAGAATAGAGAGTACAAGGTCCTTAACCCTTGCCTCGACTGCATTGAGTCTCACCTGTTGCTTGACTTTCTTAATCCTTCCGGACCCATTCCAAGACCTGCAGCTGCTGCTAATGCCCTCATGACCTGGAATGGGTATTTACATTTACAATCCTAATGTTGGGCTTCATTTTTCAAAAGTAGACAGCCTCCCTATGAAAGAGCTGAAACTGGTAGGAGTATGTGATACAAATCACACAACTTTATGACAGCCTTCTGGATCATTTCAAGAGAATCTCCATAATAAAGGGAGGAAAATTAAAGCTAAAGTTTTTTTTTTCTAGAAATAGGAAATCTTATTCCTTTTTATCTATCTCTTCATATGGCCTGTCTTGCAAGACAGCAATCCACCTGTGCTGATGTGTTTTCTGGTCTTGATTTTCTGATCTCAGAAATATAGTACTTAAAACCAAATTACAGACCAGTCTATATGTGATTTATCATCAAATCAAGGGCTAAAACCTGTGCTTTTGAAGAGAGGGAGGGAGAGCACCAACCCAGTTCAATTTCTTTCCTTTTCAGAAGTACATAGAGTTTCTTCACTTATAAGGGATTTTGAAAGCCCCAAACAGTGTCCATCTGAGGCAGCAACAATTACCCCTTCTTCCTTTGGGGAAATGGAAAATTACTTATATTGTGAGCCATCACCAAGGTTTAGCTTTCAGAAATCTCTACTGGCTTTACAGGCATGATGTTTTTCTCTAAGATTCCTGTTGCAGTTCAATCTAGTCAAAACTTGGTCTTCCTTCAATAGAACATTGAAAATAAACCCAGAAGGAGGTAAGAAGACATATAAGTACATCCCTTAAAGCTTCCTCCTTTACAGCAGGACTATCTCGCTCTTTCTTATTTCTTTCTTTCTTACCTGTTTGCCAAAAAGGTTTTATTGTCCAAGAATCAGATGTGAGTCTAACTAATCAAATGATTAAACCTTGTCTGCATTACGAGATCTAAAGCTATGTGGTACCTGCAGTCATTGCTAAAACAAACCTGGAAGCTAAGAAACGTGATTTAGAGTCTCTTCTGCTAATCAACATCAGGGTCAGCAGAAGCACTAAAGACCTGCCAGAGCCTACTCTGGTCTCATTAAGTGCTCCCAGTTGGGACACATGTGTGATGCTTGGGCCTCTGCAAAGGACAATTTGTCATCATCCACTTTGTCCACTCTACAAGGGTTTCTCACCCCATAGCATAAGTGTACAAGGGAGGAAGCTGACCTCAAGCTATTTTCATCCTGCTTCAACTCTGACCCTTTAGCAGGTAAGTAGATCGGATTTTCAAGTTTCTCTGTGTGTGATACACAGGTTTAATTGGCTTCATTAGCTTCTCTGATCAGAATCTTTTCATTGTTTTGCAGTTAGATCTTGAATGCTATTGGTTCTCCTTGTTTGCACTAAAACATTTGTCTTTCACAGACTCACAGTAACTAAGAGTTTCAAGGGATCTCAGAGATTATCATGCTCAAATTTGAAATTGTTGAAGCCTTAAATCCTATGTACTGTTGGAAAAAAGTAGACTGGGCAGCTAGGTGGTACAGTAGATTGACCATCTGACCTGGAGTCAGTAATACCTGAGTTAAAATTTGATCTTAGACACTTACTAGTTGTGTGACTCCGGGAAAGTTATGTAATCCTGATTTATTTTTCCACTTCTTTGAAAGAAAGCATGATTTAGGAGGAGCATTAGACTAGGAGTCAGGAACCTAGTTTATGGTGTTGGCTCTGACACTAAAATCATCTGTAATGTAGAGTAAGCGACTTGGCTTTCCTGGCTCTCTTCTCCTGTCTACTAAATATGGTAGTTGTGTTTAATGGTTGCTTAGCCACCTTCTACCCTTCCATTCAAGGATGCTTTGATTGCAAGCTCTCTTTTGATTAGAAAAAAGTCCATCAAAGTGACACAAAGAAGAGATTTTGGTAAGGAGAGGATGCTGGATTCATACAATGCTTAAGTTGCTATCTGTTGCCCAATTACTGGTAACTTTATCTCTTCTATTTTCTAAAGCATGTCCTTAAATTGGTTTTTAAATGCCTGTTTTCATATTTCCATTTTTGCCATTTAGTAAAGTATTCAGATTCATATGTAATGAAAATGTCCTTCCCTCTTTTACAAGGAGGATGCTTCTGTCCCACTGTGAGCCTGGCATGGACTCCCAGTTGTTCTTTCTTCAGTGCTGGAGATGGGTTTACACTTATCCAACTACACCATTACCAGGCCCTTTGCGTGTCTAATGACACTCATTTGTGAGACATCTGACTGTGGTGCCGTGATGAGAACTGGCCTCTCAAAGGATGGATGATATTATGGTCATTAGCTATTGCACCAGACACTACTAGACAGCTCTCTTAAAACCTCCAAAGGTATTTGGACCAGAAAACAAATCAACTTTTAAGATAGCCACTAGTAAAATAGTATTGATGATTGCCACAGTCACAAAGTTATCTATTATACTAATTACTCAATACAATTTTAGAGTAACTTTTTTCACTTTACAATATCATCATAAAAATATTCGGTGCCAGGCCTGTTGGTTTTAGAGTACTTAGTCAGTCCATAAACACACCTGTTGTGTACCAATATAAGTTCTAAGAAAAAGAAATACAAAGAAATACAAAAGACATTCCCTGCCTTCAAGGAGCTCATAGTCCAATGGGGGAGACAATACGCAAACTAAATATAGATAACATGTAAGATATGTTGGGATAAATTGGAAATAATTATGAGAAGGAAGGTAATAAAATTAAGAAGGATTGAGAAAGGGTTCCTATAGCTTGTGAGATTTTATCTGGGACTTGAAGGATTCCACAGAAGCCAGGGCTAGGTGGCACAATAGATAGAGCACCAGGCTTGAGTCAAGAACACATCCTCAAGTTCAAATCTGGCCTCAGATACTCATAAGCTGTGTGACCCTGGATAAGTCACACTTAACCCTATTTGCCTAAGTTTTCTCATCTGTGAAATAAGCTGGAGAAGGAAATGGCATACTACTCTAGTATCTTTGCCAAGAAAACCCCAGATGGAGTCAGAAAGAGCTGACCACAACTGAACAACCACAGAAGCCAGGAAGCAGAGATAAAGAGGGAGAGAATTTTAGGTATGAGGGACAGTCACTGAAAATGCCCAGAATCAGGATTTGGAGTTTCTTGTTCAAGGAATGTAAGGAGGATAGTGTCACATATTTATTTATTAATATTTGTTATTTATAAGTTACTTTATTAATACGTCTGAATTCAAACTGTACTTTAAGGCCCAGCTTCTCCTTGAATGCTTCCCTGACCAGACAAGTCCAAAATGATCTCTTCCTCTCCTGAACTCCCAGAAAATTCAATGTATATAACACCCATACCAACATTAATCACGAACTGCATTGCATTATAGTTATTAATATATTTACATATTTCTTATTTCCATAATTAGATTAAAAATACCAGAAGGCAAGTATTATCTGTTCTACTACTATCATACATGTTTTATGCCCAAGGTTATCCTTAATCTTCCTGGGGGCAATCTGTTCAAGAAATAGATCTACTTAGATATTAGATACTCACAGTTTAAAGAAACACAAAATCTGGGAGTTTGGAGGAAGTTCAGAGGTCATCTAGTACAACTGAAACCTGATCAAGAATCTTCTCCATATCACTGACAGGATGGTTATTTGATCTCTGTAGAAACACCCATGTAGGAAAGGGAAAATCTCTATGTCTCAGGATAATTCATTCTACTTTTGGGTAGTTCTAATTGTTAGCAAGTTTTTTCTTAAACCAAGTGCGCATATGCAACTTGTACTCTTTGGTCTTAATTATGTCCTCTAGGGCCAAGAAGAACGAATTTAATCCCTTTCCATTTGGCAGTCAGAAAAGTGTGAAAACTGCTATTATGTCTTCCCCACTGAGCCTTCTTTTCTCCATGTTAAAAAGACCCAGAAGAATAATTTATACTATAACATCAATATTGTAAAAACAGGCAGTTTGAAGAGTTTTATATCCTGATGAAGAATGAAATAAGCAGAACCAGGAGAACAATTTATATGAAAACAACAACACTATAAAGACAAACAACTTTGAAAGCTTTAAGAATGATGATCAATGCAACTATTGTCCATGATTTCAGAGGAATAAGGATGCAACATATTATTGGGACAGAAGGATAATAGATTTAGGGGGCAGAATGGAACACATATATTCATGTGTGTATGTATGTACACATATAATATATATGTATACATGTCTCATACTGATACCTATCCATATAGCTGTGTGTATATGTATATACATGTGTGTATGTATGCCAAGAGTGATTTATTTTGATTCACAATATATATTTGTTAAAAAGGAATTTTTTATTTTCTTTCCCCTTCCCCCCATGAATTAGAGATAGGAGGAAGACAAAATTACAGATATGGAATGTTGTATGTATTTTTAGATGAGAATACTATTGTTAAGTTTTCTAAATTCTTTTACGTAGTGGTAAGATATCTTTCAAAGAGTGGGGTTAATCAGTAAATAATTTTAAAAATCCATATAACTTAAAAAAGACAGAATATGTAAATTTATTGTATTGAATGGTGCTAAGATCCCAGTTACTTCTCTACCTTTCCTCTTATGAGGGTCTCAATACATGGCTTTGGAGTACAGTTCTGGACTTGTCTTTTTCACGGTGATGCAGTCATTCTCTCACTCTTTCTGATACAACCAATCAATCATTCTCATGCCAAAAGAACTGCTTTTCAATGCTCCAAACACTCAGCCCACTCACATGACAGTGCTGGCTCTCTAGCCGCCTTCTCTGGGTTCACACATGCTTTTAGATGAGAATACTATTGTTAGGTTTTCTAAATTCTTTTACATAGTGGTAAGATATCTTTCAAAGAGTGGGGTTAATCAGTAAATAATTTTAAAAATCTACATAACTTAAAAAAGACGGAATATGTAAATTTATTGTATTGAATGGTGCTAAGATCCCAGTTACTTCTCTAACAATTCAGATGGTCAAGACTAGTCTGAGGCTACCCTTTGCTGCTCTTTAATAAGTCCAGAGAACTATAAGCAGCTATTTTCAGCTTCTGGGGAATAGTCTCATAGCCATTTCCCCCACTCAACTCCAAAATCCCAAGTGCTTGTCATGATTGCTTGGAACTAATTTGTACCCCCATAGTAAACAGCATGATATAGGGTAATAAGTACTGGGTACACAAAGGGGAAAAAACCCCTATCCTCAAGATGTTTACATTCTTTTGAAGGAACATAACATGTACATTTACACATATCAATTAAAAGAAGGCAATTTGAGGAGGGAGAGAAGACTCAATTTTGGGGTAAAGAAAGCATCATCATAAGAGATGGCCCCTGAGCTGAAACTCAAACAGAGTTAGGAATTCTAAGAGACAAACAATATATATAGTAGGCAATCAATCAATATTTATTTTTAATAGCATATTATTTTTTCCAATTACAAAAAACAATTTTTAACATTCATTTTTTAAATAAAATTTTGACTTCTGAATTTTCTTCCTCTCTCCCTAATATGGTAAGCAATTTCATAGAGGAATAAATATTTATTGGTGTTGATAGTAGGTGCTCTTACACTTTTGCTAAGCATGTGAACCATCTGAAGCTCCTCAGGTCTTGACAGGAAGAATGGCATAGTGAATAAGGTGCTGGTTATAGAACCAGGAAAACCTAGGTTTGAGTTTTACCTTGAAACAGGCTGTCTGTGTGATCCAGGGCAAATCAAAGTCTATTCAAATAAGTTCAATAACAGTTGTGGATATTCCTTGGAAAATGGGGTTTCTTGGGGCAGCTAGGTGGCACACTGAATAAAGCACTGGCCCTGGAGTCAGGAGGACCTGAATTCAAATTTGGCCTCAGACACTTAGCAGTTACTAGCTTTGTGACCTTGGGCAAGTCATTTAATTCCAACTGCTCTACCTGCCCCCTCCAAAAAGACAAAAAAGCCCCAACAACTCCAAATAACCAAACAAAAAGAAAATGGAGTTTATCTTAGAATTCCATGAAATCATATGATAGGACAAAACAACATTAAACAAAAAGAATCACCATAGAAATGTTTATTCGACTGGAAAAGGAAGTGGGTTGATTTGGTAAGGAGAATACAGTTTTAAGGCTGTACCAGTATGCACAAAGAACCCTAAGAAGACCTCTAAGCATCCACCCAAATCCACCTCCACTGTCTCTCCCTCCACTCCTCTCACTCTCTTATTCTAGACACAGTAATCAAAGTATCATTGTTTTTGAAAAAGACTGAGATTGCCCTTTGGACCAACTGACCTTCCCTTTGAGCTTACCAACCAATTTGCTCCCTGGTCCCTTATACGCTTTTTTAAAATTTATGAACTTTTTCTTACTTTTTCACTTCTCTCTACTCTCTAAGAAAGAAAACAAAGAAAATAAGAAAGAAAGGAAAAGAGAGAATTTTTTTTAAAAAAGAAAAAGTCCTTGTATCACTTAAGCATAGTCAAGCAAAACAGATTCCCCTATTTGTCATGTCCAAAGATACATTTCTCATTCTTCATATTAATCTTTCATTTCTCAGTCATGAGGTAGGTAGAATTCTAATCAATCCTCTGGAATTACAGAATTTCCCTCTATTTGAGTATAAGTTTCTTAAAGATAAGTCTCACTTTTTGCACTGAACTCCAAGTGATTAGTACTATGTCTGACACAGAGTAAATATTTAATTAATTGATTTTTTTCTAAATCATAGTCTTATTAAATAATAGCTTTATTAAATACACAGTAAGCATTCAATAATTTTTCATATATTGATTTATTGATTCATTCTTCACATCATATAGATTTTTGATGGAGGATTTATAGAAAAAGATAAATCTTCTGAGATAAGAATTTCACAGGATGAGAAGACCTAGATGGTTGTGATTTTCACTGGTGAAGAGAATACACACATTAGTGATATCACAGATCTTTTGAGGTGCAAGCATGAAAAATGCTAGTTGGGCAATTAAAAAGTTATCAAATTTTTCTCCCATTTCTACAGTAAAATTAAAGGATTATTTTTTGATGTTACCCCTTCATGCATAGTAAAGACTCTGTATTTAGCCTGGTATAATTCAACATTTTCATCATGGGTTTCATGGTATAAAAGGCATGCTAAGAGAAAGCTGGAAGGGCTAGCTAAGACATTGGATGACAACATCAGAATCCAAAGAGATCTTGACAGGCTGAAACAGTGGATTAAATCTAATAAGATGAAAGTTAATAGGGATAAATTTAAATTCCTACCCTTGGATAAAATGAAAAATCAACGGCCCAAGTACATAATGGGTGAAATGTGGTTGTCTAATAGTTCATGTAGAAATGAACTACATATTTTAGTAGACTGTAAGATCAATATAAGTCACTATTGTCACATTACAGTCAAAGAAGCTAATATGATCTTAGCTGCTTTATAATCAACATTTACACAGCACTTTAAGGTTTGCAAAGTCTTTGCCTACATTTTCTCATTTGAGCCTTGAAACAACTCTGTAAGGTAGGCACTATAGGTATTATTCTTCCCATTTTATAGTTGGGGAATTTGAGGCTCAAATAGATAAGGGGATTTATGCATAACTGCCAAGCTAGGAAGTGTCAGAGATAGGGTACAAATCCAGCTCTACCAGATCTTGTCCTCTAGAATGGGGGAGACATTAGTCATGGCCCTAGTCAGACTCCATTTGCAGAACTGTCCCTATTTCTCGGTGACACATTATAAGAGTTATATTCACAAGCCTTAGGAGATACTGAGGAGGGTAAGGAAGATGGTTCCAGGACTAATAATACCATACCACATGGGAATCAAACCACATAGAACTTCTTAATAGTCAGCATTGCCCAAAAATGGTATCGCTGCCATCCGAGTCATTAAGACCTGGCTTTAAATCCTAGCTATATAACCTGAGCCAAGTTAACTTCTCTTGCTTTGGTTTGATAATTGTAGAATGAGTATAGTAATAGCCCTTATTTTAGAAGGTTGTTGTTAAGGTCAAATGGGGGTAACTAGTAAAGTGCTTTGCAAACCTTAATGAGCCATATCAATGTGAGTTATAATAAGGATGATGATTTTTAAACAGATGCTTATTTTTTTTGTTTGAGATATGGTAAAGTAGTTTCATGTTTCAGGCAGGATTTGGTCTAGATGAACACTTAGATCCTGTTGAATCTGAAGTTTCTAGGATTCTAACCAGAAAAATATGTTAGAGAGATAGGATTTCAAGTTGGAATGGGCTTTTGGGATGGGTCATTTTTGTCTAACTCTTCCAATTTACAAATGAGGAAACTGAGACCTAGGAAGGTGACATGAAATTGTCCAAGATCACATGGGTGTTGAGTCACAAGACGTTGCTTTGAACCCAGATTCTCCTATTCCAGATCTGATCATCTTGCCTTTATGCCATATTCCTACTCTAAAACCCCAGTTTTCTAGAATATAGAGGAACAATACTTTTGATTTAATCAGCTTAGAAGGCAACTGGATTCAGCAAAAGTTTGCTGCAGCAAGGGCATACCTGTGCTTGTTAAAAGGCAAAGGTGGAATGGAGAAGAAAATATTGAGAGGGCTGAAAAAAAGAGAGAATGGAGGATGAGGGAAAATCCTGGAGAATGGATGAAAGGATGCTAATCAACAAACATTCATTACGTACCTTCTATCAGCCTTCTGTCTGTATTTTTTATATAGAAAGACAAAAATGTAATAGCTCTTGACCTCAAGGAGCTTATCTTCCAATTTGGGGGGCGGGGGAAGATAATAGTGTGGTGTTTTGGAAAGAGCATTGGATTTGGAATACCTGTGTTCAAATCCCACTTTTGCTGATTACTACCTATGTGATCTTGGGCAAATCTGGATCTCAAGTTTCCTCATCTGTAAAATAAAGAGATTGATCTAGATCAGTAATTCTCAACCTGTGGGTTGTGACCCCTTTGGGGCTCAAATGACCCTTTCACAGGGGTCACAGGGGTCACCTAAGACCATCGGAAAACACATATTTCTGATGGTCTTAGGAACCAAGACACTGTTCCTCTATCTGTCTCCAGGAGGGTCTGCCCACATGCAGATTCACCCACATATGAGTATTAAAGGGTCGCGGCATTAGGAAAGTTGAGAACCACTGATCTAGATGGATTCTAAGATCCCTTTCAAGTTGATATCTAGGTTTCCATGAGCATGTTTCCTGTGGACAGTTCTGTGGTTCACTGGACAGAGTGCCTGCCCTGAAGTCAGGAGGACCTGAGTTTGAATATGGCCTCAAACTATTATTAGTTATATGACCCTGGGCAGTTGACTAAACAACAATGTACATGGATTAGAATGTGAAATAGAATCAAGTACATAGGACATAGGATGACTGTTGAAATGGAGAAAAGACTCGTCTTCCTTTTATACAAGAGGGAAGGATCAGAGAATGGATATAGAAACAGGGGAACTTAGAGGTGGAAAAGGTAGAAGACACCTCTCAATTTTCACAGGAAAGTGGAGGCAAAGGAAGGCCAGGTGGAGTAGAGGAACTGTGGGAGTGCTGTTGTGTGGAGCATGCTAGAGATCTGCAAGAAATGAATAAAAGCATTGCTTACTTACAGTAGCAGCTGAATATAGCACATCAATAACATTATTCTTCTCTAAGGGGAAAAAAAAGTACTGCACAAATTTATAGCACAGGAAACTTGGCATTACCCTAATAAGAATATCTAGATGAATGATTTTATGGTCGTATTTCTTCTTTTTATGAAAGCTCATTCTAGGCACTTCATTTCTCAGCTTCTGTCTCAGCTCTTCTCTGTGCACTTACTCATTTGCTGGTACTTGGCTTCTTATAATATTCACCTTTTAATATTTTATATCACACCTCCTCCCAGATACATGTTCCTCTTCCCTCAGGGAAAGCTCTGACTCCTAGAACTTGGTTCAGATGTGACTTTACCTTTCTGTATCTTTGACACCAAGGATACTGTCTCAAAAACTCTAGCAATTAGATCTTCTATAAAATCCCATCATGCAGCAGCTAAGCTGCACAAACATACTGAACAGCAGGCTCAAAGCCATCCAAATCAGGCCTGTAAAGATCCTGTGATGTTATAAAATACTGCCAGTAGTAATATCTCTGAAGAGATTGACACTGAGTGCTGGGGATGACTCATTATTAACATTTATGCAGCTTAATGTCAAGGTCTACCTTTAACCTAATATATGTAAATGTCAGAATGCCGAGGATACTATTATTGATTAGGTATATTATTGAAAGAAAGAAAGAAAGAAAGAAAAAGAAAAAGAGAGAGAGAGAAGAAATGATGATAGGAGAGAGATAAAAGGAGGAAGGAAAGAAAATGAATAAGAAAGAAAAAGAAAAAAAGAAAGAGAAAGGAGAAGGGACAAAGGGATCAAGATGAAGATTTTTAAAAATTACCTAGTAGATTTTTCCCAGCTAGTTTGTCTCAATAGAAAGGCAGCACATTGATAACTTTCTCAGTATCACCCACTGTGATAGGAATATCCTAAAAATGATTTTCCTTTTTTTCTTTATTTTATGCCTTCACTGCATTTGCCTTCTCTTTCAGGCAGCTGGATGGAGGACAGCTGTAATTTTCTTCAGACTGGTTGAGCAGTAATGTCACATGTGAACTGTGCCCTGCTTCAGGGATCCAAATCCGGGTTGTGCAGTTTCCCTCATAGACCTTAGTTCAGTAATGGGAAATTGGACAAGTAGACTTAGATTACTTTCTACAGGCTCCAGGTCGCACATGCCATGTCTCTGGTTTTGAACTATCCATGGCAATGGCCGTGAACATGAATGTCATTTCACTATAGTTCTGAGTAGCCTTTGTGATAACCCGGCTGCTCTGTAGACTTCAATATCTGAGAAGCTGCATCATTTGCAGTTAAAGCCTAGCCTATAATTATTTTTTAAAAGCAAGATACACATAACTCTTCCTGGCCAAAAAGGGGCATAATTGGGCAGTGATAGGGTACTTCAATTGTTTGGATGTATGTTGGAGTTTTCTCTCAATCAACAACAGAAGAGATCTTAATATCTCAATTTGCATGAATAGTTTTTTTCTTCTTTGAAAGATGGTAAAACCAGTAGGGGTGGAGGGATACTATTATTCTTGATTTGATGTTTGCCAACAGGGAGAAACTGGTTGCTAGGTTGGAAATGATGAGAATCTGAGAAGGTAGGAAGAATAATTACTACATCTTAAAACTTTTAATAGAAGAAATATGAGGATAGTATGATGGAGTACACTAATTGAGGGAATGCAGATTTCAGAGTGTTTAGGAATAATCTAGGCAGGAGCCTTTAGATTAAGATGACATAGGAAAAATTATAACAGGGAGGATAAAAGCTTTAAAAAAAAGTGAAATTCTTAAGATGCAATGAGAAATTATTCTAATGAGCAGGAAATGAGGGAATTGTCTACCAATAACAATGTGGATATACAAGGAACTTACCTATCGAATTTAATTTTTAAATGTACAGAAGATAGGGGGCAGCTAGGTGGCACAGTGAATAGAGCACTGGCCCTGGAGTCAGGAGGACCTGAGTTCAAATCCGGCCTCAGACACTTAACACTTAACTAGCCATGTGACCTTGGGCAAGTCACTTAACCCCAATTGCCCTACTTTCCCCCCTCCAGAAAGCAAAAACATAAAAACCAAAAGACAAAAACATACAGAAGATGGAAGAAGGCTAAGCAACAGACAATGAATACAAAACTCTGCCACATTCCTGTACTATAAAATTCAGCTGAGGAAAGCTAAGGACAGTAGAAAGAGTTTTTAAAGTTACATTGTAGAAAAAGAAAAAAATCAATGAATGGATAATGCTAATATACAAGATTAATGGGATCATGATAACTAGTGGAACAGGGAAGGCAGATCTGCTCCATTCTTTTGATTTTGTTTTCTCTGCTAAAGAGAACACTCTTTGGTCTGAAAAGAACAGAACAAATGTAGCTAATAGGGAGGTGATATGCAAGATTAATGGGGACATCTTAAGAGAGAACCAAGGTGCTATTGGGCAAGATGGGGTGACCTGGCCTAGATCAGGTACTGAGAGAATGTTTTGCTGTGATACTATTTCACTTAGTCAATATTAAAATGTCATAAAGAATAGAAGTGCCATAGGATTGGCTCCAAATTAAAAACAAAAGAAAAAAGAATAGTGGAGTGTGTAAACTTTAGGCCAAATACGCTTGACTTCCATTCCTGGCAAAAGTCTAAAATGTATTATTAAGTTAAATGGTACAGTTCCTAGAACACTAGACTTGAAATCCGGAGGACTCATCTTCCTGAGTTCAAATCTGGTCTCAGACATTGACAAAATATGTCTATTTTGTCTGGTTTCAGACAAAAGCCATGTGACCCTGGACAAGTCACTTAACCCTGTTTGCCTCAGTTCCTCATCTATAAAATGAATTGGAGAAGGAAATGGCAAACTACTCTAATATCTTTGCCAAGAAACTCCCAAATGGGATCACAAAGAGTTGACATGACTAAAACAATTGAACAACAACAAAAATAATTTTAAAAGAGATAGTGAATTGCAGATTATTAGCAATCTGTATTTTGGGAAAGGGTTTGACAAAAACGTTCTTACGTTATTTTTTTACAGAACAGAGACTTAAAGTATAGACAATGATAACACAATTAGGTGGATTCATAGGATCATAGATGTAGAGCTGGGAGGGCTCCAAAGCCATTTAGTTCGACCCTCCCAGTTTACATATGAAGACATTGAGGTATATTGAGTGGTTTTCTCTAAGTCGCACAGGTGGTTAAGTATCAGAAGAGGCATTAGAATATAGGTCCTTTGAATCCACAGCCTGGGCACTTCATACTGTACCATACTGGAGAGTGCCTGTTTCAATAATGCAAGTAAAATACCCCAGAATCACAGTATCATAGGATTTCCATGTTGGAAGCAACCTAAGGAGCCTTTTAGTCCAACTTATGCCACAAGAATCCTCTCTACAACATATGCTAAGACTTGTTATTCAGTCTTTTCTTAGCATAACATAACTTAACTTAACTTAACTTTTAACTTAACAACTGAACTTTACCTTACCTTACCTTACTTTACCTTACCTTACCTTACTTTACCTTACCCTACCTGTGATGAGGCAACCATAATTTCTTTTGGCCAGTCTTTCAAGTAATGTGAGATAACTGTTTTGATTCTCCCCTCCCACCTCTTCCACTCTTCTCTTCTCTAGGCTTTTTGTTGTTTTGTTCTTTCAGTTGTGTCTGACTCTTCATGACTCAATTGGGTGTTTCCTTGGTAAAAATACTGGAGTGTTTTGCCATTTCCATCTCCAGCTCATTTTACAGATGAGGAAATTGAGGCAAACAGGGTTGAGTGACTTGCCCAGGGTCACACAGTCATTAAATGTCTGAGGCCAGATTTGAACTCATGAAGTTGAGTCTTTGGGACTTTAGGCCTTGCACTTTATCCATTGAACCACCTAGTAGCCTTTTCTCCAGGCTAAACGTCCCCAATTTCTTCAAATAATCTTTGAATAGCATGGTTCTAATCATGCTGTTTGCCTTCATTGGGACACTCTCCAACTTATCAGTGTCCTTTCTAATATGCAGCACCCAGAACTAAAAACAATATTTTAGATGTGATCTGACTTATTCATGAAAACTAAACTTTTCTTAATGCATCCTAAATTTATGCTAGCTTTTTGGGCTGCCATATTATATAATTTTATGCCATTGAGCTTGTACTCAAACTTCACTAAAACCTCAAAATCCTTTTCTGACAAACTTCTGTCTCATCATGACTCACCTTTTTCTACCTCCCACCCCACCTCCTCTGTTAAATTTCATCTTACTAGATTTAGCCCAAATGTTCTAGCTTATTAAGATCTGTTCAAATTCTGACTCTGTTATCCAAAGTGTTACCTATTTCTCACCGTTTTATTTGCAAATTTGATATACATGCTTTATATGCTTTTATCAAAGTCACTGGTAAATGGTTAAGCAACAGAGGATGAAACACAGATCTACTGAATACCTCCATCCAAAGTGACAGGAAAGCATACTTGACTATGCCTAAGTTCATGCTATTCCACTAACTCTGAATCTGCCCCAGGGCACTTTCACTTAGCCCATTCTTTTCCATCCTTTCCATTAGAATTGCATGAGAAACTTTATCAAATGCTTTCATCAGGCCGAGATGACTATATATCTATAATTTCTTACTTACTAACCATTCCTTTAATAATGTGAGCTGTTATATCTTTCTTTAAGTGAATATATATGTGTGTGTGTGTGCATATATATATATATGTATATACTATATGATATATAGATAACCTTGATCTCACCCAAGGGTAAATTCTCCAAAGTCTTTAGGGAAGAGAGTCGGAAATTAGGGACATGTTGAGGTGCCAACTTTTTCCTACATGTCTACCTTACAAAGGCTTTTCTTTCTCTTCCTGGAATCTCTCCCCAAAGAGATTCTACAACCATATGTATTCTCTCTTAAATCAGGAAGGAAAAAGTATATTTCTCCTTTCCAAAGCTCTGATGCCAACTCTGCCCCTCACATAGGCATGCACTGTCAAATTATCATTCTCTTCCAACAAGGAGTTTTATGTAAATATTCTAAGCTTGAAGCAAGGGATACAAGCTGTTCAACTTATCTCTCACTAAAAATACATTAGGATAGTAGATAGAAAGCTGGCCTTCAGTCAGGAAGACCTTGGTTTAAGTTTTGCCTTTGACACATACTGGTTGTGTGACCCTGGGTAAGTCAGTGCCTGATATACAGGACATACTCAAAAAATGCTTCTTGACTCAGGGACTTGACTTAACTTCTCAGTGACCCTAGACAACTCTCTTTGAGTATAAATCATAGAAAAACTGCCAATTAGCATCAGTTTCTTCACTTTAAGGAGTGCCTTAAACAAATGAAATCATAGTATGGACCAAACAGTTTAAAAATAATGGAACCACAGGTAGTTCCCATTTCTTTTTTTCAAGATGAATCTTCCAACAAGTTGTTTCATGCAGAGTTGTTACACACACACACACACACACACACAGGCCCGTCAGATTTCCAAATGTACATTTTAATTTGTTATTCTAGCTCTATGAGGTCTAGAGGTCTAACAACACATTTTTGCCAGTCACAGACTACATTTCCATTCAATGGAACAGGTTCAGTGGATGATTTGCCCCCAGTTCCCCAAATTTGATTGGTTACAATTTTACATTCTTATTCTGTAATTTTAAAATTTTGTTTTGTTTTAAATCAAATTAAAAAACAAGTTATGTCTTTTAAAACAAATCACTATTTTGGCATCTCTCTTTTCAACAACACATCCCATGGTCACATCAGAATGGGTAACAAGGGAACACATATGTCCCTCTCATCTGTGGTGAAAGGAATGAGATCAATTATTTAAGCCACCTGAAAATCTTACTAGGACTTTCTTCTTAAGGTACCCCATAGAAACAGACTCTTGGTTTTGATAAAGACTTTAATCTAGTCAAACCACTGCATTTTACAGAGGAGAAACCTTAGGCCTAGGTTACTGTTATAATTGAGGAGATGAGGGAGGAAACCAGCTATGATTTCTTAGACCTAGATTTCTTAGTCTAGCATCATGATTCCATTTTTGAAACCCCTAAGCACCTAGAGGTGGCCAAAAAGATACAGCAATATAGGAAAGAGAAAGGATAGTGTCAGGATTGTGATTAAATTTTGGCTTTAAGGCATCTCAGTGTGTCTAGCTAAGTGAATTCAACCAAGTAAAGTTTAAATGATCAGTTTTTGGTTTGGCTTTTGGTGACAGGCAATTATTTTCCTGTAGGGTTTCAGATAAAACTAAAGGATTCAGCCATGAAAGACTGGTAATGTTTCACCCAACATTTAAAAGCATTGGCTTTGAACCAAATGGAAATGGGTGTTTGGACTTGCTCAGCTTACATCTTTGGCAGTCATGTGCTGCATTTCTATTCATTAGAATAGGTTCAGTGGAGGACTTTCCCCAAAGAGTACCCAGGATTGGTGTTATGGCATTGGATTCTTATTCTCTTTTTGTTTTATTTATTTTTTCACTCAAACTGAAAAAATACCAGCATCCAAAATCTGTATATAAGCATCTTGGAAATATAAATGGTAACTACTTGTGGTTCCATTAAAAAAAAAACAACCAAAAAAACCTTTTGGTTCATACCTATGATTTCATTTGTTTAAGGAACTCCTTAAAGTGAGGAAAATCACTTTTTTTAAACAAAACAATATTTAGGACATCTTTATTTTCAACAATATGTCACTATGGCATTTCAGTAAATATGGTATCTCTATAGGGGATACTCTGAGTTCACTAACATTAAGAGAGGTGCGATACTTAGAAACCATCAAGTTCAGTTTGAGATTTTTTTTTTTACCACAAAATGTCCATTTATTGGGACTCTTACACACAGGAATTTTCATGGAAGGAAAGAATTACTAAAACAAATAGCTAAATGAGAATGCTTTTTCTTAGTCTGAGGAATGATCTCCATGTACAGAGAGTTCTATAGGACAGAAGAAATAGTTCAATCAGGAAATAAATATCAGTGACTAAACTATTCACACTCTGATTCAATGATCTTACTACTGGGTACATATCCCTAAGTGGGTCAAAGATAAAAAAGAAGACTGCATATGCCAGAATAATCATAGCAACACTTATGAGAGCTAACAAAAGACTGGAAACAAAGTTGACATCTATAAATTGGGGGGCATGTGAACAAACCTATTTTATGAATGGAATTATGCATCAAGAAGTGATGAAGAATTCAGAAAGACATGTATGAACTCATATAGTGAAATATGTTGAATAAAAGGAATATATACAATTGTATAAAAACATAAACAGAACATAAAAAGAATGGTAGGATGAGGCCATCTCTTAATAATTTTAATGACCAAACTTAATCCCAGGAACAAAGAAATGGACTTCTTTCATTCTAAAGAGGGTGGGGGACTGGGCAGGCAGACTGGTATGTACACTATCCTATATTCCACCATATGAATTGTCTTCTGCTTAATTATTTTTCTTTGTTACATGGAGGGAGGTTAATGCTGAGGTTGGGAGGGGAGCTATACCTAGAAATGATTGTGATTTTTTTAAAGCAGAATTTTAAGGAAAAAATTAAAGTGACCATGAATTACAGTGTTTGGCCCATAGGATATGCTTTAACATGATTGTTTATTGATTGATATGAAGTAAAGCTTTTAAACAGGAATGTTCAGAGATTAATTTTCAGATGTTGATGTCAGTGTGAGAACCCTTCATGACACAGTTGGAAGTTGAGGGGGAGAGAAGAAAACATTTATTAAGAATCTACTATGCCAGAGAAGACAAAAAGGCTAAGAGAAAGGTCAGTGGATTTTGCTAACTGGGGAGCAGAAGAGCGGGTCCGGCCAAACTGCTCCCAGGGCAAGGAGGCAGCAGGAGGCGGCTGTACCAGCAGGACCATCTGAGAGCCGCAGCAGCTGCTTCAGAGCCCT
>CM053595.1:193388702-193406662 GCA_028646575.1 Pseudocheirus occidentalis | reverse complement strand
ACTGTGGGAGGGGTCTTACAGTGGGATCAATGTTCTGGGCTGGGGGGTAGGGACAAAAAGGGGAGAAAATTTGTAACTCAAAACCTTGCGGAAATGAATGATATAACCAAGAAATAAATTAAAATTTACATTTAAAAAAAAAAAAGAATCTACTATGCCAGTCACTGCATAAAGTGCCAGGTACTTTAAAGTTTTATCTCATTTGATCATTTGGAGCTGTATGATTTCACTGGACAATAAAGAAAAATGAAAACCCAAATGCTAAAAAATAAATGATGAAAACCTATGATACATTATTTTTAAAAGGTAGACATGTGTTTGCTTCTTACATTCAAAGTGCATGTTCTGTTACAAGTCTATCTGCTGTTATTTTATTCTCCCTTAACCTGAAGCTCTCTGGTCCCAGTTGCTTTTCTTTTCTGCATGTGTATACACATGTGTGCATTCACATACACAAATGGAAAAGTCAAATATGTACAAAATCAGGAAGATGATAATGACTTTAGATGATAGGCATCACTAATGCATTTCACTCCCTAGAGTGTTAACAAAGCATTAGCTCTATCTGTCATTCATCATCAAAGTGATCCTCAGAGCTCTAGGGCTCTGATAATGGGCATAGGCTCTTGTGATCAAGTATCACTTGGCAGCCAAGGCTATTCCCCAGGGTGTGATACCAAAATGACTGTAATACTGAGACCTAGGAGTTGTTTTTTGGCATCTTTTTCAAATAGAGGGAGTGGGATGGCACCAAAATGTTGGCTTTTGGTAGTCTGTGTGTCAAATTCCAGGAAGCCCTAGAAGGAACAAAATGACATGGAGTTTTAATGGGGTCCTTGTGTTTTAAAAGGAATTATTTCTGTATGTGAAAGAACTTACCTACAGAGGTAGTCCGTACTTTCAATGGGCCAGGTAATATGTTAGCTTGTTTTTTAAATACATTGATTTCAGGCTCAAAGGATAGACTTTAACTAATTAAGTAGATGGGTCATTTGCCTGTATAAATGTTCTACAGAGAAATGTTCTACACCAGAAGTGTCAAATACACTCCCCAGGCAACACTCTTGAGTGCCCTCAACCAGATTAAAATGTATTTGGGAAGTAGTTAGCAAAATAAATAAAAATAAAAGAAAACATAGATAACATTACATTTTAAAACCAAATCAATACTCTGCCTGCAGGGATCTTTATATATGGATTAGTGGCCCCCATTTCTATTTGAGTTTGATGCCACCATTCACTCAAGTAACTCATACAGATTTGTATTTGAATGTTTCCATTAGCAATCTCAACCCACAAAGCTAGGTAGCACAGTGGGTAGTGTTCTATGCCTAGAGTCAGGAAGACTTGAGTTAAAATCTGTCTTCAGACACTTTCTACCTATGTGACCCTGGGGAAGTCAAAAATCTTCATCTGCCTCAGTTTCTTCAATTATAAACTGGGAATAATAATAACACTTCTCTCCAAGGACTGTTATAAGGATCAAATGAGAAAAATATTAATAAATATATATTTCTTTCCTCCATCTATGCCTTTGTGACTTTTGGTTATGTCCTCTTTTAAGTCTAGCAAGAGGATCAACCCAATATGCTGGAGCTCTTCCTTTCTTTCTTCTAACATTGTGAGGATATCAATGAGTGTTCTCACTACCTTTCACCACTATTCAAATTGATTCAATTTAATACCAAATGTCGGCAGTCCTATAGTAGGTTGGAGGACCTACTTCAATAATTGAAAAATTTGTGATTTTCTTGGCATAGGTGCTCATTTCATGAGTTAGATTCACAATCACTCTGTGACTTGTTCATTAGTTGATAAGCATTTATTAAGCACTGACCATATTTTAAAATACCTACAATGTGCCAGGCACAGTGATAGAAAATATAAACATTATCACATTTAGTCTTTACAACAACTCTTCAAACCAGGTGCCATTCTTACCTCTAGTTTAAAGGTGAGTGTTAGAAATGGAATTAAATGGTCTTTGAGAGATTCCATAGAGAAACAAATTCATCACCTTGTAAACCACTTGATGATGAATCTCTCTCTGAACTTAAGTAGACTGACCCTTAGACAAGAATCAAAAAGTACCTTCATTGGCTTTGTACTACAGCCCTTTCCCTCTTTGTAGAACTGATAGTTCCACTGATAACAGTCTTCAAAAGAGAATAATTTCTGTTTTATAGTTTAGAAAACTGAGACTCAGAGAGGCTAAGATTATATAGATACCAAGTGTCTGAGTTGGGGTTGGAATCCAGGTCTACGTGACACAAACTGAACACCCTATCTATTACACCATGCTGCCTATGTCCAGTGTCTCATTTTCCAGTCCAATATCCCTTCCATTACATCATGGGTTCTGCCCTCTGACGGAAACTAATCTTGACTGCAGCGCAGATTTAAAGAGGCTGGATCCCTCCTAATTTGGGCTACTGAGTATTAATTAATCATCTGCTCAACCTCTTCAATAGATAAAGCCATTATTTTCCTTTATAATCTATCAGAGAAATGCATTCATTTCTATCTTTTTAAAATGTCTGACTAGATTTGTAAAAACCCAAACCATTTTGGTGCAGAGAGTCTTGGCTTCCATGAATAAGAGATGACACGATGAGTCAGAGCCCCCTTTGTTTCCATGTTTCCAAGTTTTCCTTGCTTGACTACCTTTCCCTTTCCCTTGAGGAGCTAAGGCTCATATGGCCCCAGAATCCAATTTAGACAGAAAAAACCCACTCCTAGTGGAGATGTAGTCTCTGATTTGTTATTTTCCAGACCAAGTTACTGTAAGAAACTCCTAATATTCTCCTACCAGAGCAAATCTCCAGTGAAATTTCTGGAGACCTGAGGATGGTTTAGTGATGGGTACTGTAGGTGAAAGGATTTTGAAAATTTTAAAACATTATACTAGCAGTTTCAGATGAGGAGCCTGGGATCCACCAGTGGATTTCCAAGCTAATAACCACTTCACTCCTTTTTCTTTATGGTTTGCTGAGATTTTTCCAGAGGCATCACTGAGTTTCCAGCAGGAATGACACTTCTCAAATTCCAGTAGCTCCTTCTTGGGGAAAAAAAAGTTGTGGATCCCTACATTGTTAAAATCAAAAGATTTTTTTTACTGTTATATTTGCCTAAATGTTCATCTTTTGTAGCTCAAGAGAAGGGCCAGGTGATACTGTGCTTTAAATTCTTAACAATGGACGGATTTATCTCCACCTTAATTCATATCTTATTTCCTAAATTTGCATTCCAATTTTGCTAAATTTTGCAGTTGTTTGCACAGACTCATAATTTCCACTGGAGGGATCTTAATGAGCATGGAGACACAAGTGGTGGTGACAGATGCTCTGTCTTGATGCTGTGCATTTGCAATGACTAAATTGCTGGAAGCTAGGAGCTGCAGGTTATTTGAAGTTGCCTTTTCCCCTGCCTGGACCAGTCAAATAACTTTTTCTTTTTGTGTTCTTTTAGTCTCATAGGGAACAACAGCTCTACAAAATGACTGAACTTCAAATTCTAACAATGTTGTAAGATAAAAGATGCTCTAATGACTCTCAGGATATACTTGTGATCCTGCATAGGACTGTGAAATAGTAGGAGCCCATAGGAAGGGATGAAGAAGTGAGCTAGCTAGGAAATTACAGGGACTAACTAAATTATTTAGAAAAAAAAGTAAAATGGGATCATTGAAGGAACATACTCAGCCTACTTACTATTTGGTGAAAGATGAAAGGGATGTAAAAATGGCCACTGGAGAATAAACCCTTTGTTTGGAGCAAGGAACTCCATTTATCTTACTAATAAAGAAAGGGAAAAGTTGACAGTGTGCAAAGGATACTCAATCTGTAATATATGGCCTGTGATTTGCCAGGTATTCTTGGTCACTTTGCAAGTTAACAATGGAAATTCAATAAGAAGGAGCAAATAAATGCATGAGAAACTTCTGGGGAACCATCTTGTGATGGCAATGGCATCAAGAGACATAGGTTTAAGTCTTACATTTGATGCCTATTACTTGCATGACCTTGGCAAATCACTTAATCTTCATGAGCCTCAGTTTCCTCATGTGTAAAATGAAGGCACTGAACCAGGCAACTTCTGTGATCCCTTCTAAATTTAGCAACTCAGCAAATGTTAATGTATTTAATGTCATTTCCACTGACAAAAGAATTTGACAGTGTGGAGGACTTTCTTGACAAGAATTTTCTTTCCAGTCTTTAGTAGCTGTGATTATGGCACCTGCAGGAGTGATTGCCAGGCTACTTTTCTACAGGGGTCATCTCCCAAAACAATGACTAGGGGCAATGGGTTGGAAGCATTGGTATTTCTAAGGCTCTTGGGTTCAGGGTCTTTAGCTGTCTTCATTGGGTTCTGAGGAGAGATGGTGGTAATGGTGGTGGTTTTATATGCCTGGCATATGCTTCCTCCTGTCTCTTCCTCAGGATGCTTCCCAGCTTCAGCCTTCCTGCCCTGTGAGTGGCAGATGGTTTTCAGTTGGTGGAGATGTCTGGCTCTTCTCTATAGGGGTTGCTTCTCCAGATGATGACTGTGAGGGTGAAAAATAGGACCAGTGGTCTGGGAGGTATTGAAACTCTCAGGGCTTATCTGCTTCTTGGTGGTACTGGGTCAGCAGTTGTTAGTGGTGATGAGGAAGATAGGCTTCTTCACCACAATGATTTCTTCCCCAAATAATGGTTGCAGATTCTGAGCAGGAAACAAGTCTGGTGGTTTGCAGGACACTGGCTCTAGGGTTCAGGGTCCAAGGTCCAAGGTTATTTCCCTCAGAGTTTAAAAAGAGATGTTAGTCAATGTGATGGTGGTCTTATCTTTCTACTCCATCTCAATGTGTCTATGGTTGAGTCATTTGATTTTTCTGGACCTTTTAGACATGGTCTTCATCATGAGTTTTTCTAATTACCTAAGCTTCAGGTACCCAATTATTTCAAATCTATATATTTTGTGTACATAAACAAAGTGTCCTGAAAGTTCAATTTGAAGTTTAAAATTGCACTAAGACTTTTGGGACACCCAGTATATCTATAAGTTATATCCTCTAATAGAATATAAGCTCTTTAACTCTTTGAGGGTAAGATCTATTTCTATTCTCTTTGTATCTTCAGTTCCTTAAACAGTTTTGGGCACATGGTTACTTCTAAAATACATGTTGAATGATTCAATGGATAGTTGGATTCCAGTATTCTCATCTGCAGAAGAAGTCTGTGGTTTCTAGCATCCCATCCAGCACTATCTTATTTGACAAATTAAACATTTATTTACTATCTACCACTTGAAAATTCTTATACTAGAGTCTAGGCCCTTTTCATCAAAGGTTGGAAAGGAAAACTTCCAAATGGCAGAAGTGATGGAGTGCATCTATTCTTGAGTTATAACAGAAAAGGTCTACAGTTGCAGGGATGAAGGAGAAAAGAGATTAGTAGGGATTTAATAAATACATATTGAATGAATTTCAGGGAGGTAGATTTACTCATCAAAACACAAATTAGTTTCAAGGCAGTTTTTTGCATAGCTTAATACATCCCCCACCCTTTCTTCTTGTATACATCAAATATGGATTGCAAATGGCTAGGAAGACTGTGTGATATAGTGGGCAGAGTCTAGCCCAGTAGCCTAGGAATCAGAAGACCTACCTCTTCTATTTACTAGTCATGCAACTTCTAGCAAGTGATTTAACTTTTTTGAGTTTCTATTTTGTTCTCTGCAAAGTAGAAATAATAATTTCTTCCCCGTGGAGCTGTAAATAGGTCCAACCATTTGGAATGCAATTTGGTATAATGCCAAGAAAGTGACTGAAATGTCCAAACCCTTTCACTGTGAGATCCTACTGCTAGGTATCTACCCCAAGGAGAACAAAGATAGGAAGAAAGGTACATAAACGAAAAATCTCAAAAGTTTTGCACTTTAATAGAAGTATAAATGCTACAAACTTACATAACTGTCATTTGAAAATTGAAATATTTCAATGTATTGTGCATTTATTTAGTTTTGTGAATTTCAAATGATCAATTTTAGATTTTAATTTTAACAAGATGGAGCACTCTGTCATTATTTATCCAGTGTGCAACAATTTCTTGATGAGATTTTTCTCAGACCAGTGAATTGGTAGAGAAGGTCCTTTTGCTTAGCTACCTTGGTTACCCGATTTATCTACATCTGATTTTTCCTTGTGGGGTCTCATCAAAACTGTGATGTAGGCATTAAAACCTCAATTTAGGGGCAATAATCTTAAGGCTAGGATTATAAATGAATTCTTTCAGTCACTGACCAGCAGTTAATTAAATATTTCCAAAGCTAAAAAATTGACTGGAATGATACACAGTACAAGATGTAGCTTTCTCTTACTTTAATTAAAAACACAATATTTTAAAATATAAATGACTAATATTTCAAATGCTGTTGTTTGTGAACTTAGAACATTTATACTTCTGAAGCCATTAAAGCTTAAAACTGCACTGACTTCTGGGACTACACAGACACACACACATTTACTTATGCATACATAAAACACTACTAGCTGTTTGTACTAGCAAAAAATGGAAACAAAATAGATATTAATTTACTGGGGAGTAGCCAGATAAATTGTGATTCATGAATATAACAAAATATAACTATCCCTTAAGACGCAATGAATATGATGAATAAGGAGAAGATTGAGAAGACATATGAACTGATGCAAAGTGACACTAAGAAGACAATATAGCTAAAGATTATACCTAATGATACAGAATTTACTGAATGTTACTAATGTTACTGAATAAGTTACCGTAATGAAACTGTAAAGAACAATAACAAAACAGAATTTTAAAAAAAGTATACTTAATGCTGCAAAGTTATCAATACCCAAGTTTTCAGAAGTGGGGGACCATGGATATGCAAGTATATATATTGTCCAACATTTTTATACATGTTCGTTTGGCTAAACTGATTTCCTTCCTCTTTTTGATTCTTCATTTTGAGATTGTTTTCTGGGAGGTGCAGCAGAAAGATATATCAGGAAATGAAATTGTAGAAATTTTTTAAAAAATTAATTTAAAAAATCACTACTCTGGCTGTTTCATGGGAATATTATATTGTGAATGTACACCTAGCTGTATATGTGTGTATGTATAAGTATGTATACACACATATACTGTAAGCATATAAGTATATATCTATATCTTTCTTCATGAGTTTAAATCTGACCTTAGACATTTACTAGCTGTGTGGTCCTGGGCAAGTTACTTTAACCCTGTTTGTCTCAGTTTCCTCATCTGTAAAATGATCTGGAGAAGGAAAAAGCAAACCACTCTAGTATCTTTGCCAAGAAAAGCCCAAAAAGGGATCACACAAATTGGATATGATTTAAATGACTCAACAAAAAAACCCAAATATATATTAGAAAATATATAATACATATATATGCAAAAATACATATATACATACACATGTGTGTATATGCGTGTGTAAGTTTGTATCATATCAGATATACCTGCTGTCTTTCTAGTTTGATGGCACTTGTCAGAATTGGTTCTCCACTGACAGCTTTTCAAAGTAAATTCCTTACAAAAGCAAGATTATTCCTTTTGACCAGCCAGGTATAAAAGTTCTACTTTGATGTTCATAAGGGGGCAGAAGTGACCTTGGCTTTCACTTTCAAGAGACAGACTGGTATAGTGAATATGGAATTGTACTTGGAGACAGACAGTCCTGGATTCGATCCCTCCTCTGACACATACTAGTCATATGATCCTGGTAATTCACTTAACCTCTTAGTGCTTCAGGCAACTCTCTAAGATTGTTGGAGAAAGGGTGCAATCTGCAATGGTAGATGGCACTTAAACATTCTGTGTGAAAGAAATCATAGGTTTGTTTAAAAAATACAAAGTTTTACTTTCGGAAAGAATCAACCCTTATCCTTCATTCTTATGCAATAGGCTCAGGGTATAAGGACCTTTCAGAAATTCTTTTATAATAATGGTGCGAACTCTTTATTATGACATCTGCTTGCTTCAGAAATTCTTTCTGGTCATGGTTGAAGGTTGGCTCCAACATCCTCATTTATTTCAGAAAGCTTTTCATTAGTAAAGGTGGAAACAAAATAGATTTTTGCTTAATTCACAGTTAATCAGAAAATATATTACCCAGACACTAGTGCTCCCCCCATCATTCTAGTTAACTGAGGCTTTGAACTAGAGTGAAGTGAACATTTCTGTGCCTTTCAAATTGCTAGCAGTTCTTATGCCTGAGTGCATCTTGTAAATTAGAATTTTAAAGGGACTGCCAATCACCTTGGCAATTCATTTCCCTCCTTTTCAACCTCATACATATAGGTACACTTTGTGTCAATACAACAGGGTAATTCAGACTGACCAGTTCTCTTCTTTCATTGATCTGTCTTCAAAAGAACAGTATCAGTTCACTGTAAACTTATGATCTTTCTACGTAAATTCAACAATTATAAAAAAGTAGGTTTTGTGAAGTAGGTTTTGTTATTCTCCTAATTTTACAGATGAGGGAACTGAGTCTTGGAGAGGTCAAGATAGCTAATGTCCAAGGCAGGATTTGAAATCGGATCTTCCTGACTCCAAGTGCAATACTACCCACTTTGCTACCTGCTTTTAAATGCTCTCTATAAAATATAGCAGTTTGAATGTACTTAGTAGGTCTAGTTCTGTATCTGCCTATTTTTGTCTAGGCGTGTTGGTATATTCATTTCTGAATATTCAAAGGGAGTAAAATTAATTCGCTTGGGGAAAAAAACACAAGACACTCATTTTCATTAAAAAAATGATTGGTTTCCTTTATCTGGAAGGATGGTTATGAATTTGCAGCTAATAATTTCTACTTTACTCAAATGTTTATCTTCATTGCATCTCTAAATGAGAAGATACTTAATTGTTCCAATATCCAGCACCTGAGGCCCAGGTCCTTCTTATTGGCATAAGCAAAGCACATATCACATAATTCAATTATGGGCAAGTTTCCCTCATTTGACATCCCACACAAAATCTGTGCTTCACACATTTACATGCAATTCCACTTTATTTGAATAAAAAAAAACTCCAATTAAACAGACACATACATGCACAACCCACACCACTTTCTTTGGGTTGCATGGAACATGGATTAGATTTTGGAAGAGAGGATAACTATGTGTAGAGGAAGAAATGAATGCGCCACCCAAAACAAGATACAAATTTGTTTTTTAGTTAATTAATGTAG
The DNA here is from genome assembly GCA_028646575.1 of Pseudocheirus occidentalis. NCBI lineage: Eukaryota > Metazoa > Chordata > Mammalia > Diprotodontia > Pseudocheiridae > Pseudocheirus > Pseudocheirus occidentalis. The sequence goes on along the minus strand of CM053595.1, from coordinate 193,397,446 downwards.
TCCTCATTTTAAGTGCTCTCAACAGTAAATAAGGCTCAGGAAAAATGTTTTTAAGAGCCAAAGGAAGAAAAAGATAAACCTTGTGAATGGATTGTCTCCTCTTTTCAGGAATTAGGGATACTTCCGTGGAAATTCTAGATTAAACCTCTGGGTAACTTGACCCTTTGACCTATCTGAATTATGATTGTTTAAATACTCCCCACCTACCCAGTTTCTAGGCAAAGACAGACTAAAAGCCCAGGAGGTCTCATGAATATTCTGAGAATTGTAAAAGCTTGAAGTGAATGGGGAGTTGGAGGGAGGTGGGTATGGAGACCGAGGAGAAGAAATCTCAGCCACTAAATAATATTGTGCTCTCCTGCAGACATGCCCAGTCTTCTAGGATTTGCTTTTCAAGCTCTTTATTGAAATTGCTCAGGTCTTTAACTGATCTCCCGTGGGGGCTGAAAAGCCTTAAGCTAATTACGCTTGGCTGAGACATGCTTGATGAGATGGGAAAAACATAAAGCTTTTGAACGGGTGAAAAATCTCTAACCATCTGCTAGTGGTGTTATGCAGGGAACAATGGGGGAGAATAAAGGGGCCAGCTAGGCCCAGAGAAAAGGTACAGGATTCCTTTAATTACTGGGTCAATGAGACCATTACTGCTTGGAATGTCTGTGAAAGCAGGCAAAACAAGCTTAGGTGGTTAAGCAAAAACAACAGAACCAAGGGAAAAGGACAGCAAAACACCAAAAAATGAGAGAGACAGAGACTGAGAGAGAGAAACAGAGGCAGCAAACAAGAGAATCAGAGTCAGATAGCAACAGAAGCAGAAAGTGAAAGAAAAATAATCCATGTAATTAGAAATCATCACTAATTTATGGAAAGAAGAGAAAGAAAACTCCCTGGCTTGATCGTGGGGTTCTGAACAACCTCTGCCTTTCTCTCAGGTAATTTGTGGTTCTCCAAGGCTCTGCAGATGGAGTCTTGTTGAAACAAATACTCTACCATGCAGCCAGCCAGAGACTAGCTTCTGTTATACTTGGCAATCCAGGTGAACAGCCTGCATTTAGGTTTCAAATGAAGGCCCCAGGTGTTTATTCAATATGGCGAGCAGCTTATGGACTGTGTCCTCCAAAGGCCCTGTTAAGTCTCATCTGTTTTTTTCCAATCATCTAAAATTCAGCTGAGACAATTTTGGAATTTGGATGGCAAAAGGGTTTTTTTGGTTGTTGTTTTGTTTTAAATCAGATGGGTATCAGCTAAACCAAACCTCATCTTTCTTGCAAGCAGGTAGTTCTTGAGTTTTTTTTTTTTAAAGACATCCTATAGGTAGATAACAAGTTATAGGCAGAATTTTATGTTCTCTGGCAAATTTTATCAGAGACAGGATAACCTGTGCCAAAGCAGACCCCATCTTTACTGAAGTTTGAATAAATCTGCATAACTGTCTATAGCCATTTTTACAAAACTCTTTTCTAATGTGTCAAGGAAGGGCTCAATTGCTGCTAAAATATTCTGTGGGTTCCTTTATTACTTCCTGCTCAACAGGAAGCTGAAAATAATGACAGTTTCGGCAGGAAACATGTTTTTCTGATAAGTAAGTCCAATTAAACCCTGCTCATTGAACACCAGAAGACTTATGGGTGTTTTTTTCAGTTGGGAAAATGTGAGCCTTTTGCTTGCTTAGCCCAAGCAACTATGCTTAACACTTTACTCCGTGGGGGAGGACCAGCTTCAGTGTCTAGTGGATTGAAGGCAAATGTGTAAAGAATAAGGTTTCTTCAAATAGTGAAAACAGATGAGTAAGTGAGGGGCAGCAAAAAGGGAGAGAGACCTTCTCTAATTCCCAGCCTAGCTCACTGACCTCAATGTTTCTAGTTCTTACGGATGGGTCACTTAAGCCCCCACCTGGAAGATTCATGTGGTCCCAGACTTTGGCTTCCAGAGTTCTAAGGAAGGAGAAATACAAGGGAAGAATGAGCTCGACCCCTTAGTTTCAACACCAAATTAGCCTTTCCACCAAGTCTGCTCTGACATTGTTCTCTGTGCTGGCTCCTTTGTAACCTAGTTCTATAGTTGCTATATTCTTGTTTTGTTTACCCTGGGCCTGAGGTCCTACCTAATGACCCAGATCTTGAGGCACTGAAATCCCACTGTAATCTCAATAATCCTTCTAGGGATTAGTGTGGGGCATTTGGACCTCACCGTTTATGGCATGGTCCCTACTATCTACTGCCAGGTTTCTTGACTGCCAGCCCTTTGCTCTTGCCTGTAGCCAGATTTTCCCTATATCAAGTTTCAGCCCATCTTTCTGGAAAGACACCTGCTGCCCACCTGTTTTCTTGGACTTTTGCCTCTTGACTCCTGCCAGACTCTTCTTATATTGAGCCTCCACCTGCCTACTAGGACCTCTCCCTGTTCAATGCTGCCTCTCCTTGCTCCTGACTACCTGTTCATTCAAATCTCCATCTAATACATTTTGTCAAATTCCTCCAAAGGCCCATTCACCTGTCCTGTGGCCAGTCATTCTGGAATACAGAGTCTGGATAGTCTCTAGGTATTAATGATTCTTAGTTTACCCTACTGTATCAGAGCCCTGGTATTGATAGCACTCTCTTTTTCACTGAAATGTAAATGACAAGCTTTCACTGGAACAAGGATTTAGAAAAGGGGAAATGTGGGGTTTATCCAGAGGAAATCAGGAAAAGAGATGATGCTGAAATTGATGGTGGCAAAAAAAACCCAACCGCCTTGATTTTCTCTGATCATCACATTGAAGTTTTGGTTTCTAAACTCTGTGGGTCAATGCCACGGTATCCTGATATAGTGGAAAGAATATTGAGATTTGAGTCAGAAGATCAGGAATAGCTTTGTGATCCCAGAAAGTGAGTTAACCAGTAAAAATCTTGGTTTTCTCATCTGTAAAATCGAGGCCAGCTGCCTCTGTATTGCAATAATGATTCTTTCACTGAATTCCAGTTTCCTCCTATGTAAAATGAGAGGATTTGATTCAATTCACATCAGAAACCATTTCTGAAAAGTCTTCTATGTGCAAGGGATGGATATGAACATAAACATAAAAAATAGTCCCTCCACAGTTCTACATAAACTTTATTCTCAGTCTCTAAAACTTACATTCTACTGGGGAATATACTTTCTAAACATAATTAAATAGAAGATGATTCAAAAAGAAAACTACCAACGAGGGGCATCAGAAAAGATTTCCTGGAGGAGTTGGCATTTGCAATGAAGCATTGACAAGAAGGAAGTACATTTCAAGCATGAGGGACAACCTAAGCAAAGAATTCAAAGTGGGAGGTGAGAGTCAGGTTTGGGGAACAGAAAATCCACCCATTTGGTCTGAATAGAGTGTGTGAAGAAGAGTAATGTGAAGTAATTTAGAGAAGGTAGGCTGGAGTCAGGCTGAATGACTTTAAATGCTGAGCTGAGAAGCTTGTATTTTATCCTAGAGGCAATAAAAAGCCACTGAAGAACAGGAAAATGACATGCTCGGAACTGAGCTTTAGAAAAATTGCTTTGACAGCTATGCAGAGGATGAATTGTAAAGGAGGGAGGCTGGAAGCTGGGTGACCAGAGAGATGGCTATTGTGATCATCTATTTTTGAGGGAGTTCACATGATCAGCAACAGAGCTGGAGATTTCCATGTGTTTTATTTTGTCTCAAATGCTTTTCCAATTTAACCTCAAAAAAAGGAAGTATATATGACAGGTAGAGTATTTAAAACTGAATCCACAAGGTAGGAAGACAGAAATACTGAAAAATGTACAAAGTCTCTTAGAATAACTTTGGGGAATTTCAGGTACCTATTTAGAATCAGGACATCTCATGTGCTGGGTTTGCTGCATGGATGGGGAACCACATGTCATCCTCCAGGTCTCCAGTGTGGTCCTTTGACTGAATCCAAACTTCACAGAACAAAGCCCTTAGGCATTCAGTCAAAGGGCTGCATTTGAGGACCAAGAGGGCCATATGTGGCCTTGAGACTGCAGGTTCACCACTCCTGGTTTAGTCGGTACCAGCAGTTTCAAAGGCTTATGTTTAAGAATGTGACTTGTGGTATCTTCTGACAAATTCCCTCAAGGAGGTGGCTCAGTCTGATTCCCCACCGTTTCCTTCACAAGATGTGGAAAACTTCCCTATCACCCAGTTATACAAAGGACATTCCGAGGGTGGGAGCAGTCTCCATAGAATTTAGCACAGGTAGTGTGAACCAGCTGGCTCCATACCCTCCTTACAATTTGAGGGAGTTGAACTTTAGGGGTTTATGTAGGGATAGAAAGGGAGGAAACAGAGAAGGAAGAGAAAGAATCCAGAAACAAACTACCAGGAATATAAAAAGAGAGCTGAAAGATAAAAAAAAAAAAATAGAAGAAAATCCAGGTATAAGTCTAGATCCTAAGCAGATTAAGCCAATAAAAAGACCCATGAAGACAGAAGGCAAATAAGAGTTATACTATGAAGGAAAATGAACCCAAAAAATTCCCAGTAAAAAAGAGAACTGAGGTAATTCCTCAGAGATCATGAAATAACAGTAAGAAACTGTAGCATGGTTCAAAAGAAAAATTAAACTTATTCTTCTGGAGGGGAGAAGGAAAGGCAATTGGGGTTAAATGACTTGTCCAAGGTCACACAGCTAGTAAATGTCAAATGTCAGAGGCTAGATTTGAACTCAGGTCCTCCTGGGTCCAGGGCTAGTGCTCTATTCACCATACCACCTAGCTGCCTGAGAAGTTATTTTTTTGAAGGAGACATTAGGATGTAAAATAGGTCAGAAATCACAGATCTAGATGAAAAAATTAACAAACAGAAAAAACAACTTCAAATGCACAGTATAGAATTTCTTTAAAGTAGAGGCTATGAAAAAAAACATTGACAGATTTGAAAATCAAATCGCCAAAGTAAAAGAAAATTTGGTAGAACAGATGAATTACACACAAGCTCAAATTATTGACTTTGAAAACAGGATGCTCAGAAATACCTTGATCATCCTTTCTAGGCTGCACTGCTGACTTATCTCAGTCACCCAATAAACATTTATTAAGCACCAAATGTATGTCAGGCACCAAATGTCACAGCATCTAATTTCAGCAAAGAAGAGTTAACTGAATTGCAAAGAGACATAGCTATAATACATTGATTGTAGAAGAGTTTTATGTTTCTCTGTCAGAGCTGTAAAAATCTAACAAAAAGATAAAAAGAAAAATAGAGAGCTAAGCATACTTTTGAAGAAGTTAGATCTGAAAGATCTGCAGGGTCTTTGAAAGGGAAGAAAGGAGAATATACTTTTTGCAGCATTATGTAGCACCTTCTTAATAAGTGACTCTGTTAGAGTGCAGAAAAATGTATAAATATAAATAAATATAAAAAGACAGAAACAGTAACTATAACCTCAATGATCCACAACACAAAAATAGTAATTAATAAGGAGCACTCAAGAAAAAATAGCTAAGTGGAATCTAATATTGACATTATGAATAATGCGTTTATTAAAGAATAAATCATGGAAATAATTGCTGATTATGCAAAAGAGAATGTAACAATGAGACAACAGCACAAAGAAGAAAACAATATTTTTCTTTAAAATGCCAGCAGAAGAGTATTCCACTAAAAACAAAACAAAAACAGAACAAAAAAAAACCCACACCCAAAACCAAACTGGAGAATCAATTTGTTAATCAAGTTAACAAATTCAAAATAAACAGGAGTAAAAAAATCTTGAAAAAAAACATCTCTGCAACTTTTATTCTTAGAGATATTGTTTAAAACAACCACTGCCAACTGACATTATATGCAATCTTAAACACTTGCAGGACCCCTTCTCCTTCCACCCCCACCTTCACATCTGCCAAGGAGAAGATGACTTCTAAAAGCCCTTCTCCTTCCACCCCCACCTTCACATCTGCCAAGGAGAAGATGACTTCTAAAAGCCCTTCTCCTTCCACCCCCACCTTCACATCTGCCAAGGAGAAGATGACTTCTAAAAGCCCTTCTTTGGAGCCAAGCTTATTCTTTGCAGTATTGCCATATTCATTTTCAATTGTGCTTTGCTGGTTGTTTTTTTCATTTACATTGTTGTAGTCATTGTCTACACTTTTCTTGGCTCTGCTTACTTCAATTTGCATCAGCTCATGTGTTTCTTTCCATGAGTCTCTCTAGTCATCATATTTGTTGTTCCTTATAACCTAGTAATATTTCATTATATTTATGTACAACAGTTATTTTTTTAGCCATTCTTCAATGAATGGATACGTACTTTGTTTCTAGTTCTTTGCTATTACAAAAAGTGTGATGATAACTGTTTTGTTGTATATGGAGCCTTTTTTTGGGTAATATGTCTTAGGTATGTGTGTGTATGTATATGTACACATGCATTTATACACACATGTATCCATATCTAATCAGTGGACCCTCTTGGACAAAGGATATGGACATTTTAGTCACTTTATTTGCATAATTCCAAATTACTTTCCAGAATGGTTATACTAAATCACAGCACCACCAAAAATGCATTAGTTTTCCTGTCTTCCCACAAATCTTTCATTCTGTTTAATCATATCTTTTGTCATCTTTGCCAAGTTTCTGGGTATAATATGAAACCTTAGGGTTGTTTTGATTTGCATTTCTCTTATTGTTATTTGGAGCATTCTTCATATGGTTGTCATTAATTTGTAATTCTTCTTTTAACAAGTATTCCTATTTTGGTCCTCTATATTTCTGTTAGTTGTTTACATGATACCAAACAGTTATCAGAGATACGTGATACAAATTTTTTCCCCTCAGTCTGTCCACTACTTCCTTTTTTAACCAAGATGCATTAATTTTGTTTGTGCTAAAGTTTTTCAATTTCATGTAAACATATATTTTATTTTGTAATTTAGTCTAGTCTTTGGTTAATAATTCATCTCTGATAGATTTGAAAGGTATATGATGTTTTTGTTCTAATTTCTTATGATAAGATCTTTAATATTCAGATTGTATACCCATCTAAAATTCATTGTGGAAATACAGGTTACTATTACTACCAAGATGGAAGCAATAATAGCCCAGGATGGGCCCTAGACTCAAACCAATCAGGCAGTATATTTTCTTTTCACTCTACCCTCCAATCCCCTCCTTCCTTTTTGCTACTTTCCCTCCTTTTTCCATAGTTAGGAGAATCTTATATATAAAGTAAGAAGAGAGGAGACATCTTCCTTTTTAAGATTTTACAGATTCTACTGATAGCTCAATTAAGGAAAATAAATGATCCTACTTACTGTACATGAATAATTTCAGGAGATGTGGAAGGGCACAGGAATATGATGTTCAGGGAAAGGGTTTCAACTGAAGGTCTTTGGCAAAGTTTTTTCTTCTTTATTTTAGGGGCAAGGTCCACAAATGAAGCATGGCAGGATAGAAGTATGTAACACTAATTAGATTTAAAAAAATATTATAGCAAGAAGGCACCTTAGTCCAGCCACCTGACTTTATAGATTACTTTGAAAAAAGGTGTGTGTGTGTGTGTGTGTGTGTATGTGTGTGTATACTTCAAATTTCTATGTGATGTACTGGAACGATTGACCATTGCTAAGTTCCAAAACATAGTAGGGGAAAAAAAAGCAAAGAAATGGTGGGGGAGGGCGGCTAGGTGGCGCAGTGAATAGAGCACCGGCCCTGGAGTCAGGAGTACCTGAGTTCAAATCCAGCCTCAGACACTTAACACAAAAAACTAGCCGTGTGACCTTGGGCAAGTCACTTAACCCCAACTGCCCTCCAAAAAAAAAAAAAGAAATGGTGGGGGAAGGGGACCTCAGAAAAGGCTTGACTGAAAGGTCTTTTAATTCCCCCCTCCTGGAAATAACAGTTTGGATACATACTTTAATTCTGACTTTCCTTTTTAAAAGACAGAAGATAATGATTTTTTTCTTTACATCTCTCTCTTATGCCTCCAATTCTTTGTTCTGTCTCATCTTCTAAATAAGGTTCAGATTGCTCAACTAATTTTCTCCAGCTATATAGCCAGTTCCAGTGTTTCACAATGATAGTGAAGCATCCTTTGGACTGGAATGACAGCATAATCATCATCATTAGTGAAATGCATACAAGCTCACTAAAAGATAAGGTTTATACATGTTACTTATTATGATAGTACCATATATTAAGGAGACATTAGAGCAGCATTTCCCAAACTAAGGACTGGAGAATCCTGGTGTTCCCTTTGAAATGAATAGGAATGTCTAAGAAAAGGTTGATTTCAGTGATAATTTTCCTTTAGAAAATGCTGAGTGTTCCATTAAGTAAGTTTAAAAAAAATGAGTTGCATAAGATATTTTTCAAATGCTAAAATAGGATCAGTTTATTCTATTTTGCCCCAAATTTTCTCAAAGCTCCCCTTTGTTTCTGGAAAATTCTATGCTAGAATTCATTAGTTCTAGCAATATATTTTAAATCCCCAAGTGTTCAAAGGTCAAATTGATTTGGGAAACATTGCTTTCTAGGCATCCTTGACCTAGGCATCAAAAAGTCCTATGGGGTATTAGAAAGAGTGTTTGACTTTGAGTTGGAAGAATTCTGGGTTCAAATCCTACCTCTGACACTTATTAAATATAGGATTGTAATGTTAATGAAATCAGAAGATCTTCCATGCCCCTTTCTATTGGCACCTAGTAAAGGCACTTAGCACCTCGTAAAGGCTTAGCTCCTTACTTCCAGTTAACTCCTTGGGAGTAGTTCACACCTTAACAGGAAGGGGCTGAAC
>CM053595.1:193347275-193388202 GCA_028646575.1 Pseudocheirus occidentalis | reverse complement strand
TCCTTCCTTCCTTCCTTCCTTCCTTCCTTCCTTCCTTCCTTCCTTCCTTCCTTCCTTCCCTTCTTCTCTGCCTTCCTTCTTTCCTCCAGTGCTACTATGGGAACAGGCATTATATTTTTCTATTTTCTAACTTATGTTTCTTCACAGTTGTAGATCTGTTATTCACATTTGTAGGTTTGAGTCTAGAAACCAGAAAGAGGATCTGTTTAATATCCAAGGTATAAATTGAAAAAGTGAACTGCTGGGTGGCATTGGGCAAGTCATTTAACTTTTTTCTTAATCTCGGTTTCCTCATATTAATGTGGAAAGAATTGCCACATGTAGCTCCCAGAATTGGTGTAATGATCAAAGGAGGTGACGAAGGAAAAACCATGAATGCATAACCATGATGCATAACTATAAAGCACAAGATAAATTTCAGTTGCTATTTTTCTAAGGATATATTGTGGTCCATGGTAGGTTGTGCTGGTGGAGGGATGCCAATGAAATCCCAGGTCCTCAACATGTTGATATATCCTAAATTATCATCAAATTTATGTCATCATTTCTCATTCTGAACAGTATAAATTAAATTATTCTGTCCTTGAAAAACTAGTTTATAGGTCAACAGGACCAGAGTCAATTTAGATGAAAAACTTTTTGCTCCTCATGTTAACAGGACTGAACAACCCACAGGTGGGATGTAGCTTGACACTTTAATAAGGATCATTTTTCTTTTTACATTCATATCATTTGAAAAGAACCAGAAATTTTCACCTGAACTATTTTCTCTAACAATTTGCTCTTTTAGTTGACAAATTTCAGCCAGAGAGTACATTCTAAAAAAGGCCAGGGGAAAAAAAGAAAGGCCTTTTACAATGAAACAACTCCTGAAACTAATGATGGTGTTACTACTGTGAAAAGTATGGCATTACTCAAACCTGAATCGCTTGGGAAAGATGGTTGTTTCCAACTCCCTTCTGGGATACAAAGGTCTTTGGAATTAGAGATTGCCAGGAGGATAGTCCATTAATTAGGAGGGAGCAGGAACAACATTTGGCACAAGGCAAGGATGTGTCCAAAATCCTCCTTAGGCCCCACCCTAGGCTGACTCCTAAGGGCGTGGAGAGCAGTGATTCTGTGAGTGGAGGAAACTGCTGTTAAGAACCCCAGTCTTGAAGTATATAAAGGAAAAAAAGAGCTTGGTCAGCTTTGTGCGAATCTCATTAATAATGGAAAACACTGGGGGCTATCTAATGGTGCTTTGTAGACATAATAAATCCCTAATGAACTTCATCAGTAGGGAGGGAAAGAGAAGGGTTCACTGTCTACATGTTCACTGGGAGACGGAAGAGTAATCAAATGAACCACAGAGAAAGATGCTTCCACTATGGATTAAGATCGATAGAGATGGATAATTGAACTGCTCCTGAGCAGAGAATGTGTAGAGACTTATTTAGACTAAAGATTTCTCTTTTCTTCCCTATGAAAGGACCCTTCAGTCATCTCAAATTCTTAGGTGGACAGGAAGCCTTAAAATAGCGGTAAATCCCAAGAAAATACATTGTGTTATAGAAGACAAGTTAGCACAGGGCAGTGATTCTCAACCTTCCTAATGCCACAACACGACCCTTTACTACAATTCCTCATGTCGTGGTGACCCCTAACCATAAAATTATTGTTGTTGCTACTTCATAACTGTAATTTTGCTACTGTTATGGATTGTAATATAAATATCTGCTATGCAGGATGTATTTTCATTGTTACAAATTGAACATAACCCACAGGTTGAAAACCGCTGGAATTGTGACTGGAGTCAGGGAAACTTGGGCTCACATCTTAATGCTTATATTTAATAGCTTGTTAAATAGAATAGAACTCTTTGAGATTCTAAGAAGTAGATGGATTTTGAAGTATTCTTGGTAGAGGGGATTCCAGCACCAATAAAATCACAGGTACTGGATGTATTGAGCTATTGATAGAATACATTATTCACCCTGATGCATTTCTTTTTCTAGTCCAAGTCCATCCCAAAGGAAAGAAGGAAACATTCCTGAAATGCATGTCATGTTCCAGACACTGTGCTAAATACTTTACAAATATTACCTTATTTGATCCTTAAAACAACCTTAAGTAAGTGCTATTATTATCCCCCTTTTGTATTGAGGAAACTGAGGCAGAAGGGAAGCTCCTGGCCCAGAGTCACACAGTTGCTCATTGTCTGAAGCTGGATTTCAACTCAGGTCCCCCTAGTGCAGGCCCAGCATTCATTGTGCTACTAACTTTTTTTGGAAGAAATAAAGAGTCCTAGTCTGCCTTCATATTTTAGTGATCTGAATACAATAAGACTAGAAAAAAACTAGAAATATAGTATAAGTTTCCATCAACTGGATGAATATAATGAAAAAAAGACATTTAAAACAAAAAAGACATTAAGAAAAAACCTTGTAACAAAAATTTCAAAATGCAACCAGGCATAAAATCTGGAGAAAATTTAAAATGCTGATTTCATAATTAAAATAGTATGATTAATAACCACATTTTATTTGCTTCAAAGCACTAATAGAAATAAAAACTAATATAGCACTAAGGTTTCACTCCATACCCCAAAAATTGCCAAAGATGACAAGATATTAAAACAATCACTCTCAGGGAGGTTGTGAAAATACAGATAATACTAATATACTGTTAGTAGAGTTGTGGATTCATTCAACCATTCTGGAAAGCAATATGTAATTCTGTCAATAAAGTGACTAAACCGTTCCTATCTTTTGACTCATCTATTTCACAGTCAGATATATACCTGAAGAAGGACAGAAACTAGGATCTATATATACATACATATGTACACACACATATATGTACACACATATACAGGAAGTACGTGTGCACATGTTTATATGTGTGTATGTATATATATATATATATGTGTGTGTGTATGTGTGTGTATACACACATATGGAAATTGTTGTTCATCCTTTGTTCTTGAATAGGACCAAAGACATCAGGAGGATGATGTCTTGACTTGCAAGTAAATTGGATTGAACTGAGGGAGGGCTGTGCAAAGTCATCAGCCTCACTTTCTCCTCCAGAGCCATCAGGGTCCATTGGAAAGATACAGGTCAGGCCGACGGATGATGGCCCTGGATGCAGGGAAAGATCTTGACCTTTCTAAGCTAAGGTCTTTTCCAGGTCCCCATTTGTCTGAGGCAACACTCATTAAGTAGTTTAAAAAAGAACAACAGAGGCAAAAGATGACCTAGTTTGCCTTCACAAAAGAATCATTCTGCAAGGGGAGGAACTTTAGGATTTCTGGACAGAACAGGTAAGACACACATGGATATATGTATATGGATATGCATGTGTGTGTAAATATATATGTGTGTATACAAACACACATATATATGTGTATGTATAGAGTATATATAATTATTTATGCCTCGGTTTTTATAGTATTAAAGAACTGAAAACAAAGTAGATGCCCGTCAAATGGAGAATGACCAAACAAATTGTGGTACATGAATGTAATGGAATATTGCTCTGCTGTAAGAAATGACAGATACAATGACTGGAGAGAAACATGGGAAGACTTACATGAATTATTACAGAGCAAAATAAGTAGAACCAGGAAAGTAATACATACAATAATTACAATGATAGAAATGGAAAGAGCAAGAACAAAATGATTAAAGCTGAATGCTGCAAAATTAGAACAGCCAAAAGACCCCACAGAAGACATTGGAAGGCATTGCCTTTATTCTTCTATCAACCTCTTTGCTGAGGCTGATGACTATGAGTATGGAACAGTGCATATACTTTCAGACCTTTTCTTATATTTGTGTTAGTTTTGTAGAACCATTTTTTATTTCCTCTGTGTATGTGTGTATGTGTATGTGTGTGTGTGTTTGTGTGTGTGTCTGCTTTACAAGGAATTGCTCTCTGGGATGAGGAGTGATATATATATATATATATATATATATATATATATATATATATATATATATATATATATGGAAATGCAAGTGATTTAAAAATAAAAGTTATCAAAAAATCTAAGTCAGATAAGAGTTTCATCTTAAAATTGCCTTTTTATTCTCTTTCCTTATGTGGTTGTTAACCTCAATTATGCTATTCTACTTCTTTTCAAGCATACAGTAAGTTTTGATGGGACAAACTTTAGCTTGATTAGTTTATGAGGAGGACCTTTGGCTACATGAAGGCAATGACTGTATCTGAAAACCAGACTTTATGCCATTTTGACTTGTTTCCATTCATGTCTCCCAGGGATTTTCTCATGTGCTGCTGTGTGACTTTATCAGCATGACTTACTGCTGCATATTTCCTTCTTCTTTTCAAGATCCATTTTGTGGTATAACTAACTTTCAGACCTAATGTTGTAGCATCTGTGTGGATAGACCTGGGAGTGATAGAAGATGGGTCTGGAAGATTATCTACACACTCTGTTCTTTTAGAACGCAACAAAACCTGAAGGGAAGGCTATAAATTTCTTACCTTGTCTGGAATTTAAATGAACAGATTTTATTTCCCATGGAAAGAATCTTAGAGCAAAATGGATCTAACATTTCAAAACAAACTATATAGTATATCTATGAGTGTAGCAGAATACATGTTTCCAACTGTCTGGAGATAAGGATAGTTCTTAATACTTATGTGTACCTTCTATTACCAAACATTGTGTTTGTACACAAAACTAAGGAATATATTTTCTACCTTTTTTCCCAGAAAATCATTCATTTTTGACTAACTAAATACCTTTAGCAAAAAATAACTCTAATACTTTGGGGTTTCACTATTGCTTTCCTTCTATGAAACTAAAATCAATACTCTCTTCTTTAAGGATAGAAAACATATTTTACATCAAGAGACTAAATCAGGAATATGTTGAAGCCAGCTTTAACAGTTTGTGAGAGATTTTCAGTGTGAGCTCTCTCTCTCTCTCTCTCTCTCTCTCTCTCTCTCTCTCTCTCTCTCTCTCTCTCTCTCTCTCTCTCTTATCGCAATCAGGGTAAATGATTTGCCCAGGGTCACACAGTCAATTGTTTGAGGCTGGATTTGAATTTAGGTCCTCCTGACTCTGGGGCTGGTGCACTATCCACTGTACCACCTAACTGACTCCTAAATATATAGCTTAAAAGTGTTTTTTTCTTTTCCTTTCTCCCTCTCCCTCAGAATCCAAGATGTTAAAATTTGACTAGCAAACCCCTAAGCAAAATGGTGCGATAGATATAGGGGCTTAATGTTAAAGTTAGAAAGATTTAGGTTTGAGTCTTGCCTCTGATAAATATCGGCTTCATGACAATGACAGATGAGTCACTAAAGATCTCAGTGCCTCAAATAAGTGGTTAAGATTAGAAGCTACAGAAGTGTTGATGATCTGCATCAATGGAAGGAGTTTCTATTCTGGGAATTCCCTATAAGGATGAAATCATATATTGAATCAAAAAATGTTTTCAGTTGGTCTTTCTCATACTTGGTGCAGAGGTTCAGATCATAGGATCATAGATTTTGACCTTGGAAGGAACCCTGGAGGTCATTGAGTTTAATTCCTTCCTTATCGAGATGAGGAAACAGGTCTAGAAAAGTTAAGTGACTTACCTAGGTTTTATTAATAATAATAGATAACATTTTAATGTTGCATTAAGGTTTGCAAAATGTTTACAAATATCTTCTTTTACCCTTACAACAACCCTGGAAGGTAGTTACTACCTCATTTTTACAGATTATTATTATCCCCATATTACAGATGAGAAAATTGAGGCAAACATAAGCTAAGTGACTTGCTCAGGGTCATAGCTCATGTCAAGGATTTGAATTAAAATCTTCTTGGTGGTGCTCTATGCACTGTGCCACCTAGTTGCCCAATTTATTTTTTCAGAGGGGGGTCACAGACAATAACGAACTTCATGGATTAAGAAAATTGTCCTGTTTGTGTGTGTGTGTGTGTGTGTGTGTGTGTGTGTGTGTGCTTCCTGTGCTCCTTTCTTTCAAAGTCTGAAGATCTGTTATAAGGATGAGAAATTGCCACTGGAATTGGAGTCAGGAGGACCTGGGTTCAAATGCCACCTCAGATATTTATTAGCAATATAACCCTGGGTAAGTCACTATGTCTATAAAGCAAGGGTGTTAGGCTCAATGACCTCTTTAAATCTATCATCCTGTCTGGGCCTCAAGTTTAACATCTACTTTTAAAGTTACCTTCAGGCTCTAAATCTATGAACTTCTGAATCCAGAATTATATTGCTGGGGTTTTTTTTTGAGGGGGGAATGCAGGACAATTGGGGTTAAGTGACTTGCCCAAGGTCACATGGCTAGTAAGTGTTAAGTTTCTGAGGCAGGATTTGAACTCAGGTCCTCCTGACTCCAGGGCTGGTGCTCTATTCACTGTGCCTCCTAGCAGCCCCCAGAATTATATTGCTTATTGATGAAGCTCTTTTAATCAATCAATCAATTAATTGATCAATGGGGGATGAGATGGAAAGATATGTTTGAAGTTATAGTTTACTGGGCCATTCTCTTGCTTATTTTACTTATTCAAAAATAATGATCATATTTAAACCAGATTTGACAACAACAAATAAAGTAACCAGGATGAAAGGCTTTGGTAACTTTTTCAAAGATAGATGCAACATAAACCTTAACCTTAACTTTAGCCCTATTCACAACTGTAATCCTAATCCTAATTCTAATACGACCTGCAACATTACCCTAACCATAATTACGACCCTACCTTTAAACCTAATTCCAACTTCAACCCTTACTTGAAAACTAGCCCTTTCTTAACTGAATACAAATTCTAACACTAACTGTTCTAACACTAAACCTAATAAAAGCAAGGAGAAAATATAATGAGTTGAAAATCTTTGCTGTCCCATTATAAAAAAATCCAATTAGTTAACCTTTTAGTTTATCCGTTAGCAAGCAGAAAACGATTGATTTGTTCACACTTTCCCTCTCTGCTTGGTACTATGGGCTGAAAAGTAGTAAAATGCTGAAAATATAGAAGAAGAGAAATAATGGAACTGGATAATCCACATAGAATCCTAGCCCCAGGATAACCAAGAGTTCTAAGAGAAGGCAGGACAGATGGTGAAATATAATTATTAGAATGTGCTAAATGGAAGTATCTGCCTATAGGGGACAGTAAAGTTATACAGAGTTACATGCATAAATAGTTTGAAGTCTATTTTGTCCATTTACTTTGCATGAGGTACAATATAAAATGTCAATAATTACTAGGAATGTAAAAATTAACCAAATAGGCATCTCATTTTCAATAGCCATGCATCCGTACTTTACAACATAGATAGGCAATTGAAACAAGCAAGCGATATAATTTACCTGGATTAGAAGGAAGGGTGATATCAATTCTATTATCTTTGTCAGTAATAAAATATACCACCAATGTTATGAACATGACTAACAATTAGTCTCAACTGGGATTTGCTGTGGGGAGAATACTATTACCTTGTGTGTGTGTGCAAGGCAGGGAGCTGGTGCTGTTAACCTGCATATACAGTGGAAAAAGTGCCAATATGACTAACATGGCTTAGCAATTAAGTTGGCATCAATGTAGCTGTCAGAAAGGGCTCATCATTAGGAAGCTGTAGTTAGTATTGACGTTGATGTACAATAGAGATTATGTCTGGGTTTTAATTTGCAGCCCATATTGATCTTTGTGTTGCTAAAGAGGAGACCATCGTGTTACTACTTTACATGTGCTTTGCAATTAAGCGTTAACTTAAATCTAATAGCAAGGATGAGATCATAGATGTCGGGTTTTCTCTGGCAGCTGTTTTAAATTTTGGAAAAGAGAGTTTTCAATTTGGCAAAAAGAGCAGTAAATACTCAATTCCTCAGAGTTTATTTAGTAAAAAAAAAATCATTGGAGACTATGAATTTTTATCTTCAATCCAAATATTGGCTTCTTTAACTGCTGTTTTAAAATTGTTTGTTAAAATATGTTCATTCTTTCTATATCTTCAGAAGTCATTTTCGGGTTCACTTACTTCAACAGTAGTCAATATTATGGTTTTGCAATATTGGGGAGAAGAAAGTTGCAATTTAAAAGGTTCACATAATGTGCATATTTTCCATAAATTGCTCCTTTAATCAGCATGGTATGGAGGCAGACAGTATAAAATCAATATGAAAAGGTTAATGTATTTGTTTTCAAACCTTTTCTGAATTTTCTCTGCTTTGCTTTTTCTCCACTACATAATTTCTACTTCTTATAGGCACCCTCAATGGTATCATTTCAAAAATTGGATCAAATCCAAATGAGTAATAACATCTTCACACCACCTGGAAAAAATACTTTTAAAATTACCTTCTTGTGCTACTTCTGGGTTTTAATCCACTTCTGAAAATTGTTGCAGGGTTAGAAAAATATTTGGATTTTCTGATCACAACCACAAAGCACGAGAGAATAGCTTTGATGCTTGAAATCCGGAAGAGAATGAAAAAAGGAGTCCATCCATACATTTGAAGACTTAGCTTTGAGAGCATTCCTACCTTTTTCATTTTCTTTTTCTTCTTTGTCATCAGTGGCTGCAGTAACTTCAGGTTTCAGAACAATTGGGGCAACTTCCTGGTTGGAGAAAGGTTCTGAATAGAATGAGATGAGAAGAAGATAATGAATAAGGATCATTGAGAACCGCTGCTCCAACCTGAGAATTCTGACTTATCTTTTACAAGTTACAAAAGACACACTGAAGCACAACTCCATTTCCCAGCCAATACTATTCGAAAAAAACTTAAGAAGTAGAGAAGTTTCGGTTCACAGATTTATCTCGTTCAACGATCACCATGTATTCTGGGTTCAGTACCTTCTGTTTCCATGTATGAGCTCTGGGATTCGATCTCCATTTTCATTTCATTCTTCATTGAGTCATCATCAGGTCCTGTTAAGAGCAGTGATTGAAAATAAAGGAAATATGATAGTTATGACCTTATCTTTATCAGGAAAAAATAGCCAGAGACCAAGTTCCAATCAGATCCTGTGAAACAGGCAACAGATTTTGAGTACAATTGAGACTTGAAAGAAGGTAATTTTTGAAAAATGGCCAAACATTTGATCAATCCTGAATTATCTGTGCTGATGGAAAGAAGAAATGTCTTGGGAAATATCCAGGTGATTCAGGCAAAGCTACTTCTTTTGGCATGCATTATCTTTGAAATTGTTTCATTTTTCTCCTTTGCTTTCCTTCATACTCAGGAGGTTTTGATATTTTAATGAAATTCAAATTTGGACTGGATGAAGATGAATATCTAATTTCTAGTCCCATTCAACCTTCTATGATATCTTTGTGCTACAGTGGAAAAGAACCCTGGTCTTAAAGTCAGAAAACCCTCATTAATTTCCGGTTATCTTATTTTCTAAGTATATGACCACAGTCAAGTCATTTGACCTAAAATTTTAATTTCCTCCTCTGTAAAATGGTGAAAATAACACTAGGTTGTTGGGAGGAAAACCCTTTGTAAACTATAAAGTACTATGGGGAATTATTTATGCAGTATAGACTCCTAATGTCTACACTGTAGGTTTTTCCTTTCCAAAAATCCACTTGTGCTACTATACCTAGAACAACTTTACAAAAGAATCTTGAGTGGTATTCAGTCCAATAGTCCAGCAATACAGATGCACACAAGAACTTGATCCTTGTGTTATGGTACCCACATAGCCACTTACTTAAAGCACTGGAAATGGGCCCAGGAATTTCAAATGGGCCCTGAGTTCAAATCTAAGCTGAGAGACCCTGGGCAAGTCACTTAACCACTCCAAATCTTTACTCATCTGTTACGAATAAAGTTTACTAATCTGTCAAACACAGATGCTACTAGCACCTATTTCACAGAGTTGTAAGGATCAAATGAGATGATATATGTGAAGTACTTTGCCAGCCTTAAAGTATATGTCATTTACATACATTCTATAAGAAGCGATTTATAATATATATTTACATTTGCTATGTATAGATTAACTATGCTTATGGTAGCAAAGATCATAAGTGAAATCAATGAAAGGGCTTTCATTTCATGTGCCATATAGACTGTTTCCATCCTGAGGGGATGAAAGTTGAAACCATCTATTCTGCAGCAAGGAACAGATTTTGTGACAAAAGAAGATGAAAATCTTAGCTGATGTAGGATGTTTGAAGGTCCAAGGCAAACTACAAGGGAGACAGGATTTATTTTAACGCCCTCAGACTTTCCATTCCCATGACCCCTACCCAGTGCAGCGACCTGTTTCCCCACATTTTCAATGGTGTTGCCCATGATTCCTAAGTTATCCCTTCCCTAACCCCAATATTAAAAGTTTCATTTTCACCATACCTGCAGATCAGTTACGGGAAGGAAAGGGTCTGATAGAGCAATTCTTACTAAATATTGAATCTGTTTATAATAGAGTAATATAATTCTATATTATCTGAGTCTCACTACCAGGAAGGTGCTGGCTGCTGTGGTGTCAGTGATGGGAATCTATTGTGGAAGGAACGATTTCCACTTAGAGTTTTTGATTGAAGAGACAAAAGGTAGGAGGAATCTCACAAGACAGAAAGTTAATGAGCTCAGCTTGGGGCATACTGAGTTTCAAGTGTGGTAGGAGATCCACATGAAATTGTCCTGGAAATAGTTCAAAATGCAGGTCTAGAGCTCAGAATACATGTAAAGACTAGAGAAAGAAATTTTATTCTTGTGTGTACAGAAGTAGTAAATGTCAATGGGATTAGGGGAGTTAAAAGAATTACCAAGAGGGTAGATGTAGATGGAGAGGTCTAAGGATAGATGTCTACCTACCCTAAAAGATTAGGGTACAATTATAGAATCTCTGAGAACGAAGAGACCTTAGAAACCATTGAGAATCCATATTCCCTCCTAGAGTGCTCCTGACAAATGGTCATCCTGCTTCTGCTTGGCAATCTCTAATGAAGGGAGAGTCATCCCTCCCAATGGAGTCAATTCTACTTTTGGATGTCTTTAATTGTTTGATAGCTTTGCTTTACATTAAGCCCAAATTCACTTCTCTGAGACTTCTATTCATTGGTCCCAGTTCTATCATTTTGAGCCAAACAGAGCAAGTCTAATCTTCTTCCACACAAGAGCCTTTTAAGCATTTTGGAGGCAACTATTAGATAAGCAGTACTCCCCTGGCCATCTATTGCTATCTCTCACTCACCTTTAGGTCTTCACTTCTCCAGAATTAATGTCCCTATTTCCTTAAAAGTAGCATCATAGGAAGCTTAGACCCATTGCAAGCCTAGCCTCTCATGTGTGGTGGATAGGAAGAGAAACATAAATTGAGGAATTTCAAAAGACCCAACCCTCCATCCTGACATCTCACTCCAGCCCTGGAATTCACACATTGGAAGAACCCTCCAGTCCTTCAGCCTCTCCCTCTGACTGGGTGGCTCCTCCTATTTTAAAGAGTTTGCTCAGGCATCCCTCTCCAGGATGCCCTCTGGACCTCCTCTACCATGCCTCTGCTCTTCATCTGAAGCCTTTCTCCTCAACCCACCTTCTACTTTTTATCTTTCTCTTAGGTATTGTCTTCTCCATTAGAATGGATAGTTCCTTGAGAGCAGGGACACTTTTTCCTGGTGATTGTATTCCTAGCACTTACTGAAGTGCTCGGTACAGTTGCTCTGACTAAAAAGTGACCCACGGGGTGGTTAGGTGGCGCAGTGGCTAGAGTACTGGCCCTGGAGTCAGGAGGACTGAGTTCAAATCTGGTCTCAGACACTTAGAAACCATTGGTTTCTCTTTTTTAATGAACTTTTGAGCTTTGTGCATACAGTGAACCCTCAATTATCCATCTTTAATGGATAGCAGTAGAACAGATAATCCAAAAATCATTTGGCTTTGAAATGTATAATATGATTATCTCTACAGCAGATTTACTTTCCTAATTATATTTGGCTCAGATGAAGCTATAATTAATTTGTATTCCCTGTGCATACAAACTCCAATGAGAACTATGCTAAAGAAACCAGGCCGGGATGAAATATTTTCTAGTGATAATCCTCAATTTACCCTCTGAATTGACTATATTTAACTTTAGCAACCACTCTACGAGTCTAGTTTTGCAGTTCATAGAGTATTAGAAACTGTGATTTTTCTCAGGCCAGGACAAACTGTAGGTTTCCAGGTGAGGTTCTTAATACAAGGATTATTAGACCCATTCTATAGATGATGGAATTGAGGCTTTAAGTGACTTATCCATGATCACACAGCTGTTTGTTTCTTTTGTGATGCTTTAACTCTATTTCCATTGTAATATGGCTCACTTTCTCTTCCAAAGGAGATCTGGGGCTTTGAGGTAATGACATTGGCTAATCAGTAGCCTGTGCCTATGTAGCAGAAAAATCTAAATGTGTAACAAAGGATAACTATATACCTTCAGCAGGATCTTGGTCGTGCACTGAGCCACGGGCGATGTCATCCTCTTTTATAATACTGGCATCTGTGGTAGAATCTGATACAATAAGCAAAACAGAACAAAACAAAACCCTTAAATGGTATTTTTACTAAGGAATAACAGCTTCTGAAGATATTTATAATACAAGACTTTTTGGGGGGTCTTAATATTTTTTATTCTTGTAAAAACACGAATACTTTCTACCTCTGGTCACATACTCTTTAATCAATAATCCATACCCTCATCTAAGCATTCCTCAACTGAGGACTCCATCATTCCTAGTATTTGGTGCTAAGAGAAACAACAGGGGAGCAGGAGAGATGGGATGGGACTCCCAGTGTAAATTATAGGCACAAAGATAAGAAAGCCTAAGAAAGTTTTTTTTAAGAGAATAAAAGGGCTATGCTCTCTGGGAGTTAACCTGATGATCAAATAAGAAAGATAGCCAACATTTACATGGCACTTCTGAGTTTACATAGTGATAGAGTATTCTTATTCCCATTTTACAGATAAGGAAAAAGGAGGTTCAGAGAGACTTACTTGACTAGCTAGTGGAAGAATTGGAAATTTAACTCAGGGCCTTACAAGATGATAGGATTTAGAGAAGTTTGTAATTTTCTGGTCCAATTCCTATTTTGTAGATTAAGAAACTGAGTCCAGACTTGCTCAAGGTCTCACATATAGCAGAGCCAGATTTAGAATCCAGGTTTTTGTTCTTAAAACTAACAGCCTTTCCACTGTACTCTTTTTTTTGTTTTTTTAGTGATCCAAGGTTGAAAACAATTATCCTGCCTCAAAGCTCTGAAAGGCCTGCCATAAGGCAGTGGGAGGCAGCAGAAATAGAGGCCCTTTGAATTGTACTTTAGAAAAGGGAGGCCCAGGGAGGAGAGAGTGACCAAAGTCGAGAATACCAAGAAATCCTTCAAAGGATCTTGAGGTAAGTCTATACCACTGTATGTTTCAGTAAGCAAAGTCTGTGCTCTCAGACTTATTGGATTAACCAGGAAAAACAGAGATGTGTTGAAAGGCATGGGGTCTTCAGTCCAAAAGAACTCACTGAAAATTGTGCAATAACTTTAATGACAGGTTAATAACTTTAACAACAAACATTATAAAGTTTATTACTTGAGCCTGCCAAAAGCAACTTTTGATGGATAAGTGAGGAATCTGGGTAGTTAACATCTGATTCAAATTTAATAACCAGTGAAGCAGGTATGCACCCAGAGTGTATAGTTTTAATTAACTGCAAATAATTCCCTGAGGCAAATATTTAATTATCTGCACAGCTTCTGATTTCTTTCTGAGAGTGACAATAAGTTTAAAAGTCCAAATTTGGAAAGTGAAGTGAGCATACACACATTTTTCAAACTGTTATCTCACTTGTGTCAAATCAATTCAAATTTGCCCCCACTGAACTGTGCCTTTTCTATTTTGGGGTTAAAAATATTGACTGCAGAGCCTAGGAAATTCACTTTCTTCACATTGACACTACAGTACAAGTATTGTTTAAAAGAAACTACACAGATCATACTAAATTAGAGAAATTCAGAGACATGATATCTTTTCTTCAATTCTTTATTTCAAGGACGTAGATACACCAGAGGATTCATGGAGAGGACACCCTGGAGAGTATAGGACCTACCTCTAGTTAGTTTTGGGTGAGGAAGGGTAGAAAGAACTGCAAAGAAAAGTCTTAAGGGGTATATATTATCCACCTTTATTTATCTGAAGGAAGGTCATATAGAAGAGCAATTAGAGTTATAGTAGAGAGACCTAGTTTTGGAATCAGAGGACCTAGATTAGAATGTAATTTTATTCCTACTAAATACGATCTTCCTGGGCAAGTCAATTAACCTCTCTGGGCTTTGTTTTTTGTTTGTTTGTTTTCATCACACTATATCTAAGTTCTCTCTATGATTCTTTTTACCATTACACACAGTTTATATTGAAACAAAACTAGCAAACTTAATATTCCTTATACATGATATTTATCTCCCAACTTTGTGTCAGTTAGGTGGAGCAGCGGATAGAGTGTCAGGCCTGGAGTCAGGGAAACTTATCTTCCTGAATTCAAATATGGCCTCAGACACTTACTAGCTATGTGATCCTGGGCAAGTCTCTTGACCCTGTTTGACTCAGTTTCCTCATCTGTAAAATGAGTCAGAGAAAGAAATGGCAAACTGTTCCACTGTCTTTGCCAAGAAAGCATCAAATGGGGTCACAAAGAGTTGGAAGGGACTGAAACAACTGAACATCTGTGTCCTTACACAGGACTGTTCCTGATGCCCAGAATGCCTTTCTTCTTCATTTCCACCTCTTAGAATTCTTTTATCTATCCAAAGATCTGATAAGCTTTACCTTCTACATGAGGACTTTCCTGTTGCTCCTAGTTTTTGGCACTGATTAATCCAAATTACTTTGTTTTTATTTTGCATATATTTCAATTTATCTGTGTGTATGTTATACCCCATCTCTTCACTCCACAGGAGAACAAAAACTCCTTGAAGACAGGAACTGTTTTGTTTTGCTTTTGTATATTCAAAATGGAGCATAGTGTCTTGCAGTCTTTAGTATATCTGTGTCTTTCTCAGTGACCGTAACAAATGCATTGTATATAGCAAGCCTTCAGTAAATGCTTATTGAATTGAATCTAATAGTAGGGGTTTTAACAAATGTTTGCTGAATATATGCCAGACTAATGGGGTTCAGAAATTATGCTGGTTTAAAAAAATTGTTTTCCTGATTTAATTTATATAAACTGCCATGACCATGGGTGTTCTAAATTCAGGATGCTCATTTGAATTTGAAATTTTATGATTCTAAGAAATCTGATTTGGTAATGGCCAAAATCTGATAATAGTTATTAGGGTCAGTCAATATTATTTTAATAAAAAGAGAGAGAAATAAAATTTATATGTAGATTCTGACTTTCAAAATATTTAAGGTCAATGCTTCTTTTTTTCCCAAATGCAAATATTACATGAAGTATTCGAGCTTAAAAAGTCTAAAGATTTACTCATAAATTCAAAATGCATCAGAGGAACACCTTCATAAATAAACGACTTATTTAGAAGGTTGCCAAAGGTAATAATATATTTAAATAGTATTTTTTATGTTTAAATTTTAAAAGTAACACAAGTAAAACGAGTAGTTCTAAAAGGTGACCTGTTAAAATTTATAAACATCTTTCAAGAATAGGGACACCCATGACTTGATGGTTGTGTTTACTATAAAATAATGCAACCCATTCTTTAAACAAGCACACCAGAACTTATGAGTTCTGAGGGGGAAAGGTTGTAACCTACTTTGGTTAGGAAGAATGCTTCCATTGACAAAGTCTTGGATCTTTAAAGAAGTATCATAATATCATGGTTATTCAAACAAAAAGCATTTATTAAGTGCCTACTGTGTTCCAGGCACCATGCTAAGTCACAATATAGATGGGATACATTTGTGATAGTCAAAAGAGGAAAGGTGCTGGCATTAAGGGGCATGGGGAAAGCTTCTTGTAGGAGATGTGTTAACTGGAACTGGAAGGAAGTCAGAGAAGCCAAGAGGTAGAAATGAGGAGGGAGAGAATTCCAATCATGAAAGAGATAGTGAAAGTGCTCAGAGTTCAGATATGGCATGTCAAAGCAGGAGACAGAGTCGCCGGATCACAGAGTATGTAAGGGTGAACAAAATGAAAGAAGCCCAGGAAGTTATGAGATCAGGCTATGAACGGTTTTGAAGGCCAAACAGAGGATTTTATATTTGATGGTGGGGTTGAAGTAGAGTTGTTGGGGGGCGGCTAGGTGGCGCAGTGAATAGAGCACCGGCCCTGGAGTCAGGAGTACCTGAGTTCAAATCTGGCCTCAGACACTTAACACAAAAAACTAGCCGTGTGACCTTGGGCAAGTCACTTAACCCTAACTGCCCTCCAAAATGCAAAAAATAAAAAAATAAAAATAAATAAAAATAAAAAATGAAGTAGAGTTGTTGGAATTGGAATTGAATAGGATGGGGGGGGTGATGTGATAAGAGCTTAACTTTATTTAGAAAGATCAATTAGATATCTGAGTGAAGGATGAATTGGAGCAGAGAAAGACTTATAGCAAAAAGACTGATCAGCAGGCTGTTAACTATATTCCAGGCATGAGACCATGATGGCTTGTATCAGGGTTGTGTAGGCAGTAGGTGGCACAGTGGATAGAGCACTGGATGTGGAGTTAGTAAGACTTGAGCTGCAATCCAGCCTCACACATTTACTAGCTATGTGACTTTGGGCAAGTCACTTAACCTCTTTTTGTCTAAAATCCCTCAAACGTAAAATGGGGATAATAATAGTATCTGTCACTTAGAGCTGTTATGAAGATCAAATGTGATAATTTTTGTAAAGCTTTTAGCACAGTCCCTGGCACATAGTAGGCACTTATTATTATTATGGCAACGATGAAGGAGAGAAGCAAATGTATATGGGAGATATTACAAATGTAAAATCAACAGGAGTTGACAATCTATTTTATATTGGAATTGAGCAAGAATAAAGAGTCAGGCATGATACTTAGGTCACAAAGTCTTGGCAGTGGAGAAGACAGAGATACCTCTATCTAATTAGAAGAGTAGAGGCTGTGGGAGGAAATATGAGTTCAGTTTTGGATGGCTGAGTTTAAGATGTCTATGGGACATCCAGTTCAAGGTATTCCAATGGTGGTTGAATTTTTGAGACTAGAGGTCCAGAGAAAAGTTAGGGCTAGATAAGTAGATTTGCTCCTAGAGTTATCATCAGCATAGAAATGGTCATTGAATTCATAGGAACTGATGTGATCACCAAGTGAAATAGTATAGGGGGAAGGTAAGAGGACAAAGGACAGAGTCCTAAGGGATATCCATGGTTAGTGGTGTGACCTGAATGAAAAGCTAGCCAAGAAGACTTAAAAAGACTGTTCATAGAAGTAGGAAGAGAACCTAGTAGATCATGAAGAATGAGAGAAAAGAGAGAATCGGGGAGAAGGGAGTGACTGAGAGTATCAAAGGCTTCAGAGATGTCAAAAACGACAAGGATTGAGAAAAGTCCATTAGATCTGGCAATTAAGAAATCATTGGTAAAATTTCAACTGAATGAAGAGTTTGAAAGCTGGACTGTAGAGTTAAGAATGAGAAGAAAGGAAAAAGAGGCATCTATTGTAGAAGGCCTTATCAAGAGGTTTAGCCATAAAAGGTAGGAGAGTCATAGGATGATAGCTACCAGAGATTAATGGATCAAGGGAGCGTTTGTGTTTGTTTTTGCTTTTTAGAATTTGAATAGGCAGTAGGGAAATAGCCAGTAGATTGAAGATTATTTAGAGTGGTGATGATAGGGAGGGACCCGTCTGGGGGAGAAGATGGGATGGAATATTGTATATGTGAAGTATTGGCAAAGCAGAAGCCTACTTCTCTGTGTGAGACGGGGTAAAGAAGGAAATAGTGGTAGAAGGTATTTAAGTGAGGCAAGATGAGAAGGGGAAAAGATGGTGCTTTAAGAAGATGGATTCAATTTTCAGCAAAATATGAGGTCAATTGAATGAGAAGAGGATGAGATATAGGAGGTTAGAGAAGTGGAAAAGCCATTGAGGTAAGTGGAATAATAGATGATTTAGGGAGGTATAAAAGGCTTCACCTGTAGCAATCAGGGACCAATAATAACATAAACTGTAGTAAATGTAGTCAGGACAATTTCATGATTAAATAAAACATTTTTGGAGAAGCATTTGGGGTTAAATGACTTGCCCAAGGTCACATAACTAGTAAATGTGTCTGAGGCTGGATTTGAATTCAGGTCCTCCTGATTCCAGGGCCAGTACTCTATCCACTGTGCCACTTAGCATAGATAACGTATATCAGAGGCAAGATGTGACCCCATATCTTCTTAACTTTAAGGCCAGCTCTCTAGTAACTTTAGTGACACACTGCTGTTCAATTTAAGGAGAATTGCTCACATTTAGATGCTACTTCAAGGCTTCCTGTCTTCAAAATCATTTCATGAGGTAGATTGGACCAGCATCATTACTACTTTTTAAAAAAATTTTTCAGAAGAGCACATTTATCTTTGGAAGGATGACCTGCCTTCCCCATAGTCAGTAAGGGTCTGAGGTAAGATTTAAGCTCAGGTTTCCTCACTCTGAGTGGGACATTGCTTTCACTGCCTTATTGCTGCCTCTTTCAAACCATTCATAGAAGGAAGTCTGGCTGGACTTATTAATTTTCAGAATATTCTTAGCTTGTACTGATAAAAATGAAAAGAGACAAAGGGAGAAGCTGATTCCTTTGAGTTCAGTCACAATGTATAAAATTTCTGCTCCATTCATTAAAAGATCATAAACTCATAGCTGTGGAACTGGAAAGGACCTTGGAGGGCCTGTGGTGCAGCCCCCTCATTTTACATATGAGGATCCTAAGACCCAGAGAGGGTAAGAGATTTGTCCAGGGTCACACAGGATATAATAGCACAAATGATACCCTGGTAGGAACCATCACAATGTCAAAACAGGATGGGCAGATGAGTCTGACTAGGCCATAAAAAATACTCCATTTTACTTTGCATCAAATTAGGCTTTTATTGTTCTATTTTTTTCTTCATTAGAAGTAGAATAGAAGGCAGGAATGCTCTGCTCCTCAATTTTTGGATCATCTGTGGCCCCTCTCTTTATGTCTCCATAACCTTTCTATTTTTGTCTCCTTGATAGTTTTCCTCCCAATTCATATCTGATCTTACTCTGTTCTCTGTATTCTAAGCCACTCATCCCAGACTGACCCTAAATCATTAAAAAAAATCACATCCAGCATAGTTCTAAAGTATCTTATGTTTCAGTAGAAAGATGACCTATACATCAGGGTCAGAAGAAATGCTCTTTTAGGTTTTCCTTTTAATTTAATCTGATAATGTAGGGACATGGTAACTAGGCTATTGAAGACACCTATTTTAAAGAGAAGCCATTTATATCTTAGTGTCTTTAATCACAGTCTGGTAGAAATGTGGAGAATCTGATTTTTCCCCTTCTGACCTTTGCTTACAGATTGATTAAGCACTTAACATACATCTTTAAAAAAAATTATGATTATTTGCTTTAGTTATCAAGAGCATACATGCCTAGAAAAGTAGACGGGAACTAAAATTTGATAAGAGAGACAATAATAGATAAACAGACCTGTTGGCATTTTGCAAGAATCTAAAGGAGGTTTCCAGTGTATTAGCTGAATTCCCTAAGGCTGACTTTCAGAAAAGATAGGTACAAAAATTTCATAGGCACAGAGGGAATTTCAATAGAGACTTGAGTAAGGTGGAGCAATTAGAGTTTTTTCTAGGATGCTGAAATTTAAGAGGGCTCTGAGGGTACTTGTATTTCTTGAGTAGGTAGAAGCTAAGCATAGTATTTGATTGGCAAGCATAATTAGTTAAAATAAGTAGCTTCCTCCCTCTAGCAGCCTTCCCAACCTTTATTTGGTTTCCTTCCCCAGTGGTGGCTTTCTGGGCAGCAGTTTTCCCCCTGGGTATTAGAGGGGACCTTGGGGTCCTGATTAGAGACCCCCCCAGGATCCAGATGGCAACATAGCTAAAGTCTTACTCCGTTCAGAACTGCATTTTAAAATGAAGATTGGAGAGAGCCTTTTCCGATGCTTGTTGCCCTACCTACCCCACCTTCTGCCTATAGTGGTTTCAGTCTGTAAAGTTGAGAGAGGTTCCACATAGTTGAAATCAGGTATAAGAGACAAACCTGGTACTCCATGAAAAACAAGCAAATAACACCCCACCACCACCACTATCTAAATATCTCACAGCACTTGAATGGGGTTCTATACACAGTAGACAATAAATGTTTGTTGTCCTTGAATCTTTTCCCCTTAGGGCACCATCCATTTCATTATGTACAAGAAGAGGCTGGAGCAAAATATCCCTTTAGATCAGTGGTTCTCAACCTGTGCGTCGTGACCCTTTTGGGGGTCAAACAAGGTCTCCTAAGACCATTGGAAAACACATATTTCTGATTGTCTTAGGAACCGAAACACGTTCCTCTATCAGTCTCCAGGTAGGTATGCCCACATGCAGATATGCCCACATATGAGTATTAAAGGGTCATGGCATTAGGAAAGTTGAGAACCACTGCTTTAGACCAACCTCTCAGGGCTCAAATGATTTGATGCCAAAAATACAAATGTCATCCTTTGAGAGGCCAGGGTCTAACTTCTGCTATAAATCATTGCTTTCCTTTATCAACCAAATCATAACCATGAGGTGTCAGGAATTATGGTAATGAAAATTCCCACTTATGTAGGATGGTCTGGCAGAAAGAATGCTAGATTAGGAATCAGAGGACTTATGTTCAAATCTCTATACTGCCACTTAGAGTGAAAAAGTTACTTCACCCCTCTGAGGTTGTTTCCTCATCTATAAAATGGATCAAAATGAAGCAGATAACTTCTAAGGCCCCTTTCAGCTCTAAATTCAATCCTATGACTCTAATAGCGCTTTGAGGTTTACATGTGCTTTCCTTACAATAATCTTATGACATAAGTAGTTTCCCAGGTTTTAACATTTGGTTTTGCATAATGGGAAACCAAGGCCCAGAAAGGTCAGGTCATTTGTCTAGTCATACAGATAAAGTAGCAGAGGCAAGATTCAAATGTAGGGCTGCTGGCTTCTCCTAATCCAGTGCCCTTTCCATTATATCACTGCTTTTCAATCAGAGATGCTTGCCTATATTGATATGGACTAGACATAGAATTTCATTGATATATTGAACACCCAGGGGAGGAAACTTATTTTACCATTGCAGAGGACACCTGCTCTGTAACTGATGGTCTTAGAGAGCTACCTTGACCACTGAAGGGTTTGACTTGTCTGGGATCATATAGCTAGCATGTGTCAAGATGGGAATCTATTTCTTGCTCAAAGCCAGCTCTATACACTATGCCTTGCTGCCTTGATATGTAGAGGAAGAGGAGGATATGAGGATTGATATTTAGTAGTTGGAACATTATTTTTGCATTCATAAGTTTGGATACTCCTGTTTTTAAGGTACCATAAGCAGACCTTAGAACCAGATGAGGCAAAGTGTAAAGGAACTCTCAGAAAATTAAAGAACAGAAACAGAGTCACACACAAAGGAAGCAAGTGCACTGAATTTCATTTTTAAATATGACCCTAGTGGGAATGAAAAGAAGAGACCATCTTCCATATCTGAGAATGGAGAAAATGGTGTTATTAGGGAAGTTTTGACTTATAAATCAAAGGAAAAAAGTGTTAAGATGAACCCGTGTGAAATGTGATAATCATAAGAATCTCGGGAGCTAGAGTGAGCTAAATTGACCCGAAAATGCTATTTTCTGTTCCTAGAATGACTTCATTTGAATCTGCTGCTATTTCAGGCTGTTTTCTAGAGGTTCCATAAAATAGTCTTTCACAACTCCACTGACATATATATATTTATATATACATTTGTGCACATGAGGGTTTGGATGACTTACCAGCCAAACTGCACATTAGCTATTCTGAACAGGCACCACAGAGGCACACACAGTAGAGAATCTGCTCTCACAGTGAACTCTGAGGTGAAATCTTCTCACACCCCAACTCAGATATGAATACAATGACTATGCTACTCAACAACAGAAGATCCTGAAATTCAACTTTACTGATCGACATTGACTCAAGACACATCATAGTGTAAAAATGTTTACTAAGATTAATGAAGTAAAAACAATGAGGATCTTGTAGTTTTAATAACGAAAAACTTTAAAGGGTTTTTCATACAAAGTAAGACAGTATATGCTGTTTGGTAAGAATAAAACAGTTACTCAAATACAGCATCCCAAAAGTCTACATTAAATTTTTATTACACACTCCTTGAACATGTATATGTATATATATATAAATTCCTTTTACTCTGAAGGTACAGAGCAGATAAATAAGTCTTATACATAGGATCAGTCAAATTTACAGAGCAGTTATGATTTTCTATTGATCTACAGATTACTTAAATTAAGAAATTAATTAAAATAGTCCTAGAACCATTGTGTCTTCTTCCTCCTAACCATGCTCATGAAAAGCAACATCTTCACTGGACAAAGTTGGCTTTGCCAGTAGGTAAAATAAGTAGTTGCTTATATGGCATCATTGGAGGGGATATTGGTAGGGACCTCTCCCCTCCAAGTATCAATCTCATTGTCAGCCACCAACTTGGCATGATAGCTTTATTCTTTCAGTCCTGAGGTCCATTTTCAAAATGCAAGTATCTTTTCAGTTAACATCTTAATTATTAGTGTTTTAGGAGAGATTGGCTGTCAATTGACTTGCTAGAAGAATTCAAAGGAGATATAGACATAAGAACCTCTGTGTCTAAGGGGATGGGTACTCAGGTGGCACAGTGGATAGAGAGCTGAACCTGGAGTCAGGAAGACCTGAGTTCAAATCTAGCCTTAGACCCTAGCTGTGTAACCCTGGGCAAGTCACTTAACCCTGTTTCCCTCAGTTTCCTCATTTGTAAAATTGATCTGGGGAAGGTAATAGCAAACCTTTTCAATGCCAAGAAAATCCCAAATAGGATCACAAAGAGTCTGACACGACCGAAACAACAAGAAGCCTAAGGAGATAGGGTATGAAGAGAGATGGATAGGGAAAGAAATTCTTAAAAAGGGACAAGTTCAAGGCATGAAAGAAGTTCTAAATGGGGAAGTGGGTGGGTGTCAAAGATAGACATTTAACTCATGTTGCAGACTGTCAATTTCCCTATTTGGTAAATATAAGAATTGGCTTAGATCATTGGTAAAGGAACTTTCAGTTCTAAAAAGTCTATTATTCTGCAATCCTACTTTAACCTCTGGTTATAACTAGTCCTATATCTGTTCAAGTTTACCTGCTATCTCAATAAGAGGTAAATCAGTGACCTTTTAGCACTGAAATAATTTCTATGTCAGGTGAAACAAAGTGAATCTTAGCAAGGTAGGCAGATGGAAAATAGTTGTGGTTCATTTTTTGGGCACAGATATTTTTTTCCTAAAATTCATGAGCCATTATGAGCTGTTATAAATGCAATGGACTTTAAACTCTACTGATGAACTTCCTATTTTTCAAGGAATCCTATGATAAATTTCTATACAGTGAAAAATTTGTTTTGTAAGGCAAATAATCCACTATGATAAGTATGGATTTCATATATAAGATTTGCTTTAAGCGGGACACATATGTACACATCTGCCTTGTGTGCTAGGCAATATTTTCATTTCCTTCCTGGTAAGCTTTTATTTTTTTCCTTCTAAGAGTATTCTGAATCCAAATGTTCCAGTGGCCTTTTCCTTACAAATTGTTTGTGTTTTGCCAGAGACAGTGATGGACAAATTATTATGCAAAGGCTTGAATTTGTGAGATTCAGATCACCTTAACATATTTTCCCCTTCATAGAACCAGATATATTGGACTTGTCTTTTTAAAAAATCAGAAGTCTCTATAGATAAGCATGCATCTAGAGAGAACTGAGTATCCAAAAGGGTACAGATAGGATCAGAATTAATCAAATGATCACTTCTTGCTTCCAGAGACTCATTTTAAGGCATCGTTGAAAAAAAAAATAACAGTACTATTACTTCCTGAGGACAAATTCTTCTAAGGTGAAGTTTATATAGCTAAAATTATTCAGAGAGTTTGTGCATAAATCTACTTCTAAGCTGAATTACAGAAGCATGTGATACTATCAGTGTGACCTTGGACAAGTCATTATTTTTACAGGTCTTAGTTTTCTTATCTGTAGATTGAAGGAGCTTAACTAGATGGTCTTTAAGTATTGCTTTTAGTTAATAATTCTCTGAAATTTTGAACCTTTGTTTATTTAGATGAACTAAATTTGATTTTCCAGGTGCTCAGCTAAACCTCCTTTTAACTCTACTAGGTGAGCTTGCTTATTTTTTAAGGAATCCTATGATAAATTTCTATAAAGTGAAAAACACATTTTGTAAGGCAAATAGTTCACTATGAATTCTGTCTTTGGTGATTAGTATAGATTTCATATACAAGATTTGCTTTAAGTGACACACCCACATACACATCTGTCTTATGTGCTAGGCAATCTTTTCATTTCCTTCCTGGTAAGACCATGCTCTCTGCATACCTATGTGTATATTTTTTCATATCTACATCCCTTATTTCCGTAGGCCACCTACAAGGCACAGTGGATAGAGTGCAAGGCCTGGAGTCAGAAGACCTGAATTCAAATCTGACCTCAGACACTTAGTAGCTGTGTGACCCGGGCAAGTCACTTAACCCTGTTTGCCTCAGTTTTCTCATCTGTAAAATAAGCTGGAGAAAGAAATGGGAAAACATTTCAGTATTTTTGCCCAGAAGGCCTCAAATGGGGTCACAAAGAGTAGGCCACGACTGACATGACTGAGCAACAACAACAATCTCTTATCTCCCTAGTTAGATTCTTGAATGTACCATGAGTCATAATTCTTTATAGTTACTTATTGCTTTGTCTTGGCTTCCTACCAAAGACTCATAAGTGGCAAAGTGGATCAATCACTGGACTTAGAGGAAGGCAGACCTGAGTCCCATATCCTTCCCCAGACACTAACTGTGAGACTCTGGGCAAGTCACTTGAGATCTGTTGAGCTTCACTTCATTTGCAATAATAAGAGCGCCTCCCTCAGGGCTGTTGTGAAGAACATATGTAGGGAGGACTTTTGGTGAACCCTCAAACACTATACAAATCCTAGTTATTACTATTGTTTTGCACATAGAAGTTACTCAACACAAACTATGTGGCTGCTTATTGGTCTTGGGCATTAATGATGAAAACTGATAGGTAAAATTCAAATAAGAGACCCTACCAAGAAAAAAGTAGGGGGTCTTGGCAGAAAACAAGGGAAACTATTATTTCAATCCATTTGGATCTCCCTTATAGACCATAGTTTGGTTACCCAGTGTTGTGTTTGGTAGACTTGGCCATTGGACTCTTGTGGACGTATCCTCACAAGTCAAAGACGTTGCATGTCAGTCTATAGCCAGTGACTTAGTGCTAATCCACTGGTAACCTCAGTAAGCTGAGGTGACCAGCTACGTGCATATGCCACCTTTACTGTCCTGTGACACTTAGGGCAATAGTTATGATCACATGAATAGCCAGTTGTATTTAGAAGTGAAGGAGCTATGGCACCAGGAGGGAATAACAATGAGATATGTGACTAAAGCTCGGAATAGAGGGGGCACCAAGCTGCCCATTTTGTTTGGTCAAGAGCATTGGGACATTGCTTCAAGTTGCCTTTTGGTTATTGGAAGATGCGAGGTTAGCCTGGGAAATGATGAAGGCAGGAGCATAGTAAGGAAGCTAGCATTTGTGTTGAGAAAGTGAATTTAGCTTTGATTAAGGAAGCATGGAATGTTTGATTCAGGAAAGACATATGAAGGAGAAATTAGATTAAAGGAGCATAAAAAGCATGAGATAGCAATAAGTGCTTTCTGTGTGAAAGATCCAAAAAGTCATAGTATAAGTATGACTGAATGAACAAGTATAGAGGAAGCTAGCCACAGTTATAAATCGAGCTGTGGTCTGAGAGACACTGAAAGGAAAACAATGAAGCAATGGCCTGCATTCTGGTGCTCACACCCCCCTCCTCCTCTCCATCCTCCTATGCAGTGCACCTACTAGTGGCCTAAGATACGACCAAAAAAGTGTCAGAGCAGGTTTTAATCTCATACAATATAACTACATTGCATGTGTTTCTGGGCTCCTATTGCTTTCTTGGAAAGAAAATGTGTGCATTACGGTCCTTGACTTAGATCCTTGGACATCATCTTGTCCACCCCCTTCCTTTTACAGATAAGGAAAAGGTTAAAATGACTTGCCTATAATCACATAGAGAGTAACTACTGGAAGTAGGATTTGAACCTGGGTTTTCCTCTCAGTTAGAAGCACTATGGAACACCTTCTTTCCTTTGTTTAGAGCAGGGCTTCTTAAACTTTTTCCTTCCAGCATTCCTTGGCATTGTATGACCTGTGGCCACATGCAATGCAAGGGCACAGAATGCAGAATGCAATGCACATGCTCGTGTTCAGAACCAAGGTGGCAGTGAAATTATACCATGTGACATAGCTGAGCATGGCTAGAAACATTTCAGATTCATTACAGGTTTGATTTTTAATAAATTTTTGGTCTTTGCATGTTTGGAAACCTTTTACTGTTGCCAAATTTTGCAATGTGACCCATATGGGATCATGACCCACAGTTTAAGAAGTTTTGGTTTAGAGCATGGTGTTAATGTGGGCAAGATTGCCAATGCAAATTGGCCCTGGTTTGGGCCAATGGAACTGCCTTTTTAACAGACTTACCACATAACTTAACCTTGATCAGCCCTCTCAGACATCCAGTGGTAAACAGAGACCCAGGGAGTGGGGAATGTGTGTCAATAGATTAATGGATATCATGTTGGCCAATCAAGGCTACCTATGTAGCAGCTGCATCTGATACCTATGTCTCCAAATTAAATATTACATAAGTAGTACTTAGATACCTTTGGGGTTGTGTCACCACATTCTTTTCCTATAAAAATGTATTTAAATGTTATGAGCGGAGTATTCTTCTTCACATATGAATTGCTGGGACTGCAAAAGGAGATGAATTACAGTCAAAAGACTTGTTTCTCATCTTGGTAGTTGTATGAATATGAGTAGGTCACTTAATCTCTCTAGACCTCAGTTTTCTAATCTATAAAATGGGGATACCAATACTTGCATTTACTTACTTCAAAGGGAGATTACTTTGTAAAACT
This sequence comes from Pseudocheirus occidentalis, assembly GCA_028646575.1. Lineage (NCBI taxonomy): Eukaryota > Metazoa > Chordata > Mammalia > Diprotodontia > Pseudocheiridae > Pseudocheirus > Pseudocheirus occidentalis. The sequence goes on along the minus strand of CM053595.1, from coordinate 193,361,011 downwards.
CAGTATTCAAATATACAACGGGACTGTTATCTCCTTATGGGATGAAACTCACGTGGAAATTCTCTTCATCACAGTTTAATAAGCCAGCATTGACTTGAGATATCACTTAAACTTTGAATCTCAGTTTTCTTATCTATAAAATTAGGATTTTGATTACATGGTCTCTAAGGTGTCTTACACCTCAAAATCTATGATTCTAGTATTCTTTGGGTTGCCTGAGTCACATACAGGTTAAATGACGTGCCCAAGGTTATAAAGCTAGTAAGGGTTAGAAGTTAGATTTGAACCTATGTCTTCCCTAATAGAAATTAATTCACTACTGTAGGCTGTCACTACGGTGATACTGTAAAGAGCTTTAAAAACGTGAGCTGTGACGATGATGATGATGATGATGATGATGATGATGATGATTGTTTTGGATGTTAGTAGGACACAAGTTTTGACCTTTTTTCCTAGGAATCAGGATGAGTTTATATTGAGCCATCCCCTCATTTACCTGTTCCCTTTGTGATCTCTAGAGGACACGTGAATTAGTTTGTCCATACAGGAGTCACGTTTGAAAATTTGGCAACATTAAAACCATGCTCTAACCAGTCAACCAAAGAACAACAATATATCTACAGGCTAATTTTGAAACTAATTTGACAAGGCGCCTTTTCTGGAAGAGACTTAGTCAGGCAAATCATTCCTGAGCTAAAACAAGATTTCACATGTCCTTAACAGATTTCAGACTAAGGACCTGGATAACCACCAACTCATTTATCACTCTGTAAGGAAAGCATGATGACACTAGCCGTCATGCTGGCTATGGAAATGAAAAGAAAAATCTTGAAAATAATTTAAATCATACAAGAGACCTCAGAGGCTAGAAGGGACCTTAAGGATTATTAGTCTGAAACCTCATTTTATAAAGCCTCTTCAGATGAGGAAATTGATTTCACTGATTTTCCTGAGGTCACACAGCTAATTAGTGACAAATCTATGACTAGGACCCAGGTTGCCTAGCTTATAGTCAATCCACTGTCTATAGTACCAGATATATTAATTTCTTATTTCACACACACATACACGTAATTATATGTGTTTACATGGAAGCTAAAGACCAGCATAGGTCAGAGTAGCAACAAAAAAAGAACTATTAGGAAATTCAGAAGTCATTCTTCATTTTATGCGTCTGTTACAGAGTTAATCATTTGTTAACTTTAGTAAAACCCTTGAAAAAGCCATCTACATTTCCTGCTTTTAGTTCCTCTTCCCTTAACCTTTTCTAAATCCTCAGTCTGGCTTCTGACCCCATCATTCAACTGAAATTGTTTTCTCCAAAATTACCAATGCTCTCTTAATTGCAAAATCTAATGGCCTTTTCTTAATCCTCCTTTTTTGACTTCTCTGTAAACTTTGACCCTGTTGTCTACCCTCTACTCTTAGATACTCTCACATCTCTGCATTTTTTGTGATTCTGCCTTCTTTTAATTCTCCTCTAACCTAATTTTCCTTCTCAGTTCTTTTTGTCAGATCCTCCTCCATATCACTGTACACTAACTGTGAATGTCCCCTAAGGCATTGCCTGGTGCCATCTTTTTTCTTTCTACACTCTCACATCTGGTGACCTATTAACTCTTATGGGTTGACTTTCATTAACTTCCATCACAGGTGATTCCCAGATCCAGGTGTCTATCCCTATTCTATCTCTTAGACTCCAATACTACATCACCAACTGTGTACTGGACATTTCAAATTAGACATATCACAGACATCTAAACTTCAAAAGGCCTAAAATTGAACTCATCTCATCTTTTGAGCTTTGTTCTTTTTGTCAAGAGCATGACCATCCTTTTTGACACTCAGCTTTTTAACCTTGCTGGTATCCTTGATTCCACACTCATGTTTTATTTCTAATAAGGTGCCAAATCTGGCCATTTCAATTTCATACTCTCCCTCACCTATGTCCCCTTTCTCTCCACTCACATAGTACCATCCTATTTCAGACCCAATGTTTTGTACTGTCATAGTTTCCTATTTGGTCCTCTTCGTCAGATCTTTCTGCACTCTGGTCTATTCAATCCTTCACGTATCTGTCAAAGTGATCTTCATAAAGTGCAAGTCTGTATCACCTCAATAAACTACAATTTACTGAGGGCCCTCCATTATGGAGTAATGAATATAAAATCCTCTGTTTGACATTTAAAACTCTTCACTATCTCAGGCAATGAGACCATATTGAGTATATTTGCTAAGAGGACTTTCTTGGTCTCCCCAATATTTTGTGTCATCTTCTCTAAGGTTATCTACTTTGTATTTATATACATGTTGTTTCTTCTGCTATAATTTAAGTTGCTTAAGGTGGAACTGTTTAATTTTTATTTTGTTTTTCCAGCACTTAGTAAGTACTTATTTAGCAGGCACTTAATAAATATTTGTTGAGTTATCCTATTACCTTTTTATAGATGTGAGGACTTGGATATATTGACTGACTTTTATCTCTACCATGAAATGCAAGAAAATTCAAATATATGTAAAATTTATTTATACTTGTGGAAACTGAAACAAAATACTATTTGATTACTGTCAGTATTGGTTCTAAAGAAGACAGAGTAAATCAAAACAAATGATTAGTCATGACAAGTGAAATACCAACAGTCTATTGATTAATGAAATTGATAATTAGTCTTACCTTCTAAGATATCTGCCAGCATCAGCACAATGTTGGCATGTGTGTATATATCTATGTACATATCTATAAACACATATATGTATACATATATAATTTAACATAATACTGAGTCTGTATATTGACTTATAATTTTATAATTTCTGACATAATTTTCATACTATGAGAAGTGGTTATCAGTGAAAAGGCAGTAAAAACACTGAGAGAATTGGAATATATTCTTCCTTCCATTCCCAACATGACCATATTATCCTGACAAATCCATACAGATGCAGTCATAGACACTGACACAAACTAAACTGGATAATGAGAACAGTCTAATTGAGTTGATACCTTGTACACTGTTGGTAGTAATAAATGCTCATTGAATTGTTGCACTGGAATTTTCCAAAGCTTGAGAGCTTATACAGTTCAAAGTAATTTCAATTTTGTTTTCTCTTCTTGATAAAAAGTAGATACTTGCCTTATTAGGAATTTTAGAACAGTTTTGAGTCAGGAATTTTAGTCAGATTTGAGTAACTAATCCATCAATACTGTAATATCCACATAGACAGTGCCTTTGAAAGAATTTAGGCAGAGTTATCTTTGAAGTGGAGAACTGAAATAGATGATTTCTGAAATTCTCCCATCTCAATGATCCCAGTGACATCTTGTTTCAGAGAATCTATTTCTCTAACTAATTAAATCACACAGAGTAGAAGTCTTTTCTACCTACAAAATTTCATGTTGTTTTTCAGAATTGTCCCTATATGACTCTTTGTGTGTACGTGGAGATATATTTTCTACCTGAGGAAAATAACTTGGTTTCCTCTTCTTTATAATTTGTCAGATTTGGTATAAAATATGAAGCCCAATTTTTAAAGTAAAAGGGTAAGGCAAACTTTCCATCAAATACTGCCAGTGCTTGTTAGTAAACCTGGTCATCCTTACTTGATTAAAAAATAACAGCTCCAGTCTTTGCCATTAGCTGTCCAATTATTCATTCTCTTCCTGCTAAGGAGCAGTTTCTGTGCCACTCTCTATGCAGAAAGCCTCTTTTGTGGGAACATTGATGGGAAGGATAAATGATACCAAACATTATTAGCAATGAAGGCAGGACAACTGATTGCTGTAAGGGGAAATCTGTTCTCAAGGGCTCTGATAGGTTTGCATTCCACTGTGAAATTTGATAGACTATCTCCTCGCCTAACATTAACAATTGGAAAAATGCTTTAAAAGCCATTTCACCAAGCTTAGGTTATATTACAAGAGTAAGCATGCAACTAAAAACATTTTAAAAGATGAACAAAGTGAGGGAAGATGGGATACAGGGGTAGCAATGGGATAAACACACTATTTTGCATAAATTTTTGAGGAGCACACTCCCTTACTGAACACTAGCAATACTTTGTGGCATTTTGTCTTGTTTTGTCTAAACCAGTGATTTATCCATCAGGGGAACTCCTAGTATGATGCTCCCTCCACAAATACAGATAGGCAAACTTTTCTGTATCTTTAGTGTCACTTACATGGGGGAAATAGAAAAGTCATGTGATCTGACCAATATGTATCAAAGGTGGGCCCTGAATCCAGGTTTCCTCTTTCCAACACCATCCGTCTATTCACCACACTGGGCTGTCTCTCATTATGGCTCCACCCCCCCCCCAAGTATGAATCATCTTATTTTGACTTTCATAGAAACTTTGTTAGAAAGGCGTCCTATGTGAGTAAACTGAGAAAGAGAGCAGTGAAATAATTAAGCTCATCATACATCTAGATCATGGCAGAATTAATATTAGAACCCAGGTCTTTAAATGCCTTTAACACAGTTTCATGGGTTAACCATTCAAAGGAAATATATAGATAATAAGCAGTCTTTACCCCTTTGGTTTTTCCTGTGAGAATAGGTAGGTACAGATATTTTAATGTGATTTTTCAGATCTCACTTATTATTTTCAGAGTTAAGTTCACAGACTTGCATGGGGCAAATAAACAATTCAGTTAAATTTTTTAAAAGTTATCCTATTTTTTATACAAATATCTTGATATTATTGTGTTCAAATTTGCAAAGGAAAATTGTCTACATGCTAAATTTCATGAGTTGGATATTTCATCATTTTGCTTTATTTGTGATCTTTGCCTGCCTTTTACATATCCTTTTTCTTTTGAACATTGTATACCCTTTCAGAGTCATATTCAAATCAAATTTCTCATCTCACTAAGTTTTAATAAAATACTTTTGAAAAATTTATCTTATTTTTGACTTTAACAAGTAAAGAAATCCACAAAAATTTCCATATTTAAGGTAGAACACGAAAAGAAGATTGTGAAGCTTTAAATCTCTTTGATACTGCTTGCTTTTAAAAAATACATAAGTTTAGCATGTTACTTTTATTTTTGTTCTTTTACATACATTTATTAAAATCTTTTGTTTCAAGGTTGGCTAGATTTCTCTCTATATCTCTTCATCTCCTTTCTCCAGAAGAGTCATGCTATATAATATGCATTTTTTAAAGAAAAAGGAAAAAAAGAAAAAAAATCAGTGAAAATCAATCAAGATATAGAAAAGAATATGACATTCTAAACAATATTCCAAAATCATGGATTGCCCCTCTGCAGATGAGTGGAAGATGTTTCCTCTCATATCTGTTTTGGGGAACTTAGCTTTTTCTTTGTAGTTTTGCAGCATTCATTTTCAATTGCTTTGTGGGTGTCTCTTCTATTATGACCATTGGATAGGTGGTTTTCTTGGCTCTGCTTACTTCACTTTGTGCCATTTCTTTTATTTTTATGACTGCCTGTATTCATCATATTCATTACATATTACAATACAGTAATACTCCATTCTATTTATTTACTACATTTTTAAAGGAATTAGCCAATCAATGGGTACCTTTGTTTTCAACTCTTTGCTACCACAGAAAGTGTTGCTATAAATATTTTGGTGTACATTGAGCTTTTCTTTTGTCAATGATCTCCTTTTTGTATATACCAGCAGTGGAATGTTTGGATCAAAATGTATGGACATATTATCCACTTTACTAATAACCGTATGAAAAGAATGCACCAAATGCCTCATAATGAGTGATTTACATAATTCTAAATGGTATTCCAGATTATATACATTTAAGTGACAAATCTAGATCAATGCACTAGTGTTCCCGTCTTTCCATAGCTCCTCTGGCATGATTTCCATTTTCTGTCATCTTCACCAATTTTCTGGTTGTGAGATAAAGTCTCTGGTTTGCACATTACTATCAAGGCTGTTCTACTTGTCTGTGTTTTTTTTCTGATCTTCCTATACTTTTCAATTCATTTTTATTAAATAATTTAACGTCTGTCTTTTTTTTTTTTGGCATAACAATTGCCAGTCACTTTGTTCCCACAATCACTTAAATAGGAGAAAAAGGATGTTTAAAAAAAGTCAAGCAAAACACATCCACATAATGGCCATATCTAAAGACATGTCTCTTTTAGTACCTTGACTCTATCACCTCTTTGACAGGTGGTATGTGATATGCTTCATCAGAAACATTCTCAAGTCCTGGTTGGTCATTGTTTTGATTCATGCAAGTTTTCCTAGAATTACTATGTATTATTCAGCAATTTGCCAATCAGTGGAGCATTCCCTTAGTTTCTAGTTCTTTGCTGCTCTAAAAAATGCTGGTAAAAATATTTTGTAATATCGTTCCTTTGTAAATATTTTTTAATGTGTATACCTGGCAATGGTATCACTGGTTCAAAAAATTTACATAATTTAGTGACTTTCTGGATAAAGTTCCAAATTTTTTTTTCAAATTGGCTGCACCAATTCAAACTTCCACCAAACATCAATATTAGTGTTCTTGTACTTTCACATAGTTTGCAACAATTTTCATTTTCTTTTTTTGTCATCCTTGCCAATCTGGTGAGTGTTAAATGACCCTCAGAATTGTTTCATTTGTTTTTCTTTTATTAAAAGTGATTTGGCTCATTTTTCATATAGTTATTAGTAAACTGGATCTTGTCCTTTGAGAACTGCCAATTTAGATCCTTTTACCATTTATCTAAGAAATAAATGGTTCTTGCTCATATATTTAATCAATTCCCAATCCATTCTGAATATCAAATTTTTATCAGAGAAACCTGATGCAAAGGTTTTTCCTAGCTAATTTTTATCCTAATTTTCCTTTGTTGATTTTGTTTGCGCTGAGGCTTTTTATATACTCAGAGTTGTCCATTACATCTTTGGTGATGCTTTTTATTCTTTCTTTGATCAAGAACTCTTCCTTTATCCTTATTGTAGATATTCTCCCCTCTGTAGGTTTTTGTGATTCCTCTCCTTCCTGCTTCTCCTCTCATCATTTTACATTTTTTCCCCTTCTGTCTCCTTTGTTGTTCCTCCATTCCTCCACCTTTAGTCCCCTCCATTGCTCCCAACTATCCACCTACTAATTGTGGGTCTTCTCTATTTTCCCTGTAATCTATACCATCTCCTTTGATAACCTCATCAACTCATATAGGCTCCGTTATAATCTCTATGCAGATAATTTCCATATCTGTATATCCAGCCATAGTTTCTCTCTTTGATGAATGAATCCCAACTGCTTTTTGGAGCTCTGAAATGGATGTCTTTGTAGGCGTCTCAAACTCAATATGTCTAAAGTAGAATACCTCATCTTCCCCAGCCTCCTATTCTGAATTCTTCCCTCTCATAAACTTCTCTATTATTGTCTAGAATATAGTAGGCACGCAATAAATGTTTATTGAGTGATTATTTATTGAAGAAACTGTTACTCTTCTAGTCACTCAGGCTCACAAGCTTGGTGCCATTCTCGATTTCCTTCTCTCTTATCCCAAATGTCCATTTGTTGTTGTTGATTACTTATTCAGTCATATCTGACTCTTTGTAATTGCATGGACACACCAGGCTCTTCTGTCCTCTACTATCTTTCAAAGTCTGTCCAAAGTCATATTAATTGTTTCTTTGACACTATTTAACCGTTTCATCTTCTGCTGTCCCCTTTTCCTTTTGCCTTCAATCTTTCCCAATATTGGGGTCTTTTCCAATGAGTCCAGTCTTCTCATTATATGGCCAAAGTATTTAACCCTCAGCTTCAATATTTGACCTTACAATGAATAGCCTGAATTGGTTTCTTTAAGTATTGACTGATTTGATCCCCTTGTTCTTCAAGGAATTCTCAAAAGTCTTCTCCAGCACCACAATTCAAAAGTGTTGATTTTGTGACACTTAGTTTTTCTTATAGTCCAATTTTCACAGCCATACATTCCTATTGGAAAAACCACAGCTTTGAGTATAACAAACCTTTGTCAGCAAGGTGATGTCTCTACTTTTTAGTATGCTGTCCAGATTTGCTACAGCTTTCCTTCCAAGAAACAAATATCTTTTAATTTCATGGTTGCAGTCACTGTTTACAGGGATCTTTGAGTCCAAGAATATAAAGTAGATACCACTTCCATTTCTTCTTCTAGTTGCCAAGAAGTAATGGAACCATTTGCCAAGATCTTAGGGGTTGTTTGCTTTCTTTTTGTATGCTAAGCTTCCAGCCACTTTTTACACTCTTTTCTTTCACTCTTGTCAAGAAGTTTCTTAATTCTTCTTCACTTTCAACCCATTGCTAAATCCTGCCATAGCTTCTCTCTTTAATTGTTGCAGTATCCTTCTAATTAGTCTGCCTCAAATCTCTCCCCAATATAATCCAATTTCCATTTAGCTACCAAAGTGGTGTTCCTAAAGAGCAGGTCTGATCATAATTCCCACCCCTATTCCCCCCATTCAATAATCTCAACTGGCTTCCTAACATCTCTAAAAACAAATAGAAAATAATTTGTCACTTACAGGCATTCACACTTTGGATCCTTCCTATAATTCCAGTCATCTTATGTTTCGCTCTTCTCTGTGCACTCTACAATTCAGTAACCCTGGAGTACTTGTGGCTCTTTGAAGGGCACTCTGTCTCCCATTTCTCTGCCTTTGCTTTGGCTATCTCTCATTCCTGGAATGCTATCTTGGCTCAACACAGGCTTTCAATTTCAATGGCTTCTTTTAAATCTCATCTTAAATTCCACGTTTTGGAAGAGATCTTTAGCCCCCTCCGTTGCTCCCAATAATCCCAGATTCTAAAGCCTTCTCATCTGAGATTGCGTATCACCTACTCTGTAGATATTTTGTATGTATCTATGTAGCTACTTATTTATATGTTATCTCTCCTATTAGAATGTAAGGGTAGCAGGGGCTACTATTTTTTAATGGATTCTCAGGACAATGCTTGGCACACAACAAATGCTTAATGCGTTTTTTTTGATTGAGTGAATTGTCGAAAGTATTTCCCTTCTTTATTGAATGTTCTACATTGCTTAACCTTTTATATCTTAGTCATGTGCTCATTTGGACCTTATCTTGGTATATTGTGGGGGGTGTTTTATTCCTATTTTTTGCTGTTATTGTTTGTTCATTTGATTTGTATACTGACTTAATCTTTGCTCCTGTATTGAGGTCTTTGGATTTATGACTTTATTGAACACACGCTGTTATGTTTGTGCTGTACCTAACTTATTTCTCTCATCAACTTGTGATTGTTGTTATTTACTCATTCTGACTATTTATAACTCTACAGGCCATAATGTAACAATATTGTTCATGGGATTTTTCTTGGCAAAGATACTAGAGTGGTTTGCCATTTCTTTCTCTAGTGGATAAAGACAAATAGACATTAAAATAGACATTAAGCAACTTGCCCAGGGTCACACAGCTAGTAAGTATCTGAGGCCAGATTTGAATTTAGATCTTTCTGACTCCAGGTTCAGGCCCTATCCACTGAGTCATCTAGCTGCCCCAACTAACTTATCAACTAACAAAGTGCCAAATATTTTTGATTACTGTCTGGTAGTATAGGAGTTTGAGGTAATTCAGTACTAGCTCCCAATTCTTCCTACTTAAAAATATATATATATATATATATATATATATATATGTGTGTGTGTGTGTGTGTGTGTGTGTGTGTGTGTGTGTGTATTTCTCTCAATATTCTTTACTCTTTATTCCTCTAGATGACTTTTTTGTTTTGCTTTTCTTAGCTCTATAAAAGAATCTTTTAGTGGTTTGCTAGGTATGGCACTAAATAAATAAATTGGTTTGGGTAGTATTATCATTTTTATGTTGCACAGCCCAATCATGAGAAATTAGTATCTTTCCAATTATTCAGATTTGTTTTTATTTCAGTGAAGAGTGTTTTGTAGTTGTAGTCATATAATTCATATGGGTGATTTGGTCATTGAGTTCCCAAAAATATTTTTTTATACTCTGTACCTATTTTGAATGGAATTTCTTTTATCTCTTCCTCCTGTATTTTGTTAATGATTGATGAAAAAGTTGATTCATTTGAATGCAGATTGAAGCAAACTACCTGCTCTCTTTCTTTTTCTTGTTTGCTTTTGTTTCCTCTTTCCCATTGTTCATTCCATCAGTTACAATCCTTCTTTATAACCTGACTAATATCTAATGTGAAAGTATTTGCAGTTCCATGCTGCCATGGGGGAAGGGGAGGGAAGAGGGAGAAGGGGAGAAAATTTGAAACTCAAGGGATTGTGGAACTGAATCTTGTAAACTAAAAGTAAAAAAACCCTCAAATTTATAAAGACAAAAAAAAGGAAAAGTGATGATTCATGTGAGTTTAGTTACTTTGATAAAGTTGTTTCAATTAATTTTGAATTTTTTGGATTCTCAAAGTAGACTATCACACCACATAAAAGTGGTAATTTTGTTTCCTTGTTGCCTGTATTTATTCGTATGTCTTTTCTTTTGTCTTGTTACTATGTCTTTCATTTCAGTATTGTATCAAACAATAACGTTGATAATGGGCATTCTTGTTTTACTCTTGAATTCACTGGAAAGAATTCAGCTTATGGATTTCATGTATAATGTTAGCTCTTAGTTTGATAAAGACCATTTACTATATTAAGGAAAGGTACAATTATCTGTAGAGTTCCCCCCCCCCCCCAAAATGTTCTATATTATGTTAAAACTTTTTCTTTATTGATATAATTACATTACTGAAAATTGACATGGTCTTTTAAGTTTATAGTTTTCTTAATATTGAACAAGTAAGTCTTATATCTCTGGTAAAAATTCTGCCTGGTCATATTATAACATCATTGTGATAGGTTGTTGCAACTTCTGTGCTAATATTTTCTTTAAAATTACTACATTGATATTGATCTTAATACATTTGTTTAGATTGGACTGTATTTATATCAGAGGAATAATTTGGTAGTGTGTCCTTCCCCCCAGTTTTACAGTTCATTTCATATTAGAATTAACTCTTCTTTGGATGTTTGATAGAACTCATCTATAAATCTATCTTTGGGAGTTTAGATACTGCTAGTTCAAATTCTTTTTCTGAGATTGTGTTATTTAGCTTCTTATCTTGTTCTGTTAATCTGGGTATTTTCTATTTTTTTTGTAAATATTCATCTATTTTATTTAAATTATTGGTTTTGTTGGCATTTAGGTAGAGTGAAATTGTTTCTGAATATTTCCTTTATTTTTCACTTTTTAGGATTTTGCCTTTTCCTTTTTGATGGACAATTTGGTTTTGCTATTTCTTATTAAACTGTAATCAGACTAGCTAGTGGTTTACTTACCAAATTCAGACTTTTTATATTTGGTGCTTAGTTGGCATTTTTTATTTGTTGTTTTTCTAGTTTATTTTCAGTTGAAAGCATTTTTCTAAAATGCTATTCAATTCCTTAACTTCTTTCTTTTTATTTATTTTGTTATACTTGCCTGGTTCTGAAAGGGATACTAAAGCTGAGGTCTTTAACTACTATAAGTTAAACCATTTCTTTCCATAGTTTCATTACTTTTTCCCTTAAGTACTTAGGTACAATGCTATTCATGCATACATATATGCATGCATGCATACACAAATGCTTATATACAGACATATATATTCATAAGTATATATGAATATTTATGGCATATGTATGACATGAATATATCCATAGACAATTCATACATATGTACATATATATCATTATATTATTTCATTGTCTATGGTTCCTTTGAGCACAAAACAGATTTTCTGTTTATTTCTTTTAACAAGATCTATTTTTACTGTTGCCCTGTCTGAGATCAGCACTGTCACCCCACAACACCCTATTTTCTGGTTTTAGCTGGAGCATGATAAATTCTTCTCCATCCCCTTATTTTGACTCTGTGTGAATCTTTATGCTTCAAGTGTGTTTCTTATAAATTACAGATTAGATTCTATTTTCTAATCCATTCTGCCACCCTCTTTCATTTTATGGATGAGTTCATCTCATTTATGTTAATTGTTACGATTGTTAATTGTGTATTTCTGTATACCGTATCCTCTTATATTGTTACCTCTCTAAGTACTTTGCCTATTGCTTTACAAAGAAGAAATTTGTGAAGGAGAAATAATGCGATCAACACTAGTGACATAAATGAAGTGAACAAATTGCTTCTACTTCATTGCCTTTCTTCTCTTCTTGTCTTTATTTAATCACTATTTATTGCCTTTTCTTTTTTTACACTGTTAGTCTCCCCTTCAGTATCAACCTTCTAAAGCTGAAATTTGTTTCGTTAGCACCTATTCATTATCCAATATCATCCCACCTCATATCATCTTCTTTTCATATCCCTATTTCTCTTTTGATTATGATGAACTTATATTACTGATAGTAAATTCTGTGTGTGTTTATCTTTTTATCTGTTCAATTCTATCCTGTTTCATTCACTTAGGACTGAGGTTCATTTGATGACTCAGTTCTTCTTCAATACTCTTCTCCACACACATCATGAGAATGAGAAATATCAATTTCTGAACACCTATTCTTCCTTTTTACACATTTCTCGTATCTTTCCTTCTCTTTTCCCCCCTAAATCCTACAGAACAGAATCACTCCACACCCAGATAGGTGCTCAGAACACTTTATTTAACTCACTCAGTGCCCTCTAAAGACATTAAGATTCTGAAGGGAATTCTGTTTGTTTTCTCTCCTTTTAGAAATTTAACATTTCAGGAGTCAAGATGGTGGCATAGAAGCAGGAGCACTCTGGGAGCTCTCCCCATAACCACCTCAAATACCTATAAAATATGACTCTAAACAAATTTTAGAGCTCCAGAACCCACAAAATGACAGAAAAACAAGACTCCTCTTGAAGGCAAACTGTCAGGCAGACAGGAAGGGGCAGACGGACAGGAAGGGTTCATTGCAGCATACTGGGAGCCAAAACCAGCTGGGCTGAAACCTTCAGCTGTAGCCCCAGGGTAGCCAGGACAAGATGCAGCTGGAGCTTTCAGGAGAGCAGATCACCAGCAGCTGTGGCAGTTTCCAGAATTATCAACCCATAAGGACGAAGTGAAAGGTCAGTGGAATTCAGCTAAATTTGGGCAAAAGAGTGGGTCCAGTCAACTGCCACCAGGGCAAGAAGCATTGTGGCAGCCCTGTAGCTGCCTCCCTGTGGCTGCTTCAGAGCTGCCACCCTGCTGAGTGCAGGGGGGGGGGGCAAGCAATCATTCAGAGGCTAAGTGCTCTTGCCTTAACCTACCTGGATTGGGATTGTAGTATTGGGTGGTAGGCCTGAGGTGAGTGACCAGTGAGCCAAAGCTGGTGGGGGCTGCAGAAATGCTGGCTCCCTAATAGCTCCAGCAGCTGCAAAAACCCCAGTGATTTGGGCAAAGCTCTCCCCTCTGAAAGCAGAGTTCTACTGAGCCCCAAAATAAAGTAATTGACTGGCAACATGAGCAGGCAAAGGAAGAAAAGCTAGAACAGCAATCAAACTCTAGATTCCTTTTTCAGGGACAAAAAGGATCAAAGCATGGAACAGGAGGAAGACAACTGTCAGACCTCCCACACCAAAAGATTCCAAGAAAAATTAAATTTGGTTATAGGCCATAGAGGAGCTGAACAAGGATTTTGAAAACCAAATGAGAGAAGTAGAAGAAAAATTGGGAAGAGAAATGAGAATGATGCAAGAAAATCATGAAAAGAGAGTAAATAACCTGACTGAAGAAAATAACACCTTAAAATAGATTAATTCAAATGGCAAAAGAGGCCC
>CM053595.1:193283921-193347175 GCA_028646575.1 Pseudocheirus occidentalis | reverse complement strand
ATTCCTTCAGAATTAGAGTGGAGCGAATGGAAGCAAATGACTTTATGAGAAATCAAGATACTATTAAACAGATCCAAACAAATGAAAAAATAGAAGGCAACATGAAATATCTCCTTAAAAAACATTGACCTGGAAAATAGATGCAGGAGAGACAATTTAAAAGTTATTTAACTACCTGAAAGCCATGATCAAAAAAAGAACCTAGAAATCATCCTTCAAGAAATTGTCCAGGAAAATTGCCCTGATATTTTAGAATCAGAGGGCCAAATAGAACTTGAAAGAATTCCCTGATCACCTCTTGAAAAAGATCCTCAAAAGAAAACTCCTTGGAATGTTATAGCCAGGTTCTGGAGTTCCCAGATAAAGGAGAAAATGTTACAAGCTGCCAAGAAGAAACAATTTGAACACTGTGAAAACACAATGAGGATAACCCAGGATCTAGCAGCTTCTACATTAAGGGACTGAAGGGCCTGGAATACAATATTCTGGAGCTCAAGGAAGCTAGGATTAAAACCAAGAATCACCTACCCAGCAAAATTGAGTATAATGTTCCAGAGGAAAACATGGTCATTCAATAAGGAAGAGGACTTTCAAGCATTCTTGATGAAAAAAACAGAACTGAATAGAAAATTTTACACTCAAATAGAAGAAGCATGAGAAGGTAAATATGGAAAAGGATTCATAAGGAACTTATTGAAGTTGAACTATTTACATGCCAACATGGAAAAACAATAATTGTAACTTATGAAACTTTTCTCGGCATGAGGATAGGTAAAGGGACTATACACACACACACACACACATACATATATATGTATATATACATATATATGTATGTATGTGTATATGTAAACATATACATGTCTATATTGGAGGGTATATATGCGTATGAATACACATGTGAGTGTGTATATATGTGTGTGTACATAGACAGAAGGCACAGGATCAATTGATTAGGAAGGGATGATATTTTAAAAGGTGAAACTGAGAGGTAGGAGAGAAATAGAATGAGAGGAGACAGAGAGAGACAGAGTGGGGTTAATCCTCTCATATAGAAGAGGCAAGGGATAATTGTTACAATGGAGGGGAAGAACAGGAAGGCAAAAAGGAAAGGGTCAACCTTACTCTCATTGAATTTGGCTTAGGGAAAGAATGACATACACTCTAAATTGGCTATCTTGCTCTACAGGAGAGTAGGGAGGATGGGGATTATATGGGGGATGATGGAGGGGAGGGCAGGTTGTGGGGAGGGTTGTTAGAAGCACACACTTCTGTAAAGGGACAGAAACAAAGTAGAGAATAGAACAAGTGGAGGGCAGGCTAGGAAGGAGGGAAATATAGTCAGTCTTTCACAATATGTCCATTGTGAAGATGTTCTGCATGTATGGCCTGTATTGAATTGCTTGTCTTTCCTGTGGGGGGTGGGTGATGAGGAAGGAAGGGAAAGAATCTAGAACTTAAAGTTCTAAAATCAAATGTTAAAAAATATATATATATATTATTATTATTATCTACATGCAACTGGGTAATAAGATATACAGGCACTGGGGTAAAGGAGATCCATCTTGCTTTACTGGAAAGTCAGAGGGGTGAGGGGGATATAGGAGAGAGCAGATTGGGGAGGGGTTACACAGTGAGATCTCTGTTTTGGGGTGGTGGGTAGGGGAAAGATGGGGAGAAAATTTGTAACTCAAAATCTTGTGGAAATGAATGATGTAAACTAAAAATTAACAAGTTAATTAAAAAAAAAGAAAATTAACATTTCATCATCATATATCCCCTTCCATTTGCTCAAATAAATTTACTTTTCTAGATATCTGTTAACAAGTTTAATTTCCAATTTTCTACACAGATTTGGTGTTTTCATCAAGAATGTTTAAAGGTGCTATTATATTATAACTACACTTTTTCCCCATGTAGGATTATATCAGGCTTTCAGAGCAAGTGTGTGTGTGTGTGTGTGTGTGTGTGTGTGTGTCATACACACAGACACATATGTTTTGCTTAAGGATGTTGCTATGAATGTTAGGCTTTATTTTACTGAACAATGTTTAATTCTGAATAGAGTTCATTATACTATGTGATTAGACCCTTAAAATTATTCACACCAGCAGTCCTCTGGTGTATTTCTGTGATTGGTGTTACAATGGTGTTGTTCTTATTTGATCTAGTTCTGAGTCACCTGTTTTCCTCTACTTTCCCCCGCCCCCCCATAGCGTATTTGTGCAAAGAGCCTGATAAGTTTAAGGGCCACGTGGATTATTGAACTCCAGAGAAATGGATCTTCAGAGCTCTCAGTACCATCTCCAGACATAAGGCAACTGATATCCATGAGTCCGTGAATTTTTGATATTCTTGTCTGGACCTGTATGCCCTTCCTGGTAAGTGCTACTTATGGTCCACTTCCACATTTTACACTGTGACTTTCTGACCTTCCTGGAGTTTACTACTTGTAGTCCCTCCCTCTTGCCGTTTCTGGACACCGTGTCTTATAAAATACAAGTATCTCTAGCACTCTGGGTGTTCTGGGAGGGTTCCATCATATTTACTTACAACAAAGCACACTTTAGACTTTGCACTTTTGGCAGGTTGCACTTTAGGCAGGATCACTTATCTATTCCTAAGGGGTTCTGGCTGGTTTTTATTTGTGTAGTTCTATAGTAACGAAAGTCAGTTACCATATTTTCTCTTTTAAATTTTTTGATCATTATTTGGTCTCATTATATTTTCAAGTTTTTGCTGGAGTAAGTATATTAGAGATGGGATGCCTGACTCAATTCAAGCAGCTATCCTGACCAGATGTTTGTTGATATTTTTTTCATTTCCTTACTTACTTAGTTACTTACTTATTGATTGATTGATTAATTAATTAATTTTTGCAATGTATTAGAATTACTAGTTTACTTTGCTTGTGACCCAAACTTGGTGCATTTGTAAATAGAGATTGGCTTCTTTCTTGAATTTTTGTCTCCTGTGAATTTCTGGGCATTTCTACTACTCTTCTTCCTACGTCATCTCTATTCTCTTCCTATCCCCATGCATATTCCTTTTAATAGAATACTGGGTCTTGAATTGAGAAGACCTTAGTTCAAATTCAGTTTCAGACACTCACTCACAGTGTGACCATGCTCAATTAATTTAATCTGGCTGCTTCAGTTTCTTCATTTGTGAAATGGAGATAATAAAAGCAACTACCTTCCAGGACTTTTGTTAGGATTAAATATGTATTATTATTATTATTAATATAATTATAAGTATTATAAATTAATAATATAATTAATACATTATTATTTATTATTATTAAATACTAAATTACTTAGTACCATGTATGACACATAGTAGGTCCTATATAAATATTTATTCCCTTCCTAACCTTCTCCCCTCTTCTTCAAAATAGTTAGTGACTAAGTTTTAATTACCTTCATAGTCATCTTTTTGTTTATGCCTAAGAAGCATATTGCAATATAAGAATACAAAGTATGACACGAAATTATATTTCTTGAAGTTTTTTGACACAGGATAAAATGTCACCAATTCTTTTAATTGCTTCTCATAGGAAAACCTGTGAAACATACTTCTATTTATTTATCGATATATGTTGGATATTTGCCACAGAATATGTCTTAAGTCATATCAAATGATTTTAGTAACTTTCATTAATTTGATCAAATTAGCAATACATTTAATTGAATTTCTTTTTTTACACCTTCAGTGAATAAATATAATTTGCCCTTTACCAGAAAACCAGTTAATTGCTATCTTTGCAAATCCTTGTGCCCTTTTGAAAGTTAATTCTGAAATCCTAAGGTAAAAATGTTCAAGGATTCAAGTGAAAGAACTCTGGAAAAATTCTTTCTCCACTGAATTTCTTTTCATGCACACTTCTGCAATATCACATTTCCAAAAGAATTCAGCTAAAGATAGGAGTTCCCCATGAGAGAGAAGGTCCCCACTGAACAATCATCTGTCTCTAAGTACAAAGCATGTTGAGGAACGAAGCTACTTGGGATCTTAGCCAATAGGAAGACTATTTCAGGAGTATGGTAATGTGGTTGAAGAATTCTCAAGAGATAATCTATAATGACCTCCAATTCCCTAAGTAATATTTTCTGAAAAAAATCCCCATCACTTTTCATTTGTGTTTTTATAGTTGAGTAAATTCTATAACTGATATACAACATCTAATTATATATGTATGTGTGAGTTTAAATCTGACCTCAAACACTTACTAGCTGTGTGACCCCGGACAAGTCACTTAACCTTGTTTGCCCTCAGATTCTTCATCTATAAAATGATCTGTAAAAGGAAGTGGCAAACATTTTTAATGTCTTTGCCAAGACAACCACAAACGGGGTTGCAAAGAGTCAGACATGACTGAAATGGCTTAAAACAACAAAATATGCATGTCTCACACAATTAAGCTATCTAAGGAACCATTCAACCCATAAAAGAATCAGTCTTGTGTGTGTATGGCCATGTAGCGCTTTATTAGAATCATAAAATACCAGAGTGGAGAGATTATGTAATCTAAGTTCCTTGATTTACATAATAAGAAACTGAGACCCAGAGAAATTAAACCTTTTTTTCCAAGTCACAAGACAACTGAGCCAGGACTAAAAACCATAAATCTGTACCTCTCCTGGCTACAGTTAAGGAAGTCTCATTTTACACCATCAACATTACTCTTCTTCTCAAGGTCAGAAATATATTAGTTTGATGCCTCTCTAGGAACTAGGAAAGTGTCTTTATTTTTTTTTAAATATTCTCTTTTTATACCAGCCATACCCTAGGTATGTTGATGAAGAATAGAGAGAATAGCAAATCTCAGATTGCATCTACTCAGCTGAAAATATTTGTTCAAGTAATTCAGTAAAGTTCCATTTACAGGTCTGTTTGATTTGTCTTTACTACTTCAAAAAATGGTTTTATTGTTTTCCCAGTAATTCAGTTCAATTCAATTCAGTAAACATTCATGATCATGTTTGTTGGCTAATGATTTTTGTTTGACTGGACTGTTTGAATTGACTGTAAGCTCATAGGATCTCACGTTTAGAAAGGGAAGGGACCTCACAGGCTATCTGGTCCAGCACCTTGTACCCAGAAGTAAAGTAGGCAAGAGTCAGGAAACTGGAATTCTATTTCTGTTCTTAACACTGTCTAGTTCTGTGATCTTGGTTAAAAACTCAACCTATCTGGTCCTCAATTTCTTAATCAATAAAATGAGTATGCTGTACCAGATGACCTCTATGATTCCTTTTATTTCTTCATTTCTATTATTTCATTTGCAAAATTTAGTATCACACAAATAAAATTTTATTTTTATTGACATGTTATTTATTGATATATTATTTTAAAATTTTATTGCTATATTACTTTTATTGATACAGCTCTTCAAACTTACCTTGACCTTTGGGACCAGAAAGAAGTTTAATTGAGAGAAGGCTATGGCAGTTTTGATAAAACCTGACCCTAATTTCTGTTTGTCAGTATTCTAATGACTAAGAAATGATCAGACCTGAGCACACATTAACTGAATTTGGTGCTTTAGTAAACAAAATTTAGAGGAGTTTGTCTGGAGTAAAATTTGATAATATGAACAACGATCTTTTACCATGTAGTAATTAGATGTGTGTGTTCAAGCAATTTCATAGGCCAAGGTTACTATTATTTTCATGCAACCAAATTGAATAGTTTTTCTGTTCTGGCTTTGTTAATTTTTCTGTAACTATAACAATACAATAATAGAATTTTAGGACTTAGAGGACTGTTAGACATCACTAAATAAGACCTCTCCTTTTAAAGATGAGGAAACTAAAGCCCAGAGAGATTATGGAAATTTTTCTAGCTCCTACTAGTTTAGTGGGAGAGTCAATTTTAAACACAGATCTCTTGACTTCCAGTCCTGTATTCTTTCGACTAAGTCACATTTCAGAAGCATTGTTGAGAGTTTTACTTTAGATATTATATGCATTAATTCGTGTTACTAGAGCTGTAACTATCATGGTGCGATTTGCCCCAAGTTATGCCTTCTTTGGGGTAACCATCAGGTGGTCAAGGGTGCATCTTCAAGTCTCACTTTGCGGCCCTCTAGAGTATTGGTATCAAATTTGAATAGAAATAGAGGCTAAACCATATATAAGGATCCCTACAGACTGCATATTGACTTGGAAAACCATATATCAATATTATCTATGTTTGATTTCATTTTTATTTATTTTGTTAAAATATTTCTCAATGAAATTTTTAATGTGGTTCAGGCTATACTCAGGAGTGTTGCCTACATATGGATGAGGGGTAGAACATTTTAAGGTATACTCTGTGCCCTTCTGGCATGACTATAGCCCTGGTGAACCTCTTCTTTGTACCACTGAGCCCTTTTCCCCTCCCTCATCACTACATGAATTTGATTCAAGCATACTTTCAGCTAGTTATAGTTCTGCTTATTGCACATACATATAACCAAGCAAGCAAGTAATCAGTTTCTAAGCACCTACTATGTGCTATGCACTGTTGATACAAAAGACAAAAGTACAATTGTTCCTGTTCCTGCACATACACACACATGCACACACACACCTTGACTGTTACATACATTAAAAGATTATATATCTTATTCATTCGCTTTTAGACTTACATTAGGAAAAAAAAGAATAACTCTCATGGATTATAACTGAGATCACCCATGGTCCTCCTCTCTCCTCTGCTTTGCCTCAAATCATAGATTCAATATATTTAGAAGTTTCCTTGCCTCATCTATTTCTGTTCCCTTCACATGTCCCAGGTACAATGAAATAATGGTCCTCAAATCTGTGGAGAGGGGCTGACACCATAAGCATGGAAGGATAAAAGGAAGAGAAAATCAGGCTGGGGATGGTGACACGGTGGAAGGAAGAGGGGACAATGATAATGGGCACTGAATTCTTGAATCTGGAAATCTTAGATTGTGTTAAAGGGGGCTCTATCTGTTCTTAAGTAGGAAAGAGGAAGGAGAGGTATCTTCCAGGTAGAGCTGAGTGATGATAACACAATAATTCTTTGTCCCAGCTAGCAGCTCTAAGGAATATGTTTCCAGCAGCCATAGGAAAGGTGATTCCTTGGTTTTTTCTCCTCTGTGGAGCAAGGGAGCATCAGTGGGGAAAGGGAGGGTGAGATTAAAGACCATTATTGCACCAGGTCCCTTGAAAGGATTAAATCAGATTTCCTAATAGAACTCATTTTATGAGTAGACAAGGTTAAGATTTCAGGAACCCTCTGTTCCATATATAACTTGGTTCAGTAAAGAGAGCACTGGATTCGGTGTGAGAGGGCCTGTTTTCAAATCCTGCCTATGTTATCCTACACAAATCAAGTAAGCTTTCATGGCTTCAGATTCTTTCATCTATAAAATGAGGAGGTGGTCTAGGTGGCCCCTCAATCCTTTCCATCCTTAATCCAGGATCCAATTAAGATCTCCCCATGTTTTAGCTAATGACCAAAAATCTTTTACTAGAGACAAGGCCTTTCATTGTACAATCAGAAAAAATATGGATTTAAAATGCAAATGCTTCATTGAAGCAGAATTTTGATGACAGTTGATTCTTATGAGAGCATTATCCATCAATTATTTAGTGAGTGGAAGTAAAAACAGATTCATTGCAGTTCTGTGGAGGGGACAGAGCCAGAGGTATATTTGGGCAACTGATGCTCATCACCCTTTGGTATAACATTCTTTTGGACCTTAGGGTTGAGAGTCTAATGCCAATGTCAAAGCCAGATAGATCTATTTCATGTGAACAAGACAAATTTCCTGCATTTGTCTTTCTTCTGTAACAGCTCCCATATTTTGTGGCAAGGAATGGGGACAACTGGAAGATTTAAACATTTCTTTATCAGGTGGTACCCAGAAGCAGTTAAATAGTGATTTTTTTAAAATCAGGGTATCAGTTTTTTAATTAAAAAATTAAATTAAAAAGTTTTTAAAGGATTTTTTCCCAGAAGAAAACACATTAAGCTGGAACCAGAAATCAGAAGTGACTTTAAAAGAAGGTTTTATATATTTCATAGGAATTAGAATTAGAAAGCCCTTTTGAAATCATCCAGAGCTATCAAACTCTTCATTGCACAGTTGAAGCAATTTGCTTTGTTCAATGGTTCCTAAAGTAACACTAACTAACTATGTGAGAAGGAGGAGTAGTAGTAGTCATAATAATAACAACCTTACATAGCTAATACAGTGTGTTCCACAAGTCTTGGTGCAGTTTTAAGCTATCATAGCCTAAAGCTGCACCAAGACGTTTGGGACCAACTACACAGAGTTTTCAGGTTTACACAGTGCTTTACATATGTTATCTCCCTGAACTCTAATAGCAATCTGGCAGGGGAGGGGAGTTAGAAACTATCATTATCCCTTTTTTATAGGTGAGAAAATTGAGACTGACAGAGATAAAGTTTCTCATCCAGGGCAATACCACTAGTAGGTGTCAGAGATAGGATTCACATCAAGGACATCCTTACTCCAAGCCCAAAACTTTATCCATTGCACTACAGAGCCTCTGATACTTAATACAACATCTGGTATTAAGTACTTCTTTTAATATTAATGAGCAGTTGCATATTAAATGACCAACACAGAGATAATTCAGGATACTCTGCATGTGTTTAAATGATATTTGTTATGACAGGTGCTGAGCATGAATCTTGTCCCTGTTAAAGTATCCACTTTAGTTTCAACTTTTGATCTGCCTATCGAAACCTAAGTAATCTGATGACATTTCTTACCAGTTGTTAGCAAAAATTTGTTACTCTCCAACTGGTCTGGATGGATTCATTAATAAATAATTTTTTTTAGAAAAAACCATTCTATATTAACTAAAATAGTCTTATGAGATTTAAATAGTATAGAATCAGATAGAATTATAGATCAGATGCAATTTCTGCTAAAGAAAGTATAGTATATGTGTTTTCCCTAAACAGACCCTTCTTCCAAAATTTCCTATTTATGTTGAGAGTGCTAACATCCTTTGAGTCATATAGGTTCACAACCTTGGTATTTACTTCAGTTCCTCACTTTGTCTTTACTCCACATATCTAATCAGCTATCAGATTTTCTCATTTCTACCTCCACAGCATCTTCTGCATCCATCAGCTTCTCCCTACTCAAACAGCCATCACTCCAGTTCAGGCTTCATTACCTCTTGTCTGGACTAGGCAACAACCTCCTGATGTCTTTCTGACTCAAATCTTACTGCACTCCAATTGATCCTCCACTTGATACTTTGCTCCAACATGATTTTCATAAAAGTTCATATCTAACCATGCACTTCCTTTCTCAATAAATGTCTCTGAATCCCTGCTACCTGTGCATTCAAATAGAAACTCTTCTGTTTGGCTTTGAAAGTCCTTCACAAACTGCCATCCAACTTTCCTCTCCAACTTTATTATATATCATCCGTTTTGTGTATTGTCATCTCCTTCCTTCATTCCTACCTTCGTTCCTTCCTTCTTTCCTTTCTTCCTTTGTTCTTTTTCTTTCTTTCTCCCTCTCCTCTCCTCTCCTCTCCTCTCTTCTCCTCTCCTCTCCTTTCCTTTCTCCTCTCCTTTGCTTTCATTCTTCTTCCTTTCTTTCCTCCTCTCTTGTATACCCAGTGCTTAGCATAGTGCCTGACATATGGCAGGTCATTAATAAACACTTATTGACTATTAACTAATTTTAACCTCCATAGCTCTCTATAAACCCAAAAAATTATCTGATATGCTAATAGTTGAAGGTGCTTTTCTCATACAGATTAAAAAAAATCTGAAGTTCCATGTTAGTGCTTGTAATATTAAAGGAATTTAAGATCTTCCCTGCCCATTAATAGGCCTCAAGTGGAGCCCATTAAGAGAAGCTTGCTTAAGGGAGATTTGCTTGTAGGAAGGTTTTCACATCTTTTGCTAATTTCCAATTAGCACTGAGTCTCCCAGGTTGTAATGTTTTCTGGTTCTGAGAAGTATACATACACTCTGAGTTGATATTTTGCTTTGGAGACTCGCTTAATCGAAGGATCATGTGATTGGGACCTGGTTCAGATTCTGAGTGATCATATGTTCAGAGGTCCCCAACTGCTCAGATGTGAAGGCTCTCTGAATCTAGGGATACATGTAGAGTGTGTAGTTGATTCAGGCAGTCAGAGCCCTGTCTGTTGGTCATTATTTCTCTGTGTATATTTTTCTCTGTATTTTCTCTGAAGTTCAGGGTGCTGACTTTTCCCCTGAAATAGTGAATATAATTTAAAAAGATTGTTGACTCCTTAAACAGCTATCTTTCCTGGTAAAGCAGATCTAAGAACCTGTGCTAACAGCCATCCTGGGTATGCCAGTGTGGTTGCAGCTACAGTGCTGCCCAACAGATTTTTAATAAGATGATAATCATTATTTTTACCCAAGATAAACTACTCAAAACACACACCAGGATTGTGGAGACCTTGGAAGACATGGTCCTATGTTTGGAGAAACTAGGCAGCAAGAACAAAAAAGATACTCTGCTATTGTTTCTTACAAATCTCAAACTCAAGGTATCTCAAGGCTGATGCTAGCTAGGCCAGAATGGGACTACAACATACATAAAGCAGCTAAATATAAGGTAAATTGAGGAAGGAGAAAACCCTGACACCTGAAGAGATTATTAAGGTTTCACAAATAATGTACTTGTTGATGAATTGAGGTGGTAGCAGAGCTGTGGTATGATGGAGAATAAAGATTGTGAGCCAGAGGGATGAAAGATTGCATTCCAGGTAGAGGCCCCAGGGAATGTGAAGGCATGGAGTTGGAAGAGGGTGTGTCAAGCCCAGAGGAAAGTGAGTTCTGGAATATACATTCTGGAATATACAGTGAGAGCATGAAGATGAGCAGTATGAAATATGATTAGAGAGGGAGGTAGGAGCCAAAGGTTCTAAAACACAAGCTTAGGTAGTCTAGAAGTAGGGAATCAAAAAGAGGTTTTGAGCAGGGAAACAGCATAGATTAATCTGTACTTTAGAAACATCATTCTGGTACTTCAATGAAGGACTGATAAGTTGAAAAAGGAAGAGACACAAGAAGTGAGGGATACCAATTAGGAGAAAATAATATTAGATTTGTCTATTCAAGAAGGGTGAAAGTCTAAACTAAGGTGATGGTTGTGTGAATGGAGAAAAAAGATACTTATGAAAAATGTCAAAAGAGGTAGAATTGACAAAACTTGGCAACTGACTGCATGTGGGTGATTAGGAAGAGGGAAGGGTCCATTTAATTTATTTCGATAAATGTTTCATAAGAATCACTAATAACTAGAAAGCTGGTGGTGTTTTCAAAAGAACTAGGGAAGCTTTTAACCTTGACGGGTTAAAAAGGAAAACATCATGATTTCTATTTTTGAACATATTGAATTTGAGATATCACATATCACATGGAAATGCCCACCATGGAGGACTAGAAGATGAAAGAGATAAGGGCTCTAGATATGAATATGGGAGCCATCTGTGTAGATAAGATAATTGACAGATTTTGAGAAATGGTGAAGGATAGAAGGATAGAAGGGTCTGGCATGGAATCATGAAGAGCTGGACATCACTGAGCAACAGAATAACAACGAAATCCACTAGAGCACCAAGATGGAAAGAGAAGCTGGCCTAGGATGGAGTACTCATAGTTAAGGGGCATGAGAAAGTTCAGTTACTAGCAAAGAGAGCCAAAAAGTGCTCAGAAAGGTAAAAGGAGAACCAGGAGAGAACCAGAATCACGGAGGATTGTATCTAGGAAGAAAGAGTGAGTAACAACATCAAAAGGAAAAAAAAACCAAACACTTTTCCTCTCTCAGCTTTAGTGACCTCATCCACAAAATGTGGGGGCTGAACTAAGTGATTTTTAAAGTTCCTTTCAGCTCTAAATCTTAGGCTTCTATGACTATTATAACTTTTTGATGTGCTGGTCGATAAGAAAGCAAAAAGAGATTAAGGGCAAGTATTCAAACAATGAAATCCACTCCAGAAGCTAACATCTTTTCCATAAGGTGTAGCATCTGAAATATTTTAATGTTTCTGGTGTAGACAACAAGAGAATTGTTTTGCTTCCTTTTAAGTGTTACACTTTAACTGTGCTTATAACTCCATTCAAGTCAGCTCATTTTTCTAATCCCACTTCATTTAAACATAGGGAAAGCTGTTTCCTGTTTTTCTTGGGCAGGGTAGGGTGGGGATGGGGGTGAGGGAAGGAGAGTTCAGGGGGAGTAGAGGAAATCTTAGTACTAAAATCACTGTGGGAAAACAAACCACATACTTCAGAAATGATTGAATGAATGGAAAAATGTTGGCGATTTCAATGGAGGGGGAAAAAAAAATCATCTGTGCTCTCCATGACTCTAACACCCAACAAGAAGATGGCATGTCAAGAGCAAACATGGAAAACAATAGGAAGAGTCAAGATTTTCATGAAGACCTGCAATTCTGCAAAAACATTCTGCCACTTATCTGAGAGAATGTAATAAACATTTCTGTATGAGATCTTAGGATTGTAGAGCTCATAAATGGCCCAGATGTCACGGAGAAGAGATGTATATGAGAGGTAATAACGGAGAATGTTTGGAATGAATCCTCAACATTTCTGACTGCTGTTAACCCCACTTTGACCTCAATCTTTACCGTTTTCAATGGCAGATGCAATTTTTTTTCATTCAATGCTCTATTTTTATCAGCCAGTCAAGATGGCAGTTATACCAGTGCCAGACAGCTGGACTAAGCTTTGAATTAATGATCAAGTAAAAACAGTGGGCTTATAAACATGTTATTTCAGAATGAAAGGGCAAAAATCACACCTTACAAATTATAATTAAAAATAAAAGATGGATCAAATACCAGTGCAGAATTTATTTATAACTTCTGCCACAACCTCACCACCTTTCCTCCCACCAAACTAAATTAATAGACCCTAGTGGAAAAGCAGCATGATATAATCACTAGAATGGCTTGTGTTTAGGAAGACTTGATTGCAAATCCTTCATTCTATACTGGGTAATTGCATAAATATGAGAAAAGTACTTAACTCTCTGGGTCTCAGTTTCCTCACCTGTAAGATAGGAATAATAATACTTGCACTGCCTATATCTCAGGATTGTTGTGAGACTCAAACACGATGATGGATATGAAATGCTTTGCAAATCTTAATGCATTATATGAATATCAGGAAAATCTATTAAAATTCAGTTTTGTCTGAAAGTTTGTATTTGTAATATATGACACTGTCTGGTTCAAATTACCATCCATTAAGTGTTTTATAGACGGCTACTTATTTTCATCCTTCATCATTCTAATCAGCCATGTAATCAATCAACAGGAATAAATAAGTGCTTACTCTCTGCCAAGCGCTGTCCTAAGTTCTAGGGGGTTAAGTAAAGGTAGAAACAGATGCCTGTCTTCTTATAGTTTACTTTATGTTCTTCTGGGGAAGACATCATGCAAATAACAATTCACACACACACACATACACATACACACCACATAGATCCAAAGTAGATGGAAGACAGATGCGAATAATTCAAGCATATTAATAATAATTGGCAAGCTTAGATACTGGTAATTGGAGATACATTCTTGGAGGAGATAGATTTAGCAGCTAGAATACTTCTAAGACAGTGGTTCTCAACCTGTGGGTCGCAACCCCTTTGGGGGTCAAACAACCCTTTAACAGGGATTGCCTACGACCATTGGAAAACACATATTTTTGATGGTTTTAGGAACCAAGACAGTGCTCCTCTCTCTCTGTCTCCAGGCAGGTCTGCCCACATGCAGATATGCCCACATATGTGGTGCTTGGCAGATAGTAAGCACTTATTTATTCCTGTTGATTGATTACATGACTGATTAGAATGATGAAAGATGAAAATAAGTAGCCATCTATAAAGGGTCAGGGCATTAGGAAGGTTGAGAACCACTGTTCTAAGAGAATCTAGAATATCTTGAACAATTAAAGCTGTGATCTCCTAAAAGTATCAAGAATGGTATGCCTATGTGATATTAGCATAGTGATCAACCAAGCAAAATGACAGAGAAATAATCCTTAGTCTGAGACAATGAAATAAGTATATCTTTTTCTTACTCCATCATGGGCCTTGGAAAACCTCAAACTGTTTATCGTGATGAAATGATTTGAATGTCCAGTTCCAGTTGTATATGATGAACAACACTTTCTGCCTTTTTCTATAATGTTGCCATTTCTGCCTCTATATCATATGTTTATATGTAGTTTCTTATCAAAATCTCCCTGAAGGGCTTTTTGCATCACCATTCAGATAGGTGGGACTATGATGTCAAAGCTGGCTTTCAGGGAGCTGGGTGACAAGGCATTCATTAGTAAAGCAAGTATGTAAGAGGTGATCCCTTCACCTTACTCTTGCCTCTAACAACAATAACAATAACAACACAACACACATACAGAGGCTACAAAATCTACACAAGCAAAATAACTACTGTATCTTCCCCAAGAAAAACTGAAGTAGAGGTTCGAGTCACATATTTAACAGACTCTCAAAGATTTAAAATGTCCTTTTCTTTGGTAAACTCATTAAAAGAAAAACAGTTTATTTGTGATTTTTTGGAATGAAGTATATTTGTGTATTACTCTTAAGTAGCTTCAGAATCTTTATTCAAGTAGCATAAACTCAGAAAACAATAGCTAATAAACAGATGATGTTTTTAAAGTTTACAAAATACTTTACCCATGTTCTCTCACTTGTAGTTAAAAAATGAGACAGGGTTTGAACTTTGTTCTTCTTGCCTACAAATTCAGTATACCATGCTCTAGATCACCTAGTTATCAATTGTAGAAATAGGCCAATATCTCCAGGAAAGTGGAGACATCTTTTGGATGTTATCAAAGCCTCAAAAAATTAGCTTTTTATACTTGCAAGGCAGGAATGAGGGTCATGGAAAAGGACATTCTTTGTATGGATCGGATATTTTTACTTTATAAAAGGAATATATATATATATTAAACAATCAGAACAATCCAAAAGTGGAAAGGGCTACCTAAGGAATTGGGGGTTATCTCTTACTGGATGCCTTCAAGTAAAAGCCAGATGACAACTGTTGAATATACTGTAGATAGGATTCTTGTTAAGCATTTTTGGTGAAACAGCGAGATAGAGCTAATGTTGTATTGAGAGGCAGGAAAACCTGAGTTCATGTCTTCCCTCAGATTGTGTTGATTAGGTGTAGGCTCTGAGACCCCCTTGAGCTCCTTGAATCATTTAGGTACAGGCTCTAGGAAAGTAAACCTTCCCAGGGAAGACATTTGCCTGAGGTCAGGAGCCTTAAGTCGTGGCTCTGCCCAAGTCTTTAGCCCTGCTTTGTTCCAATAGTTTCCCACCCTTAATGTTCCCACCCTTGAACTGGCCTGGCCCACCATTGTCTATGGTCTCCAGGTAGCCTCTAGCAACTTCCCACTCTGAATCACTCATTACTGGAGTCTGACCTCATCTGACTCCTCCTGAAGACCCTCCCCAATCTCCTCCTCTAGACCACCCCTAGATTCCTTCCACAACCTTTCTGTATATAGAATCCCATCTCTCCTCCATGTGGTGTGAGAGTGCCATAGGATAGCTTGGCACAGACTTGCTCAGTGTGAGAGCGCCATAGACTAGCTCTGTAAGAGTCTACCCCATATCTTTCAGTAAACTTTACTTTTTTCTTGGCTGAGAAGACTTGAGTGGAATTCTTTCAGCAGGACCTGGCATGTTGGTGTTTTGGGGTCTCAGGCAGCCCTAACCCTCTTTGGGCACCCTCTTCATTTTTATAGTTCCCTGACCAGGAACCACTGCTAATCTTAAGCTCTTCTCCAGCCGGGACTTTTTCCCAATTGCTTTCTTGTCCTCCAAGTAGCTTGGAGGTGTGTGTGTGTGTGTGTGTGTGTGTGTGTGTGTGTGTGTGTGTGTGTGTGTGTGTTTTGTTTTTGTAGGCCTGACCTCTCAGGTCCCATTAGGTCACACAGCTAGGTACTCAGCCTGACCTCAGGTTTTCAGTCCTGTTTGGTTGTGTTGGAGAACATGGACATGGACATGTGCTCAGCTTCTGAAGAATGGAGGACAAAGACAGATGCCTCATCTGAAATGTGAGCCAGATTCTTTCAATTCTCTTAGTGCTGGGGAACTTGTCTTATTTTGTTTGTTTTTTGAGGCTTACTTTCAAACCTTCTTTTATGGTGGAAGGGACTTAAAGACCCTATGCCCATGGCTCCCAAAAGTTCGCCTTTGGGTTGTCTTCTACAACATTGGGAAAATTTTAGTTTCTCTGGATACCTTAAAAAGGAAAAGCTAGTGTTTTTTTGCAACACTGTTTGGCCTAGCTATTGCCTAGAAAACCATGAATTGTGGCCTGTTTTGGGGACTTTAAAAGACAATACTCTCTTGCAGTTAGAATCATACTGTTGCAGAGAGGAAAAATGATTAGAAGCTGCCTATTTGCCGGCCTTCAATGAACTGTCTTGGAACACAGTTCTCAGGAAAGAGTGTGAGAAGCTTGAAGCTAGTGCCTCTCCACAAAGGAGGGCTAAAGACTTGGGCAGAGCCACCACTTAAGGCTCATGATCTCAAGCAAATGTCTTCCCTGGGAAGGTTTACTTTCCCAGAACCTGTACCTCAAAGATTCAAGGAGCTCAAGGGGGGTCCCAGAGCCTACACCCTTAGCCCTTATTTCCTCATTTGCAAAATGGGAACAATAAGAGCCTCACAAGGTAGATGTGAGGATCAAATGTAATCATGTGTTTCATGGTCTGCAAACCTCTAAGTGCTCTATTGTAGTTATTTTTCAGTCATGTCTGACTCTTTTAACACCATTTGGATTTTCCTGGTAGAGGCACTAACTATTACGTTAGTGTTTGCCATTTCCTTCTCCAGCTCATTTTACAGATGAGAAAACTGAGGTCAACAGGGTTAAGTGACTTGCCCAGGGTCATACTGCTAATAAATTTTTGAGGTTGAATTTGAATTCAGGAAGATGAGTCTTCCTGATTCCAAACCCAGCACTACATCCACTGCTTTACCTAACTGCCCTGTGTTATATCAATACTATGTCGTGGATAGCAATTATTATTGTTCAGGTATAGATTGGATTAGTTGGTCTCTGAGGTCTCTTTCAGCTAAGATTCTGATATTATGTTTGCTTCTCCCCATAAGCATAGTCAGACTCCTCTCCCAATGATAAGAAGCTTCCTATCAACACCCTTCTAAATCACCACTGCCTCCAAACTGGAACTCACAGTCTTATTCATATTTGAGTGATGAGATAAATGATATTGTCCAGAATCTATGTGAACATGCTCCTTTTTTACCTCTGTTTTAGCATGTGTTTAGCAAGCATATTTCTCCTGGTCACTTTCCAAAAGTGATTTTAATTCTAAAAGGTTATTTGGAAAGGGAGTACCCTGAGGGCTCTGAACCTTTTGTTTTCCACAGAACCAACCCATTTTGAGACTTTTCAATCTGATGCCTTGTCTTTCTAAAGAGACTTTCTACAATTCAGTCTCTCCCTTTTTTATGCTATCATTTGGACAGTGGGGTGGAGAGGATGAATTCAGGCACTGAAAAACATAAAGGTCTTTTATTGTGGGTGGAGGAGGGAGTGGGGTTGAGAGAAGTTTAGCTTGAATTAACCAAGATTGGATTGCCTCCACTCTTCATGTGGAGACCATTTAAATGTTCTCCTCTTAGGAGTTTGCCTTTTTAGATGTAATAGTTAGCGCCTGTACCTTTATCCTTGCTGGCTTCAACAGCTTCTTCTGATGAAGGGCTGAGTGCTGTGGCAGGCTGCGCCTCATCTTTAAACAGGAGAAAAAGAAAAAGAGCCTATTAGTTGTTACTATCAAGCTGGGAATTCCCCTGCCCCTCTACCAAAAATAAACCTAACCTTGGCTTAGGGAGGTCAAATATTAAACATTCTTTGATGGAAGAGTGGTTTGATATTGCCTCTGAACAATCAATGGATTAGAGACCAGAAACCATCTGATAGTTACAGTGTTCAATAAGGATGTACTTATTTCATTGTACAGAAAGTATTATTTTTAAACCATTGGCAGCACCCCTTCCCAAAACTCTGGAGGTTCATTGTTTTCACTTGGGAATAGAACAAAAACAAAAGCAAAAGCCTTCTGGCTTCCAAGAAGTGTTTTTATATGTATGTTTTAAAGTTTGGTTTCTTTAGCACAGATTTCTTCTAAGTTATGCCAGGCTGTCAAACCACAGGGAACATTTCAGATGGCTGTCAGTGCAGGGATATGCAAGAAAGAGAGCATTTGTGAGAAGGCACAGAAGTCATTTAACATTTCAGATTGTCCAAGTACAGGCAGAGAAGTGAGGAATTTTAGATTGCCAGTGATGGCACCAATTAATAGGGATTGGGGGGAGGGCTCGGAATATGGGCAAACACAGGTCAGAAAGCTTATCAGTAACATCAGGTGAGTGATGTTCTCATATGTTATCATTTAAGTAGCAGAGAATTAATGAGTAAACATTTTAAAATGATTTTAAAATGACAGAATTAATAAAATAATCATTTAGAATAATTTTATATTCAATTTATTTTTAATTTAATTTTAAAAAATTATTTAATTTAATAATACATTTTAATTAATAAAAGTATTTGTATTAAATTTTAAGATAAATCATAACTATTTATAATGAATTTATAGGATTATAGGGAAGCAAATAACCCCTGTTTAGATAAATATTTACCTAAAAATTAATTCTACATTTTCCTTTTAAATCTGGCTTACATATCTTTCCAGTCTTATTTCACAGTATTTCTCTTCATTAATTCTTTATTCTAGTCACACTTGCCTGCTTGTTGCTCCCTGTACATGACATCCATCTCTTACCTCTTTGCCTTTGCACAGGTACCTGTTTGCTCCCCACCTTCATGTCTGAGAATACCTAGCTTCCTTAAAGCATAGCACAGTCACCCTATACCTGAGACTTAAAAAAAAGTCCCCAGTTGTTCGAACCTTTTCTGTCTTAAAATATCTTTGTATTACTTAGTAGATGCTTTATGTATTTACCTTCATGTCTTCTATCACCCCATTCCTCACAGAACGGAATATTCTTGAGGGATGTGGCTGCTTTGTTTTCAGTACCTAGCACATTGCCTTATGCATAGTGGGCACCTTCTATGTAGGATGTTGTACAGGATGTTGGGGGAGACTCACTGTGTCTGTGAATTTGTAGTCTAGAATGAGAGATAATGGTATCTGCAGTATCCATCCTATAGGCTAATTATGAAGATGAAATAAGAGAATAGCTGCAAAGACATTTTATTAGCCTCAAAGTCCCAAATAAGTAACAATTATTATCACAACAGCAACATGAAGCATGGACACAGCTGTGCTGGGGATCAGGTCTGAAGTGGGGCTTTAACAATTTGGAGTTAAGTCATTGCTCTTCTCTGAGCTTTGGTTTCTCCATCTGTAAACGGGGGATAATCATATTTATAGCACTTATTATATTCAAATATATATTTTGGACACTTTGCAAACTTTAAAATGTCATGCAGAGATCAGCTGTTACTATTATGGAGCCTATACACAAAAACTGGGACAGAATGGCTAAGTTCATAAGGAAGATACAAGGAATGTGCAATGTGAGGTCCCAGGGGAGAAAGGTCATTCTCATCTGGGGGTACTGGAGGAGATGCTTTTTACTTTTAGGTTATGTCTATACTTAGCTGTAGAACCAACTATGTTGAGATCCAATTACTGATTTCTGCATAACCAATCAGCTTGTCTGTGCCTTTGATCTCATTTGCTAATTAAGGTAGTCAAAGCTACTGGTTTAATGGCCTTTTGATCTTACATTTTTCATCATTTGAACTTGACCTTTGAGGGTTGATGATTCAAAATAAAGTCATAATTTATATGAATTGTACAGCAGAGAGGAATAAAATTTTATTATCAAAGAAGCTGACTCGATGTAGAACCAAGATGGCAGAAAAAAGCCAGGAAGTAGACTGTGCTTTCCCCAATTTCCCTTGGAAACATTGTTAAATCAAGCCTCTAAATATATTCTGGAGTGACAGAATATACAACAAGATGAAGTGAAATGATTTTACAGCTCAAGATAACTTAGAGGGATTTCAGGAAAGGTCTATCTCACTTTGGAAAAGGAGAATGCAGTTCAGCACAGATCATATCTGGGCAAGCAATTGGGAAGCTCTTAGCCACAGAAAAGATTAGCTACTGAGGCCCCTCCATCTTGGCTCAGCCAGGTTAGTGGCACAAAAGGCCAACTGAGTGGCTTCCAGGCCTAGCACAAAAAGCAAACTGTCAGTCCTAGAACCCCAGCAAAACAGGCACAATTAGGCTGGGCCACCCCAATGCAGTGGGCAAGCCACCAGCACCTGAGAACCCAGCACAGAAAGCCAGGGACCATGCCCCTGGCCCCTAGCATAAGAAGCTACGGACAGTGTCCCCTATGCTCCAGAAGCAGAGCTCAACATTAAAAGTCACAGAATAGGCTTAAAAATGAGTAAAAAATAGAAAAGACCCTTGACTACTACTGTGGTGACAGGGAAGATCAAAACACAAACTCGGAAGAGGACGATAATGTCAAAATACCAACAGGAAAACCCTCAAAGTGAAAGTTGAATTGGTCTCAAAACCAAAAAGCCTTCTTGAAAGAGCTCAAAAAAGGATTTTTAAAAAATCAAATAAGAGAAGTGAAAGAAAAATTAGGAAAAGAAGTAAGAGTTATGCAAGAGAGAATCAACAACCAGGACAAGAAGGACAAAAATTGACTGGAGAAAACAATTCCTTAAAAATACAACTGGCCAAATGGGAAAAAGAATCAACTGAAGAAAACAATTACTTAAAAATTATAATTGGCCAAGTGGAAACTACTGACTCCATGAGACATCAAGAATCTGTAAAAAATAAACAAACAAAACTAAAAGAATTAAAAAAGAGAAATGTAAAATTATTGGCAAAACAACTAGTCTGGAAAATGGATCCAGGAGAGATTATTTAACTGCCTGAAAGCCATGATCAAAAAAAAAAAAAAGAGCCTGGATAGCGTCTTTCAAGAAATTTTCAAGGAAAACTACCCTGATATTCTAAAACCTGAGGATAAAAGTCATTGAAAAAATACACTAATCAACTCTGAAAAGAGATTAAAAAAATTAAAACTCCAAGTAATATTGTAGCCAAACTCCAGAATTATCAGGTCAAGAAGAAGCTATTCCAAACAACCAGAAAGAAACAATTCAAATATCAAGGAACCACAGTCAAGATAGATAGGACTTAGCAGCTTAAACATTAATGGATCTCATGGCTAGGAATATGGCATTCTGGAAGGCAAAGGAGCTGAGATTACAACCAAGAATCAATTACTCAGTAAAGTTGAGCATAATCTTTAAGTGGAAAGATAGACAAATCAATGCAATAGGGGACTTTCAGACTTCCCTGATGGAAAGACCACACCTGAACAGGAAATTTGATTTTCAAAGACAACACTCAAGAGAAACATGAAAAGGTAACCAGAAGAAAAATGTTATTCAATATCACACCCCCCCCCCATAAGAATTAGATAAGTCTAACTGCAAAATAAATAAGAAAGAAGTTAAGGAGATGAATAGAATGAATAGAAGTTAAGGAGATGAAAAGTTAGATACTTAGACTTCTAGCAAAACATGAATGGGGATAGAAAGTAATATACCTTTTTTGCAATGGTACACGGCACCTACACAAAGAATGACCATGTACTAGGACACAAAAATCTCACAACAAAATGCAGAAAGGCAAGAGTATTAAATGCATCACTTTCAGATCATGATGCAATAAAAATTGCATGTAATAAAAGACCATGGAAAGATAGATTACAGTTAATTGGAAACTAAATAATATAATCCTAAAGAATGAGTGGGTCAAACAACAAATCATAGAAACAATAATTTCATCAAAGAGAATGACAATTATGAAACAATATACCAAAATTTACAGGATGTAGCCAGTGCAGTGCTTTGGGAAATTTTATATCTTTAAATGCTTACATGCATAAAATAGAGAAAGGGCAGAATGAACTGGCATGTAATGAATTAGGCATGTAACTAAAGAGCTAGAAAATAAACAAATTAAAATCCCCCAGTTAAATACCAATTTAGAAATTCTAAAATCAAAGGAGAGATTAATACCATTGAAAGTAAGAAAACTATTCAACTAATAAATTAAAATAAGATCTGGTTTTATGAAATAACCAATACTATAGACAAATCTTTGGCCAATTTGATTTAAAAAAGAAAGAAGCAAACCAAATAACTTGTATCAAGAATTCATCACCAATTAAGAGGAGATTAAAGCAATTTTGGGCCAACTGTATGCCAGTAAGTCTGACAATCTAAGTGTAAAGGTAATGATAGTTGGAATATCTTCCCTGCTCTTTAATAAGCTGTAAGGGAATTTAAAGACCTTACCTGCTTTGAAGATCTTCCCTGACTCTTAATAGACTGAATGTAATCACATGAAGTGTGTGGAAGAATTTGATGAAGGGTAGATTAGAGCCCACAGGAAGTTGGGAGTCAGAACAGTTAGAGATGGAGGGAGGAGAGGACATACCCAAGCAGACAACTAGGCTGGTGAGTGTTGGTTTGTGTAAAGGTTAAAGGGTGGTGCAGCTCTCTGCTGTATTGTAGTGTATTAACTTTACTACTATGATGGATTCAGCTTCCTGGTTTTGAGATTTGGTTTTCTCGTGTTTGAATAAATGTTTTTGCTTTTGTCTTCTATGTGGAGAGTCTGTTATGTTTTGCAATTGAGCACCATGCTGGCAAATTCAGAGTCACCATCGCATCTGTGAATATTGTGTTAGCACTACACTAAGTGAAATAGATGAGGATTAAAAGAAAAAATAAAATGCTTAACTCCCATTTTAGAAAAAAAAAAAGAAGTTGAACAAGCCATTGGAGAACTCCCTAATTAAAGATCTCCAGGGCCAGATGGATTTACAAGTGAATTCTTCCAAACATTTAAAGAACAATTAATTCCAATGCTATATAAACTATTTGGGAAAATAGGTGAAGGAGTCCTACCAAATCCCTTTTATGACAAAAATTTGGTGCTGATACCTAAACTACTAAAACCAAAAAAGAAAATTATAGACCAATTTTCCTAATGAATAATAATGCAAAAATTTTAAATATTAGCAAAGATATTATGGCAATTTATTATGAGGACAATACACTATGACTAGGTGGGATTTACACCAGGAATGCAGGGCTGGTTCAATTAGTAAAACTATCAGCATAATTGACCATATGAACAACAAAAATAACAGAAACCATATGATTACATTGCTAGATTCAGAAAAAGGTCTTGACAAAATACAGCACTCATTACTATTAAAAAC
The DNA here is from genome assembly GCA_028646575.1 of Pseudocheirus occidentalis. Taxonomy (NCBI): domain Eukaryota; kingdom Metazoa; phylum Chordata; class Mammalia; order Diprotodontia; family Pseudocheiridae; genus Pseudocheirus; species Pseudocheirus occidentalis. The sequence goes on along the minus strand of CM053595.1, from coordinate 193,323,804 downwards.
ATGAGAGAATGTAATAATAAATGGAGTTTTTTAAAAAATGATAAGTAGTATCTATTTAAAACCACCAGCAAACATTTATGTAATGGGGATAAATTAGATGTTTTCCCAATAACATTAGGGGTGAAGGAAGGATGCCCATTATAACCATTATTATTCAATAATGTACTACAAATGTTAACTTTAGCAATAAGAGAAGAAAAAGAAATTGAAGGAGGTAGAATAGGCAAAAGAAGAAAAAGAAATTGAAGGAGGTAGAATAGGCAAAAAAAAAAGCTATCACTCTTTGTAGCTGATATGGTGATTATAATTAGAGAATCCTAGGAAATCAACTAAAAACTACTTGAAATGCTTAACAGCTTTTGCAAAGTTGCAGGATATAAGATAAACCTACAGAAATCATAAACATTTCTATATATTACCCACCAAGCTTAGCAGCAAGAGATATAAAAATTTCATTTAAAATAACTAGGCAATATAAGAAATATTTGGGAGTCAACCTATCAAGACATACCTGGGAACTATATGAACACAATTACAAAACACTTTTCACACAAATGTAGTCAGATCTAAATAATTGGAAATTAGACTGAGTTAATATAACAAAAATGACAATTCTACCTAAATTATTTTACGTATTCAGTGCCATTACAACCAAACAAACAAAAATTATTTTATAGGGCTAGAAAAAGTAATAACAATATTTATCTGGAAGAACAAAAGATCAAGAATATCAAGGGAAATAATGAAAAAAATGCAAAGGAAGATGGCCTAACCATACCAAATCTAAAAACTATAACAAAGCAGTAATCATCAAAACTATTTGGAACTGGCTGAGAAATAGAGTGGTAGATCAGTCAAATAGGTTGTACACACAGGACCCAGTAATAAATGACTATAGGAATTTACTGTCTGATAAACCTGAAGATTTACTCACTATTTGACAAAAACTACTGGAGAAACTCAAAAATACTATGGCAGAAACTAGGCACAGACCAACATCTCACAGCACAAAACTTTATGTCAAAATGGGTACCTGATTTAGACATAAAGGGTGATAATATAAGCAAATTAGGAGAGCAAGGAATGGATTGAATGTCAGATCTATGCAGAAGGGAAGAATCTATGACAAAACAAGAGATAGAGAATATTATTAAATGTAAAAATGTATAATTCTGATTATATTAAATTAAAATTTTTTTTGCGCAAACAAAATAAATGCAACCAAGAAAGAAAGTAGAAATCTGGAAAACAATTTTTACAGCCATTGTTTTTGAAAGGCCTCATTTCTAAAATGGAGAACTGAGTCAAATTTATAAGAACACAAGTCATTCCCCAACTGATAAATGGGCAAAGGGCATGAAAAGGCAATTTTCAGATGAAATTAAAGCTGTCTATACTGATATAAAATAATTTTCTAAACTATCAAACCAACTCTGAGGCACTGCCTCAAACCTATCAGATTGATTAATATGACAGAAAAAGAAAATTATAAATGTTGTTGAATATGTGGGAAAACTGGGACAGTAATACATTGTTGGTGGAGTTGTGAATTGATCCAACCATTGTGGAGAGCAATTTGGAACTATGCCCAAAGGGCTATAAAACTGTGCATATCCTTTGATCCAGTAATACCACTACGAGGTCTGTATCCAAAAGAGATCATTAACAAGGGAAAAGGACCCATATGTACAAGAATATTTATAGCAGCTCTCTTTTTATGATGTGCAAAGAATTGGACACTGAAGGGATGCCCATCAATTGGGGAATGACTAAACATGTTTTGGTATATGAATGTAATGAAACATTATTTATTATGATATGAGATGAGCAGGCAGATTTCAGAAAAAACTGGACTTATACAAACTGTTACTGAGTGAAGGGAGCAGAACAAAGAAAACACTGTATGCAGCTTCAGCAACATTGTGAGGTGATCAACAATGACAGACTTGGCTCCTCTCAGCAATAACAATAATCCAAGACAATTCCAAAGACTCATGATGGAAACTGTTATGCACATCCAGAGAAAGAGCTAAGGAGTCTGAATGCAGACTGAAGAATATTATTTTCACCTTTTTGCTATTTTTTCTTTCTTGTGACTTTTCCCTTTTTTGTGATTCTCCCTTCACAACATGACTAATGCACAAATGTTTAACACGACTGTACGTGTATAACCTATTTCAGATTGCTTTCTGTCTTAGAGAGGTGGGGAGGGGAGGGAAGGAGGGAGAAAAATTTGGAACTTAAAATATTATAAAAATGAATACTACAAAGTAGTTGTACATGTAATTAGAAAATATCAAATACTATTAAGTGGGAGGGGGCAGCTGACTCCAAGTTTCATCAGAATTATGTTTCCTACTTTACCTCCAATGCAGGCTAGCCATTGGTATTGTGTTATTTATACGTTTAAGTCTTCCTTTGATGCCTTATCATGGTTTAGGGGTGACCTTGGATTCTTTCAGGCTAGGCCAGAGAATGTAAACTGTAGTTGGGTCTAGCAAGGTGCAAAAGCTTTGTTAATGGCTGACTAGCTGTACTGTCTGTCTTTGCAGGACCAACCCATCTCAATGCTGACAGTGGATCAGAGGGAAAGGAATGTTTTTGGTCACAAGATAGTCATTGTGACCACCTACTCAGGCAGAAAGACTTTGCAATCAATTTTAGTAGGAGTACCTACACTAGGGAAATCTGGGTTCTTTAGAAGTTTTGAAAGAGAATGCATGGTGGGCTCTTGATAAATGCTAGACTGGTAACAAATGGCGAACACTGACAATGAGCCTGGATTTGGGGTCAACCAGATTGCCCACTTGGAAGGACATGAAAACCAATTTAAGACTTCATTTAGAACTGATCCTTTATGTTGTCAGGGTACCATCATTGTAGAGATAAAGCTATCAGATTGAAGAGGAAAGAGGGACTATTTCCACAGCCCTTTACTGATGGGCTTTATAACCCTTTTAGTCCAAAAAGAAGTTGCCTGTTGTTATCTGATTAAGGGAAAAGGCTGAGTTCATGAAACATGGGCTCACTGAGTCTGTGTGTGTGTGTGTGTGTGTGTGTGTGTGCAGGGGAAGGAAAGACTATGGGGAAAATGCAGTTTGGAACAAAGAGATGAGTGAATAAAACCAGGGAAACCTCAGCAATTGCTGGATGGCCTCGACTGTCAACAGTTAGTTGAATAATACTGGGCAGCTGAATGTAATAGGAACAGTGACAGTTTTTCATATGAAACTCATCTACAGAGAACATTTGGGGAGGGTGGAGGAAACACCCCCACCAGAGCTTGCTGCATCACAAATTCATTTATTTGCAAGGCCTGTGTTGCCATAAACTGAACTGGCTGACTCAATAATGGGACCCAAGGTTCTTACCGGCTTGCTTCAGTGCTTTTCCTGAATGGCCTTCTCCAATATCATTTTCCAAGTTAGAAATAAAGGCTCTAATTTTGCTATTGAGAGTTACAAGGCTAAAGCAGGAAGTTTTAGGTGAAAAAAGTGACCATTCTCCTTGTTTTAAGTTGAAGTGCTCAGCATAGAGAATAGGTGTCTGATAAATGTTTGACCAAAACCACCATTTAAAACAAAAGAAAACACTTTATACTCAAGGGAGGTGACTAGGAAACTAAAGGGAGTGAAAGTATTTTTAGTCATTCAGTAGCTGTTATTTTGATAACTGCATAATTTTGCCTGTCATCCTTTTAGTAGAGAATTTTCCAGGGTGAAAAAATAGGCAGATGCAAGGATAAATCAAAGGTAATGATAATTTCTTTTGAGCTATAAGTGCTATTTCATTAAAATTGTCCAGTTTATAACCTACAACTTAGAATTTATCAACACACAATTTACAAATCTGTCCCTAATGAACCAAGGCTTTTACTGGAAGCCTTTGTTTCTCATAAATGACTCCAAGTTCATGAAAGTCAATCTCAGTAATGCAGTTTACCAGTTTAAGTAAAGAAATCAGTGGGAACATTTTAGAGGGTCCAGGTCCATGATTTCATTGGTGTAGGGGTCTCATGGTGAGAAGACTCTCTGCAAATGCAGATCAGAAATTATTATGCATTTTAGAGTCTTAAAGAGTGACCCATAGCACAGAGAGGTGAGGTGACTTGTCCATAGTCACACAGCCATATCAAAGGCTGCATCTGAATCCAGGTATTATTTATTCTAAGCTTCTATCTACTGCCTCTCAACTAAAAACCAATTTCACCTACAACAAAATACTTCATTATTTAGATACAAGGAAAACATCATCCTTAAACTATGTCTTTTTTTAGGGACTGGATGGGTGATTTTCTTGGTAGGGAACTCCCAGGTAAAGAAACTCTCTTTTCCTCTGTAGGCTTCTACCTTCTCTGCATCTTAGGCACTTGGAGGATTTCCTAGAGCACTGAGATGTCATGTGATATGCGCAGGGTCACAGAGCGTATTTGTGTCCCAGGCAAAGTGTGAACTTACATCTTTTTGCTTTTTATGTCAATTCTTTATACATTATGTCATATGGCTTTTCTTAAGTGAAATCCAGGAAAATGCTGACCTGATGTAAGCCACCTAAGCTTCTTTCATTTTTTTCTCTTTCCAACTACTTAGAGGATTACCAAGATACATTTTTACCACTAAGAGGGAAAATAGAGTTGGTAGCTTGAAGAGAAAGTGCACTTTTGGACCGATGTGCTTTTATTCATAATGAATGGAGTTGTGGTCTCCAGTGAGAGAGGGGCACAAGGCCTCAGTTAATCTGGTGGAAAGGTACAAGTGTCTTCAGTCAATAGTACTGATTAAGGTGATTGTTTACCAAGGTGGACCAGAGCCTAGGAGGATGCTTAAAAGAACTCTGAACCCCCCTGCCCCTTGGTTGTGGACTTCTGTTGCCTCTGAGTTTGACTTATCCTCTGTGCCATTCTCGTCTTCCAAGAAAACCACAGGAAAAAAGCAAGTCAATTTAGGAAATCTCTCTTTATGACTAACAGGCAACACTGAAATTAATTGTGATCAATGTAGCATAACTTCATTTACAAGGCCTGGCAATAAAGCAAAGGGGAAGAATTCTAGCAGAGAAATGAAAAGAAAAAAATATCAACATAAATACTTCGATGATTTGACCTAAACCCTTCTCAGATAGTGTGCTGGATGAAATGTTTAGCTGCCATAAACAAAATTCTCTCCTTGGTCTGGGAAGCATCTCTCTTAACACAGCAGATAGATTTCAGTTCTGCTTTGCAATTTTCCTTGGCTTATATAACATGTACTATATGGGTAAGACATGGTTGACTGGGTTTTTGCGTGCTTTTTATCTCCCTGTTTTACACATTTCTAAAAAAGAAAAGGTCTGCTTCCCCTTAACTTTTGTGTGACAGTGTTAAAATATTCAGGCTGCGAAATATTTCATACTGAGTAGATCACTTTAGTAAGGATTTTAGAATGCACAGATCTATAAGCGTCAGTGCAATAGGGCTGCTTTAGTAGCAGAGTAAAGGAGGGGAGCTGGATTTTTTTCTTTTTGTTTAAAATGCACAATAAATGTTTATGGAGCCCTGTGAGGGGGAAAAAAACAAGAAGGCATATTAAAGAGTGAATTAAGGCAGAATTTCACCTCGGGGGAATCTCCAGTACTATTTTTAAAAAAATTGTAAAACCATGCCCTTCAGAGTAAAACTGCCTCAGGGCGGAGGAACAAAATATAAAACATTTAGTTAAAATATAGCCATAGCAGTTTGCCAGCATATATTAAGATATCAACTACAAAACATCAATTTTTTTTAAAAAGGTGCTAAAAATACGGTTCCCTAAAGATTGTCTAGTTAGGGGACAGAGCAAACTATAATGGGCAAAGATCTTTCCTCCTCTCTGAATCCATCTCTTCCTAAAAAGAGACTCCTCCTCCTTCTAATATGTCTCAGTTCTACTTTGCCATAAGTGGAATTTTGGAACCATCACCTAGAGTGCTCTGCTGGTCTTAATAGTCATGGTGGTACTTGGAGGCAGGGAGGTGGGAGGAGATGTACTGCCTCTATCAACTATGGTCCAAAGCAGTTTGATTTCTGGGTACTGTGCCAAGGTACTGCTCAGTTGTCTGCTACTGCTGACAGCTCTTCATTTAATCGGCAGTGGATGGAGTTATCCTATCTCATTAAGAACAGAACAAGGGGATTTGAAAGAATACTGGGATTGGGAGATGTAAGGAGAATATTTTACAAGTGTAAAAGGGAGCTAGAATCTGTTAAAAAAAAAAGATACAATTTTAGCTCAGGATGATGTATGGGAGGTGGGTCTGGTATAAAAGGAAAAGTTTACTCAGGAAAGGAAAAATGCCAGGAAGTCTAAGATGGGAGAAAGCATAGATATCAACCAATCAGTCTCTTACAATCAATCAATCGACGAGTGTTTACTGACTGCTAAAAATGTACCAATCATTATGTTTTAAATGTTATGGGGAGGTAGGGATGGGGAATATAAAGTGTCTTGCAAGAAAAAAGCCAGAAAGACTATCTACACAGATACAAAAACACACACGTGTGTATGCATGTATATATGTGTGTATGTATGCATATATATGTGTATGTATATACATACACACATGCACATTGGCTAACTGATCTTCTGGTCATACTCCTCTCTTTTTTGACATGGAAAGAACATTGGGCACAGATTCAAAAGGGTCAGAAAAGCTGGTTTCAGAGCCTGACTGCCACTTGTAAGCTGCATGACCTTAAGTAAATTGCTTGACCTCTGTGGGCCTCAGTGCTTGCATGTGTAAAATAAAGGGGCTTTGCTAGAGCTGGGCTTCTTAATCATTTTTGTGTTATGGACCCCTTGGCAATCTAGTGAAAACCTATGGACCCCTTCTCAGAATAATGCTTTTAAATGCATAAAATAAAACCCGGCGGACTAAAAAAGGAAACCACTGATAGTGAAATAGTTATCAAAATGTTTTTAAAAACAAGTTCACAGGCCCTATGTTCCCTTTCAGAGCTGGTGCTCTAGCTTAAATTCTTCTTAGTTGTAGTCAGCTGTCTCCTGCTCCCCTCTTAGCCCCTCCTGCTAAACCTGCTTTGACAGTCAGAAAGGGAGGTAAATGCTTGTTGGTGCTCCTTTTATATTTCACAGTGAATTGAGAGCTATAGTTCAGAGGAACACCCCTCCCCCTACTCTATTCCCAGGACAAAACTGAGTCTGAATATCCCCAGCAATCTGCAACCTTCTGCCCCCAGGGCCAGGTGACAGCCCTATTTCCAACTCATAATAACTCTGTGATTCGCAGTACAACCCACAGCATCTGAAGTCGCCAGGCTGGTTACTGCACCTGCCTGCTGAGTGGTGACAGAATGCTTTTATATGATGGGAGAAAGACAGTCCAGGAGAGAGAAAACAATTAAGTGTCAGATTAATGAGGAATGTCAGGAATTGGTTCCAGCAGCTCTAAATGAGTATAAAGGAAATTCATTTCCAGACCCCAAGAAAAGCTTGACAATAATGTAAAATAACCCTATTGCTTCCTACTGATTCACTTCCTATTGAGTCTCCATTTTTTTGAGGGGTGGGGGCAGGAACTGCTCCAGCCCCCCTCCTAAAGTGGACATTTTAAGAGTCAATATTTTTGTTTGCAAATGAGATTCTTTGCTGCCCTGCCTTCTTACTGAAGAAAAACAAAACAAAACAAAAATCTTCTCTGGAGGCAAGCTGCAAGAAAGTCTCAGCATATTTATCATGCAGTAAATGCACTCTCTGAGAATGCTGTATTTGTGATTTAACAAGCATGCCCTCAAATCAAAAGGCTCAAGCTTTTTGCTTTCTCAGCCTCCTCTGAGGCAGTGTTTCTGGGAATCCAGCAGGTGGAACTCGTGCAGAAGCATTTCCTGGCTGGAAGAAGCCAAAGCTAATGCCAATTAGATTAGCATTCATTTAATGCACTTAAAAAAAGGGCAGTTTGACTTGCTTATAATTTTTCATATGCTATTAAATGTCTTAAATAGGTGGTTTCTTAGTAAGTTGGTGGGTTTCTGTAGGAGGTAGGGGAAGGGGAAGAGGAAGGGGAAAGGAAATCACATTACATGGTTACCCATAGGTATTCTATAAGCACAAGCTTCCCTTTTTATCTGCTTTGTCAGTCTAGTTATCTTCACAGGAAGCACACCTACAACAAAAAGTTAAATACAGTGGAGCAAACAAAATTCATGGATTTTATAGGGATTGCAAAGGCTTACAATGCACCTAAACAAAGAAGCAGAATTGTTGAGCCTGTGGCTATTCTATTTGCTTTGGTTTCTTAAAAAAAATCCACTATAAGCTAGACAAGAGTCTTCATTAATGCACCTTTATAATCACACGCTTACTTTATATAGTAAATTTGCAGGTTATCATGTTGGCTATTAACCAGAAATATTCTTTTTTCATTTCAATAATAATCAGCTCCAAATTCCCAGAATATATTCCAAAGGTTTTAGCAATTCTCTCTCCTGCCCCAAATATTGATTAATTCTCTTCATTAAAATCTTACCCTAGTGAGATTGGGGGCAAAAGTGACCTTGGCTTTTGGAAGACTATGCCAATGGAACATAAGTTCTGCTAGGTCTTACTAAGCTAGGAATTATCTGAGTACCTGCTCAGTTATGTACTATATGGCTTTTGCCAGCAAACCAGGACAGTTAAATACCTAGAGGGGTAAGCATGGATCTTCTTTTGTGGGGGGTGCGTTTGGGGGCACAGAAACCCAGTCACATGTACACTGACTAATCCTGCACCCACATGAATAAAAACATGGGTCCTTAACATAATGAAAGATGTTTCCATTCATTGGTTCATTCAATATATTAAGCTCTTATTATACATAGAACCCAATTATTTATAAGCCCATGAACTGATGAAATTAAAAGAAGAGATGAGTTGTTGTAGTCATACACTGTCCGTATGTAATTGTATTATATAGAATATATCTTATATATAGTGTATATATACATACATGTGATTCAGTCATTTCAGTTGTGTCCAGCTCTTCATGATCCCATTTGGGGGTTTCTAGCAAAGATACTGGAATGGTCTGCCATTTCCTTCTCCAGTCCATTTTACAAATGGGCAGACTGAGGCAAACAGGGTTGAGTGACTTACTCAGGGTCACACAGCTAAAAGTGTCTGAGGATGGATTTGTACTCTGGTCTTTCTGATTCCAGGGACAGCATGTTTATTCACTTTGCTACCCAGCTGCCTCCTATACATATATATATATATATATATATATACACACACACACACACACACACACACACACACACACACACATACATCTATATAAATGTAAATGAAAGAAACACACAATTCATTTGACCATGTTGCTAACAAAGTCAGTTCTTGATCATGTGATAGGTCACTTTCCAAAGGAGAAAAAAAATATTCCATGACCATAGACTATAACTATGATTTCTTTTAGCTATAGGTAATAAAGAATTGGAAAATAATGAAAGTAGGAACAACAACAGCAATAACAATTGAATCTAACATTTGTTAGTCTTTTAAATTTTGTAAAGAACTTTACATATACTAATTCAAAGAAATTGTAATTGAACAATATAGATTTGTCCCCACTACTGGAATAAACTTATATGAAGGATGGTATAGTATAGGAAAAAGAACATGGGACTCTGAGTCAAAAATACTATATTTCAAGTTCTGAGTCTTCATCTCCTTATCCATAAAATAGGAATAAGAATATTTTCACTATTTACCTAAGAGTTACTGTGAGAAAAACATATTGTAATATGCTTTATAAATGTATCATTGTCAATATACTATTTACATGTGATTCTCTCATGTAAAAGTCAGAAAGAAACAGAAAATAAAACAGGAACTTTGAAAAGTTAAAACTTTAAAAATTAATATTAAAAAATAAAAAATTCAAATGCTAGAGAACCTGACACTACTTTAAAAAGGCATTCCTTGCTTATTGTACTTTAATTAGTTTTCTCCCAACACCAACTTTAGGTAACTCCTGGCTGACATCCCCTAAACACAAATTTGGGAATTGCTCCTGTAGGGTATGTAGCAATATCTGTTTATACTGGATTTAGTAGAGCTGGTTTGCCACAAAATATAGTAGGACTGATCACCTCCCCTGGTGAAAGCAATCAAATCCAGGGTCAATTGAAGATGCAGGTAAATAGCTATAAGCCAAATACATTACTGGAGATCACTAGAAGACACCTGAGAGATCATCTAATCGGTTGCTTATTTGCAGGTGAGATGACTAGGGCCAAACAAGATTGAAAGAGTTCTCAAAGGTTACACACTTAATAAATTGGAAGAGCTGCATGCAGAACCCAGATCTGCAAGCTCCTAATCCATCACATTTTTCTGTTATACCATTCTACCTCTCCATTACCGGCCACAATATGAACTAATGCAAAGTGGAGTGAACACAACTGGGGGAACAATTTATGCTAACATATAAATAGGATAAAAACAAACAGTTTGAAGACTTGCATAAAGTCATGAAGAATGAGATGAATGGAACCAGGTGAAGAATTTATACAATAACAACACTGAAAACAACCAATCTTAAAAAGTGTAAAAAGTCTGACCAATGCAATGGTTCTAATGTGATTTCAGAGGACCAATGACAAGCCTGCTAACCACCTCCTGAGAAAGGTCATGGATTCACAGGACAAAATGAAACATAGTTTTTGGGCATAATCAATGAGCAAATTTATTTAGAATGGGTATACCTATAGATTACAAGGATTTTGTTTTCCTTTTTTTTTCTTTTTCTCAATGAGGTGAAGGGTGTGATGGAGAGAAAGTAGATTTCTGTTGATTTTTAAAATAAATTTTAATAAATTAAAAAGAAATATGATGCCATTTCTTTCAAATCCAAATGAAATCATACTCCCTTCATAGTTCTTCTGGAGTAAGCCTCTTTGGCATGACTTTTATTAAAGATAGTACAACAAACATACTATTTCCCTTAAATAACCATGCTGCCCTTCAGTTTGGATAACTCAGGTCAGAAAAAAACAACACTTCTATCTCCAGAGTCACAATTATTACTGCCTAAATTATACTCGAACATTCCCTTTCACTTACAATCCATAGAAAAAGTCTCATGCAAGGTTCAACTTGAACTCTAAAAAACGTAGTTTAACCTCCTATTTGTGTTTAACTCCTGCTTCTAAAAGAAATGTGGTGCCGTTCTTCCCTTGCCTACCTCTATTCACTTCTGATATAAACCACAAACTTGTAAAAAGCGAGCTGTCATCTGCTAATTCTAACTAAACCTATGGGGGGGGCAGTGTTGGGGCAGGCATTTAGGTGGTGCAGCAGATAGAGTGCTGAGCCTGGAGTCAGGAAGACATCTGGCCTCTGACACTTACTAGCTGTGTGACCCTGGGAAAGTCACAAATTTACCTCAGTTTCCTCATCTATAAAATGAGTTGGAGAAGGAAATGGAAACCCATTTCAGCATTTTTGCCAAGAAAACACCCAAAGTGGAGTCACAAAGAGTTGCAAACAACTGAAATGATTGAACAACAACAAATTTGTATGAGGGTTTCATGTGCACTGACAGATTTTGTTGTTTCAGAGAATGTAGCCAAGAGGAGGATATAATTAGTCTTGCCCTATGGTTTAACTACCATGCTGTTTCCTGTTTGGAAGGGTCAATCAATAATTAGGGGGTACAATAGACTCTACCCTCCTCACTAATAGAATAGAGATAGCATTAGGGACTGAAACTGTCCCAGGTAGTTCTCTCTCTCCCCTCTCCCTTCTCCTCTTTCTCCTCCTCTCTTTCCCCTTATCCCCTCTCTTTCCTCCCTCCCTTTCCCTCTCCTCTCTCTCTCTATCCTCTACTCTCTCTTTCCCTCTCCCTTTCTCCCTCTCTCCCTCTCCCTCCATCTCTTCCTTCCTCTCTCTATCACTCTCTCTTTCTCTGTCTCTCTGTCTGTCTCTCTGTCTCTTTCTCTCTCTCTCTCTCTCTCTCTCTCTCTCTCTCTCTCTCTCTCTCTCTCAGCTACTACCAATGCAGCTTGGCTCTTTTTTTGATACTTATAGTCTTGTAAAGTTTTCTGGGCGTGTGATAATTTCAGTGACTTTCCCAGGGTCACACAGCCAGTATGTGTGAGGGTGTGACTTGAATTGATTGATCTTCCTGGTTTTGAGAGGAACTCCATCATTACCTCATTACCTGATGTCTGGCTGTCATAGAAGTTTGAAGAGAATAATAGAAGAGCCCAGTACAAGAATAGAAGAGTCCAGGCCAGGTATTTGGGTGCCATCTTTGAGGCTAGACAATTATATTTATCTCAGGTCTACTACTGTGCCTTCATGAAACATGACAAGAAAAAATAAACACCTACTTACGAGACTGAAATGTTCTTGTATTAAAGTGTGTTTACAAAAAATATCCCTTGTTATACCCTTTTGAGTGCTATTTCTAGGTCACTACCACCTTACCTCTTAATTCATGATTAAGGTGCTTTTCTCAGCTGAAATACACATTTTTCCCTACCTGGAGATACATGACAATAATAATAATAATGATGACAGTCAAAATCTACATAGCATTAAAATTCTGCAAAGCCCTTCATATGTTATCTATATGCCAATGTACTCAACCTAACCAGGCTCATAAAAGGCCCCCAAACACATCCCCTTTCTGGTCTATGTTCTTGGGAATTTGTTGGATTGTGGAGCAACTTTATAATCCATGTTGAATCTGGTAAGAAGAGCATTATTTCCCCTGATCCCTTTAAAAGTGAACTATAAGTCTATTTGTTCACCTAGGGAAGGGGGAGGGTGATGAACTCATCATTGATTACATTATATATGTCTGATAAAACAGCCCTTTTGGACCAAGAATTCAACTAGAAAAAACAAAAAGAATTAGTAGAGGGAAATCTATTCCTTATCTATAATTTCAATCTCTTTGAAATTTTGTATGTATCAAGTTTACGGCCAAGCACACAGTGGGGACTCAATAAATGTTTGTTGAAGGGCTATTCTACATAGCATGTCAGTAATGACAGGGGGAGCCTTGGACTGTGAAGAAGTTTTCCATGGCCTGTAGATTTAAAAATAGTACAAAGTGATGCACCAGAGAGCTATTTTCAATATCACACATACCCCCTTAATAGATAACATATGCTTTGAACATATGGCATGTTAATATAAATACTTTACTCCGATAAACTAAGTTTTTAATCCATAGATTTCCCACCATATTATAAATACTATTAATTATCACAACATTCTCAGGAGATTTTATAGCACCTAGTCTGTCCTCCACCAGACATATCACACTATCAATAAAAATTAAGAAATGACAATAATGAAGGATTTACTAATGTTCTCTACTTGAAAAACTAGGGGAAAAGGATAAAAAGAGATAAAGTAACTTCAAAAGGTTCCTCAACTCTTTGGTGTTGCTGGGGTTAGGTGTAAGCAGATATTCACAGCTATGATTAGTCTATTAATTCATGTTCATTTCCTTCATATTTTGTTCAAATTGGATTAGTAATTGGCAACATACTAAATATGCTATAATAATACACATAAGACCTATGACTGTCATCTTGAGAACTCTTAGTATTTGGAAATTTCCTAATCAACAAAAATTGAAAGACACCAGTGTCTTGGTTGGTAAACTGGAAGTGGCTTGAAGCACAAAAAGGTAAAGTTATTTTTTTTTAGAGTCACAGAGATAGAAAGTGTCAGAAATAGGATTTGAACTTGGATCTCCTTCCAAGCCTACCATTCCATACCACATGCTGTATTGCTGCTGGTATAATGATGGTTGGGCAAATTATGGCCAACATAAGGTTGCTGTGATAGTATTAATTGGAATTCCTTTGCTTAAAAAATAAACTTATTATCCAATTAACTGGAGTCCTTGGATTGAACTTGCTTTTAGAAACTGCATTTTCATAAACTGCCATTGATATTTTTAGATAAATGGTACCAGAGTGCCTATACATTTATTTAAAACAACCATACGCTCTATTTGATGCCGATGTTGGAGGCAGAACTGACAAGAAGAAATACTTTTTTTGCTGAAGAATTAAAAAGATAAAAATATTCTACAAAAATGGAAGTATCTTTCTATGTATAAATTTGAGTTTGTTATATTTATCATGAATTAATATTTATTTGAATGTTTACAACATGACTCATACTTTAGTATGAACATATTAAAATAAGTAGAACACAATCTAATCTTTTTTTTTCCAAGAGGGAAAGATGGGAGGATGGGAGGACAGATACAAAAGTAGGGGGGAGACCATGGATTATTTGATAGTATTTGTCTCTTACAAATTAAGTGGAGAGTAAAAGTTATTGTCTAACCAAAGAAATAACCCCCACCTAGCAAACTCTCTCAGTATTTTGAATAAAGGAATTATAGCTGAACAATCTTATCAATTTTCTGGCTAACTGTCTTAATTATTTATAAACTCACTTAGCATCATTCCTTGTGCTAAACCCCTATGATTTCTGAATTCTATTGTATTCTTACCCCAAGCAAGTGTAATGTTAAAGGAATTTGAAGATCTTCCCTGCCCCTTGATGGGCCTCAGTTGGAGCCCGACAAGAGAAGCTTGCTTTGGTGATTCTTGTTTTTCAGGAGGACCCACACCTTTTGTTACTTTGTAATTAGGCAGTCGGATATGAAGGTTAGGATGTCCTCTGACCCTGAAGAAGTGTGTGTGTGTGTGTGTATGTATGTATGTATGTATGTATGTATGTATGTGTGTGTGTGTGTGTGTGTGTGTGTTTGTCTCAACTCTCGAGGTAAAGTTTTTTTTTGGGGCTCACTTATGGGAAGGCTTGTGTGATTTGGTCATATGAGACTCTGGGTAGCCATTGAGCCCCCCATTTCCATCTTTGAAAACCCACATGTTGGTGCTTCTCTCTCTGGTAACTATGTATTTATGTAAAGGTCAGACAGCTAGAAGCCCTGTCTGTTGGTCTGTTGAATTGTGTTATTTTCTTCATATGTATTTTTTGTCTGCTTGTAATTTCTGTTTGTATTTTCTGAAGTTTAGGGTGCTGACTTTTTCCTCTGATCCAATAATCATATATATGTTTGATTAAAGTAAGCTTGTTAACCCTTTTTGAGTTGCTTTGCTTTAGAAAAGCAGGTCAAATAACCTGTGCTAGTAGCCAAGCAAGTCAAAAATTCTCTTTTTTCTTACAGCCATAAATGATTTAGCCTGGAATAAGTCTGTACATGAAGTTGTAGGACTGCTATTGGAAATCAGCTCTATGTCTCCACGTTTTACTTCAAAACATTTGTTTTTTTAATATTGATCAATAGTGACCAATCACAATGGAAATGTTTACCATGGATACTGCCAGCCAAAAAGGAGATTGGGTAGTGCTAAAATGCTTTTCCATGAGTCTTAGTAACTGTGAACAAAGGATATACATGGCTCTTGGGGAACCCAACAAGAATTTTTTAGGTAAACAAATGGCACAATCATATGCAGAATACATTTTAGTGGGTAATTTATTTCCTACAATGATTAGGGGCAAAATGTTTCAATCATTTAGAGATATTTTTCTGACTACACTTCCCAGAAGGCTGTACATGAGCCCATAATAAAAGACATTACCCAGAATTATTGATTAAGGATGAGGTTCTGCTGCCTGGGAGTTTTAAAAAGTGCTGCTGAAGTGTCATGTAGGGTGGTGAAATGATAGCTGATGTAGCTTGGTGGTAGAGATGGCCATACTGAGAAGTCAATACTCTCTAGACTATTGTGTTGAGACAGAGAGAAAGTAATTAAGTGAGGAGTTTTAGACCTTAATTTTTAATATTAGTGCCATGAATGATTATACTATATCTTTTTCCTGTGGTGTTAGGGAGACATAAAGATTGTATGAAGAGTACCTGGAACATTGAAGGATTAAGAAAGTAGTAGCTATTTGAATAAGGGGAGAAAAAATTTACTGCTTCATTCAATTTCATTTTATTTGCCTTCCCATTGTTTTTTCCTCTGAATTCATATCTCATTTGTCATGAAGTGTATTGCTGGGCATTTTAGCACTGTAGATTTGAATAGATAATCTAAAACAATTCCATGTACCTGGCTGTAGGTGAAAAAGGTACCACATCAGGAGGCCTCCACTCTACACTTATAAATGCTTATGGAATCCAACCACTATGACATTTGACAATAGCAAAAATCATAGTACTTAATATTTTTAATAGGATTAGATTTACATGGCAGTTCTCCTAATGGACATTTAAAAAGCACTTTAAGGTTCTATGATAGGGCTTGCTGAGGCTGCATAGATACTAAATGGCAGAGCCAGATCTCTAGATCTTCTGACTCTAAACCCATTTGCTCCTTTTATGACGACACTCTCTCTCCCCTAAATGACAGCAGTATAGCTGGTTTTAGCAAAGCATTTGCTCATTTGCTGTTTTTACATTTGAAACTGTATCAGAAGAGACTTCAACCTGCTTCTCCCTTTATTTCACAGTAAAGTAATTTTGCTAGTGAAGAAACAACAGAAACTTCGAAAGAAAGCAGGCCTATGAGCATTCATAGAATGGAGTTTGACACAGAAGTCTGAATTTATTATAACAAGATTCTATCTGTGGTGTTTCTAAGAGTTGTTCTGATGTTACCCTGTCTAAATAGAATTTCATCTATGCAAGTGGCTAGTATAATATATTTTTATTTTCATTCATTAAGGATAACAATGAGTAGGCCTACTCATAGCTTCATTATATTACTTGTCAGCTCCAAACTTATTGCTACGTTGAGAGACATATAAAATAATTTTTAATCATAAGTAGCAGATAGAATGTGTCATTGACAAATTTGATAACCATAGTATCCAGTTGATTAAATAGTATAGGGTCAGACATGAACCTCTTGGGACTGCCAACAAAGTCTTGCTCCTGATTATATCCCATTATCAATGACTGACGCTGGGTTTGGTCAGTTAACCAGCCAAATTTTCTTAATTATACTACTGTCTAGCCAATACATTTGCATCTTTCCCCCAAGTACAATATAAGACATTTCTGTCAAATTCTTCGGTAAAATCTGGGTAAAACCATATCTATAACATCCTCTGATCTAATCATCTAATAGCCATGTCAAAAAAGAAACCAGATTAATTTGGCCTGACCTATTCTTGGGGAAGCCAACATGGCTTCCTAGATGTTCCCTAACCATTCCATTAATAATAGGTTCTAGAATTTTTCCAGGAATGAAGTTCAGGCTAATTGCCTTGCAGTGTTCAGACTCCATTCTCTCCTTTTTTGAAAACTAGGACACTTGCCCCTCTTCAAGTCTATAGCCCCCATTTCCTTCTCCAGTCTTTCAAATATAATTCACAGTGGTTCAGCAATTATATCTGCTAGTTCTTTCTGTAACTTAAGAGGCACTTCATTTAGGTCTGGTGACTTGAAATCATTAAGGGCAGCTGAGTGTTCTCTTATCAAGTCTTCATTTTATTGAGTATCAACTCTCTACTAATCATTTTTATTTTAATCTTTGCAGTGCAAAGATAATTATCCTTGGTGGAGAAAACATAAGTAAGAGTTGAGCACCTCTGCTTTCTCTCAGCATCCCATTCACCCTAAGAAGTAGTCTTTATTGCTCCCTTTTTTCCCCAATATAACTTAAAACCCTTTTTGCTATCGTTCTTAGCTCTTCTCACCACCTCAGATCATTCTGGGCTTTGTCTTTCCTGACATGGTTCTCACAGGACTGTACCATACTTTTGTATTTATCCACACTCCAGGCCTTTACTATTCCACAGTGAGGATAGAATTCTCTGCTAACAATCCTACTTATGGGTGGAACTGGGATCTGAGGGTACCTACTCATAAATCAATCACCAAACATGTTTTAAGTGCCTAAATGAACCCAGCACTGCCTTAGGAGCTGGGTATAGGAATACAAAGAATGAAATCATCCTTACCTATTCTCATGGATCTTATATTCTGCCATCTTTGGAAGAAATGCTTCTACATGTAGTTACTCTGAACTCTCATCCTTTACAGATAGAAAATTACCTCTTCTTGTTACTCTTCCATTTGTTGTGAAAACTAATCTGTCTGCCTGAGAGAAAACCATCCCCCTCCCAACCTCCACGTTTTGTTTTTTCTTCCCTATCCTCAAACCGCTAATTCCTTCTTTCACTGAGATCTCCTTCCTCCTTCCTCTGTGCCCTCTGGAATTACCATTTCATGATTTAAAAACTTCCCTTAACTCTTGAGCTTTGTGCTGTTTCTATCCTTTGGCACTTACAGACACAACTTCTTCAGCCAACATTGCAACCCTGGTCCTGCACTCATGCCTGGTTGCATATTCTCTCATTGCTACTGGTCCTAGAGAGGGGGTTAGTAGAATTTTTGCTGGCCATTGCCCCTTATAGATTCCTCATTTACTAACATTACTCAGAAACCCCTCCTCTTTTGAGGGCCACTCTATGTGAATCCATTGACTATTCATAAATTCTGGCAGCTGTTATCTACCAGCCTCCAGGTGTTTCTTCTTTTCTCATAACAATTCAATGCCTCGCTTACAATCTTTCTTCCTATCCCAACTTCTGATGCGAGCTCCTTCAAAAACCATAACATCCTAGGTCCTCAGTCTCCTCAACTCCCATGACCTACACTTAGAAATGTTCTACTTCTATAGTCAAAACTCTGAAATGCTTTTATTTGATCATAAGCTTCCCTCTTTAGATAAAACTTTTCTGTTTTACTCCTCTTATATCTCCTCTTTATCCTCATCAAGACTCAGATCTCTATATCTCTCAGTAATTTCTCAGGCTATTGCCCCCAATCTGACTTTACTTTCCTTCTTTCTAAACTTCAAGCCTACAGTTAACCAATTCAATTATATAATTCCTCTGATCTTGAATTCCTAACTTTCTTATCCTCCTGCATCTCATTCTTTACCAAATCTGCATTATTCCCATCATCTTTCTCCTCTACTGCTGTTCAACACAGATGGAGGAGACTCATAAACTAGCAGGTCTACTCAAAATTAGTTATTTAATCTCATCTGCATTCTTACTATGGCAAGGAAATCTTTTTATTCTCTCTTATTGAATCTCTATGCCATTTCCTATAGTGATTGTATCATAACTCTTCTCACCCAGGACCTCCTAGTACCAACAGATCCAAATCTTTAAATAAAAATAAAGATCTAATCTTTATCTCCTATCCTATGCAGTATTTATCATGGTGGACATACAGAGATAATTTCCTCTTTCTTTTTAGTTTGAAGCCCATGTGATTAGATTTGCAAGAATATAGGCAAAATGTGTTCTTACCAGTTACAATTAATTATATGTCTCTGGTAAGGAGCATATCACTCTATATTTTTAACTCACAGTCCAGAAAGCCAAATCCCTTTCTCATCTCCTTAGCTAGCAGTTTACTTCCCAAATTTACCACTCTTTTTTTGACTCCTCTCCTATTGCTAAGTAGAAGGTGCTGAAACGGCATATTTTGCTAAGACCTCCACTTTCTTTTCTGGTATTTGTAAGTTTTAGCAATATTTTTCTAGATTCCATCTGGATTTGTAATTTTTGACTGTTTATTCATCAGTAGTGGGTAGTTGTCATCTGGTTTGACTATTCTTAAGTTCTTCATTACATCCTATGTAGTAGTAGGAGGAGGAGGAGAAGGAGGAGGAGGAGGATGAGGAGGAGGAGGAGTAGCTGTTGTTGTTGTTATAGTAGTAGTAGTAACAGTAGTAGCAGTAGTAGCAGCAATAGCAATTTTATAGCACTTTAAAACTGACAAAAGACTTTAAACATATTGTTTTGTTTTATCCTTTTAACAATTCTGGGAGAGAGGTGCTGTTATTATCCCTATTTTATAGAAGAGAAAATTAAGGCCTTTGGAGGTTATTTGCCCTGGGGTCATATAAATAATAAGTATACAAAGCCAGATTTAGACTAATTTCTTAGACTCCAAGCCCAGCACTATCCATTATGCTATCCAGCTGCCTGCATATATACATGCCTTCGAGATGCCATGGATCTGTGTATAAGTTTTCGTGTCAACATTATAACAGCTATAGTACCCCTCACCAGAAGACCACCAACTACTTGTTGCTTCTGCCTCTAACTCTAAGCCGAAGATCTCTCACTTGATTGGGTCTTTATAGCAACATCATCTATCCTGGGAGGTTGAGTTGCTACAACTAGCACTTCCTTCTTAGCAATACTCCTTAGAATGGTGTCATTTGGTTCATCTCTAAATGTTCACTAGTCATTTTCCTCTTCTCTTCAGCATGACCTTCTTTTATCTTCCTGCAATAGGTCAAGATTACCTTCTGCCTCTTATTTATTCCTCTTTTTCTTTGCTTTCACACTGAAGCCCTTTTTCCATTCTTGTTTCTTTTCATGTTCTTGTTCATTTTTAGGAATACATCATTCTCTTTGGATGAAAAACATTCCTCAAGCTAATTTATCTTTTCCTTAGAGAGGGAGAACAAGTTACATAGATATCAGTCATTTGGCCACGGCAGAAATACAAACATCATAAACTCTGTTTAGGCCAATGGGTCAACTAGGTAGTGCAGAGGATAGAGTCCTGAGAGTAGAGTCAGGAAGACCTTAGTTCAAATCTGGCCTCAGATACTTGTTAGCTATGTGACCCAGAGCAAGTCACTTACCCTGTTTGCTTCAGTTCTTCATCTGTAAAATGACCATTTATAGACTGGAGAAGGAAATGGCAAACCATTTCACAAATAGAATCACACAAAATCAGACATGACCAAACCACAATAACAACAAAATGTTCTCTACTCGATACTACTTAGGAGGGGGATCCTTATTCTTTACCATTCTTGCTAGTAGCATTCTTGGAGAACTATAATTCCTCTATTACATCTTGACAGTCACATCCAACTTGTTTTCGCTTCTCTTACAAACCTCTTCCCTTGTCTTACCAACTTATCTTACTAACTAGTTTTTCATTCCTCTTTTTACCTCTCTTCTTCAAAGCCTTTGTCTTTTCCTTCAGCTAAAGTCTTCCTACTTCTCCTTAGGTCCTTCATCTTTTATTTTTCTTCATCATCCCATTCCTTTTAGATCCTTCAACAAGACAACAACCCCTTATTAAGTGATCAGGATGTGCCAGACATTGTGCAGTGCTGGGGATATAAAGGAGAGCAAAGACACATTCTAATGACAGAAACAACATGCAAACAACTACACACACACACGGTAAACTGGAAGCCATCTCGGAGGGAAAACAGAAGTATTGGTGAAGAATAGGAAAAGACCATTTGTAGAAAGTAGGGTTGGAACTGAGTCTTGGAGGAAACTAGGAGGTAGAGACAATGAGGGGAAGTATTCTGGGCATGAGGGACGGCTGGTGAAAAGGATCAGAGTCAGGAGATGAAGGGTGGTGTGTGAAAAACAGCAAAATCAGTGTCTGGATCGTAGAGTACAACAGAGAGGAATGAAGTGTAAGATGAGTAGAAGGGTAGACTTCAGACTTTTTTTTAGACTTTTTCTTCCTTCTCAAATCTTTCTTCCTCTTTAGCTCTATTCTTTTTCCTCTGTTAGCTCCAGAGCTTCTTTTTCAGCTCACGTTCTTCTGTTCTTCTCCTTTCCCATCACCTTAGTTCTCCCACATCTTTCCTTCCCCAAATTCAATCTGACATTCTCTACAATTAGTACAAATCACTTAAAAATTCCCTTTCTTTTTTTCCTTCTCTTTTTTCAGCTCAAGTACTTATCCTATTCCTATTTCCTAGCTTCTCCAATGGAAGAAATAACCTGTCACTTATGTCTTAATGTGAATCAGTCTGATTTAATGTATTCTTTTAGGTATCTACATTTCTAACTGGGGAATGGAAAGACTTTGTCCCCTGTCAAAATATTTTCAAATCCAAGCAAGAAAGTGGGTCATATTTGAAAAGATGGGAAGAGACCTTTCTGGGGTCCCTGAAATCATACCAAATTTTTCTATTCTACTTATTTGTAAGGTTGGCCCTTGAAAGCATTGTATTGGTGAGTCAAAGGCTACCCATTTATCCAGTGAAATGTATGTTCTTCTCCAGGGCTTGATTCTGACTCAGTATCTCCAACTAGACAGAACTAAAAAAAAGTCTTATACTCTCTTCAGCAAAAAATACAAGCAGAGCTTTTATATATGTACACTTGTCAATGATCTCTGTCATTCTCTGGTTCCGGTCTAGTAGCTACTGGCGGTAGTAGTCTCCTTGAGAGGACAATCACGTCTCTAATATCCACACTGAAGCAATCAGTCAGTTGATTCAAGGACAAAGGGAAAAAAATAGTATATGGCAGCTGATACCATTTAAGACTGGTAAGTATAAATGGTTTGAAGCCACATCAAAAGACAAATAGGAACATCTGTTTCTTTCTTTATTGGCGGAAGAGCTGACAGTAGAAAATTAGGTGCTGCTAGTTATAATACAATGATATGGACACAAAACAACATTATCTCTTACCAGATATAGGATGTTGCTGTGGCCTTTGTTCTCTCTGCCAAATTGACGAGTGATTGGCAGAAATCTGCCCTTTATTTAAAGGAACTTTTGGCGTGACAATAGGGAAGCTGTAACCATCCTTCTCTGCACACACATTTATTTTACTTTAAATTTTTTAAAAAAAATGATAGGCTGGTGATCAGTGAGACTGCAGCAAAGAGAAAATCCTAGAAGTGACTACACATTCAGAGTAGGAAACAGGCTGATGAGTGGGCAAATCAGTTCATCCTCTCTCATTTATTCTGCATTTACATTTAATACATAAAGTGACCTCTTAGTTACAATAGTGCAACCAAATGAACAGGCAGAGACAGTAGGGAGCAATAGAAGGAACTGGCTTAATGGGGGAGGGATGATAAAACACTACCAATAAGAAAGACCACAAGAGAACAATCTCACAGCAATGGCTTGAGAAAAGTTTTTAGTACTTTCCATCTTCTTGGCAGCTTAGCTTATGAGAATAGATTGGTACACCCTTTCCTATTCTCATTATAAATGGCAGATAATCTGGGAATTGGTTCAGCCTGTGAGGGACCAGATAGCTCTCGATTTTATAGCCCCCAAGAAAATCTGTGGATCACTGAAGTGTCAAAATGGTATTATTCTCCTGAGACAATGAGTACTACAAAACTGAATGATGTTTTCGTCTGATAACTGGAAAATAACAGCTTTGCGATTATCTGTGAAGGATAGCAGGCAGTTACAAATGGTGATCAAAAACACATGTCAGGTTAGATTACAGAGGATTCTAATCACACAAAGATGTCAAAATAAATACACAAATAGTAGAAATTCCTCTTGAATTTTCTAAATAAAGGACAAGTAGATAATTTCTCCTGAAAATGACTGATTGCACCCCAATTAGTCATTTGTGGTAACAATCATTGGTGAGTAAAATAATTACAGGCAGAAACATTACATACATGTTAAAATGAGAACTGACCTCTTTAAAAATTGGCCTATGATATCTAATTAAGCTATGATTTAGGTCAATTTTAATTACACTAATATTGAATCCTACAAGGTAAACTTTAAGTGGGTTAAACAGACTTAAGCCAGCAATTCTTATAACTGGGAAACTGAGCTGTGTATCTGATTCACTGCTCTTTCCAACAATTTGCTTCATTTCATTGTCCAAGTTCCCCCACTCATAAGGACTTTGCCAGGTCACTTGAGTGCAGTATGGGAATAGCTAGTTTTTTTCTCATTTGCCTGAGGCCACTTAGTCAGCAGTTGTGGGCTTGTGTGCATCTAAGCACAGCTACAATGTTGGGGGTGAGGAGATGGTTCTCTACAACATTAAATATGATTAACTGCTTTTAATTTCTACTTACTTCTAGTATGAATTCATTGAACACACACATACACACATATATTAATATGTGTTTAGTGACTCATGGACTCCTAATTAATTTCTACAAATGACCTGTTAACAAAAAGATTGCGAATTTCTCCCTCCCCCTTATCCACACTATGAATTCTGATTCTAGTCCCTAGTGAAAACATAAGATGTTTACTCCATCCCATACAATGTTGTGTATATAACAGGCTGGTGAGAAGGAACCCAGCAAAGGTTACAAAATCAACAGAATAGGATATTAGATTCCTTCCCTCTTTGAAAATTTGACCACACAACTAGCCTAGTAAATGTAAATAGGAAAAATGCTACTTTCTGCTTCTTTTTTCCACATCCCTCTTTCAATTCAGGGAATGGTCCATGAATATTTGAAACATTTACCAAGCAGGAAGGCAGTGCTACCAGTCAGTACTGCAGTCAGGCTGAACCATCAGGGTGGTTTATTGTTATTCACATAATGGATAGAAATGTGAAATGAATTCTCTGACAGATTAGAACCCTGCAGGTATATAATTCTTCTCTGACAACTCTGCATTAGTCACTCTAGTGACTTAATATTTTGAACCTTATTCTGCTTTGCAGAGGGGAAAAAAGGAAAACCTATTTAAAAATATATCTGACCTGACAGCTGGTAGTACCAATGCTTACCTGAAACCAGGTATTATGGAGGCAATTTTGTAATAGGAGGGAAAGGCTGTTCTGATTTAGGGCAAATTGATATAAATGCTTGAAAAGTTTTTCAAAAACAGGTGCATCTCGTCATAATACTTCAGGATATTTTTAAAGTCCCAACTTGTGATTTCATTCATATAGAGAACTCTCAATGGGAAAACTTCCTCTGTCCATGGAGATTGGTCACTGCTTCATAATTTCCAGTCTCAGAGAGTCTGAGATAGTAAGTGGCCTGCCAAGGGAATCAGATAGCTAGGGTATGTCCAAGGTAGGATTTGAACTGAGGTTTTCCTGATTCTGAAGTGAGCTCTCTATTCACTTTTTCAAATTTCTCCCTCATTTGGAGAATGACTTTTAAAAAATTAGAAGAGTCGGCTTGGTTTATAAAGCCATACAAAAGCCCTCACTCCAGAAATGTTGTTGTTGTTTAATATTTGATTATTCTTATAAAGATTACTCACATTGTGGATTATTCATATGATCCAAAGCCAGCCTTCCTGATCCTAGCTGATTTGTCCATTACAGTTCCTAGAATTTCCTCCATTCCTTTTAATCAATCAGTCAAGCAATCAGTAGGTATTTATTAAGCATCTTCTTTAGTTCAACTACTGTTCTAGGGACTGGAGACATAAAGATGAAAAAAGAAACCACCTCCACTCTTGTGGAGTTTACGTTCTATCTGTATAGACATATATAAGTATATACAAAATAAAGAAATGGTGAGTTTTTTGGGGGGAAGAAATACTGAGAGAAGTGATTCATTCCACTGAGAGTCAATCAATCAGTTAACAAATATTTATTAAGAGCTTACTAAATATCAGGCATATTAAATGTTGGAGATAGGAAGAAAGCCAAAAAACATGACTCTTGTCCCCATGAAGTCTAATGCAGTCTAATGAGGGACACAACATGTAATAAGCATACTTTGTGTCTAAGATATAGACAGTAATCTTAGAGGGAAGGCACTAACACTGGAGGTCCTGGGAGTGGAGCAAACAGAAAGATCTATAGAAAGTAGGATGTAAAGGAGGAAGAGAGGAGGTAGAGATGAGAAGGGAGAGCATTCCAGGCAGGAGACTGGAAGTAAAGAAGCACAGAAACAGGAAATGGAGTGTGAAAGGAATAGTGAGAAGCCAATGTCATTGGAACTTTAACTTCACGGAGAAAAATAAAATAGAAGGCTAGAAAACTAAAAAGAAGCCAGGTTGCAAAGAATTTGAAAAGCCAAAGAGAGGATTTTATATTTGACTCTCCCAGAGGTAATGGACAGCCAGTGGATTTTGTTGAGTAGTGGGGAGACATAGTCAAAACTAAATTTGGGGAGATTGCTTTGTCATTTGAGTGGAGGATGGGTGTGGTAAAGGGAGAGACTTGAAGAGGGAAGAATACCAGAAGGCTAGTGGAAATATCCAGGCTTAAGGTGATAATGACCTGAACCAAAATGGCAATCATGTGAGTAGAAAGAAGAGGACAAATAGCAGAGATGTTGTGAAGGTAGAAATAACAAGACTGGGCAACAGTTTAGAAATGTAGAATGGATAAGAATAAGGCATCAAGGAGGAAACCTATGTTGTGAAGCTAGGTGAAAGATCATAGTGCCTTCGACACTAATAGGGAAGATCAGAAGAGGAAACAGTTTGTTGAGAAAGATAATGAGTCAGGTTTTGGACATGTTTATTTCGAGATGTCTAAGAGGTAGCTCAAGATTAGAAGAGAGGTTAAGATTGGACAGAAAGATCTGTGGATCTTCTTTAGAGATGATAATCGAACCCACTGGAACAGTTTGCCAAGCAGGATAGTTCAGATAAAAACACAGGTATTCTTAACCTCTTTTTTTTAGTATATCTCTCAACAATAATGCTTTTCCAAAATGTTTGCTTCCATTATAATCTACTCTTCCCCAGATTGCCAGGATTTTAAGCCTTTTTCTGGGCTTTAAGACTTGACTGACAATATTAATGATATGGCCCTTCTTCTCCATATGCTCAATAAGCTGTCATTCCCATCTTCAAATCAAGGGCTTAAGTGTCAGCACAACACCCTGAGGGATCAATCTCAAGGCTCTGGAAAAATGGAATATATCTACTTGTCACAAAAATGTTGGGGATCTTTGATCTTAGTCCAACCATCTTCCTTTCCTACCCTTCTCCACTCACCATATATCTTGTTTTACAGAAGAGACTCTTTTGGCTTAGACAAGATAAGTTTTGGAAATAGTCCATTTTGAGTTTGTGTCTTAAAAGGTGTGAAGAAAAATCTTGTTACCCCAAAACTCTTTTCCTTCCAAAAATGAATGTATCCATCTATTGTCATTTTCTTCTCTCCTCCACGAGCCAGATGATGCTGATCCTAAAACCACACTCTTCCTCTTCCAACCTTATTAATGGTGAATAATCAGAAATTTATTATAACACTTGCTCCCAGTCAGATGGCAGGCAATCTTCAGATATCATATGTGTTATCTGCCTAGACATATGGCAGAGTTCAAATTGTTAATTACATACATTAATAGACCTAGTAACTGTAACTGTTATACTCTGCACTAACAAAAAATATGGCGCTGCCATGTTCAATGCTTCATTATTCCCCAAAGAATCCCTTCCTATGATGCTTTATCTTCATTTAAAATGGGCCTTTCATAGGAACAAGAAATGCAATTTAATAGAAATTATTTGTAGCCATTTATTCAATATTTGTTAAATACCCCCCATGAAAAAAGAAATAAAGAGCGGTATCCAAAAAGAATTTCTGTCCTTGTACTCTGGTGGTAGTGGTAAATATAACACTTGTGCACAAGATATATTTTTTATAATATCTTGTTTATTTTTTATCAGAGATGAGATTTATATTAGAAACCTATTACCCTAGAGATGAAAAATTGATCAAGAGTAAACAGTTTTTTAACACAAGGAGCAAGAGTTTCCTATCAACTGAAAATAACGCAAAGAAACAAACTCCTCTGTTATTTTTGGCTTACTTTTTTAAAAATTCCTTCCTCTTCTGAGTCTTCATTGTTAGCTCACAGAGACATAGGATTCTCTACATGGGGGCAATAAAAGTTACAGAAAGTGGCCTTATTAAAGGAAGAGAAAAATGATAAATGTCCAAGATAAATAAGTCCATTTCTTTATTAGGTGGCATTATACAGTAGGAAAAAATGTAAGATTAGGGTTCAGAGGATCTGGATTGGAAAATCCCAGCTTGACCATTTACTACCCACATGTCCTTGGCAAGGTGCTTTTCCTCCATGAGCTTCCAAAATGAGGGGGTGGGACCAGATGACTTCTGAAAATCCATTTCTAAATTTATGATTTTATGATACTATTTTGGGAATAAAGGGGCTGACAATTTATCTTATTTTTCAGAAACTTGGGGAAATTTTTTGCTGGAAAGGATTTAGATGTGGCTAGAATGGTTATTTTAAAACATTTGGAAATTTTCAGCATGGTAATTAAGAAGGGACACTGACAATAGTGGGATACTGAGTGGATAAAGGAGAGTATGTGATGATGGTATGATTTTTTCTTCCTTTGTTCAGCAGCATGTGTGTAGGAGTGAAAGCTTCCAACGGTGGGAGTGATCCAAGGCTGAGGTTTAACTGGGAATAATTGCTATATGATAAAGGTTGTAGGGATTCAAGAGAAGAGGACAGTGTAAAGTTGATTTGGTTCATCAATGGGTCAAGGTGAGAAGAGGAGAGAGTGTTTAGTGCAGGGAAGTGACCCGAGAGAGTTGAGGATTCAAGGGACTGGAAGTCATGGTATGGATAAAGTGTGGGGTTTTGTAAAGGAAAGAAGAGGGAGAGGTGAGTAGCCAATAGATTATAGTCAGATAAAAGGATTTCAGGAATCTTGAAAATAGAAGTGGTGCATTTGTAGGTTATGAGAATATCTTTGTGTGTGGCTGAGGTAAGAAGGAATAGTTTATGGAAAGTGAGTAAACTGAGGAACTGAGTGGTTAGGAGAGTGAATACATAAGTTGAAATCCTCTAATATGAGGGCAGGAATTGGGGAGAACAGAAAAAAAACATGCCAGGTATCAAATTTATTGAGGAAAGAAAGGAGTCACCTAGGGGTTTTAGAAAATAGCTACTAGGATTTTGATTGGTTTATAGACAAAAAATTCTATGGACCTCAAAGGAAGAGAGGTTACTGAGTAATG
The DNA here is from genome assembly GCA_028646575.1 of Pseudocheirus occidentalis. Taxonomy (NCBI): domain Eukaryota; kingdom Metazoa; phylum Chordata; class Mammalia; order Diprotodontia; family Pseudocheiridae; genus Pseudocheirus; species Pseudocheirus occidentalis. The sequence continues at coordinate 193,295,128 of CM053595.1, read as the reverse complement.
GAGAAAAGGGAAGATCTTGGAAGCATCAATGGGAGATAAAGGATATTCTAACTCCCTCACCTGAACCAATGAGCTGAGGAGAATGAATGAAGGTATAGCTAGTGCTGGATAGGGTAGCCAGGAAGACGGTGTCATGAGAGTGAAGCTAAATTTCAGTAAGTTAGTGGATGGAAGGAGTGGAAGAAAAAAATTATTTGAGCTGAAGGGAAGTTTGTTGCTTATGGAACAATAAACCATTCCAGAGGGCACAGTGGGAAAGTTTGGGGGAATTAGGTTGAAACTTTGGGGTGGGAGGGTTGAAGGGAACAGGAATTAAAAATGAGATTATCACACACCATGTGTGATAATGTTCATCGATGACTAGAGGGTACCACTCTTCTACCCTCAAAGGACATGTGCAGCAGGAGATGGGAGGGAGGACAGAAGTCAAAGGGAGGGTTGCGCTTCTTTGCATTGGAGGATCTCCACATCTCAGTTGGAAGGTTGAGTTGGCAGCAAGAGGTAGAAGCTGCCTTGTGCTGGGATAGTTGGAAATGTTTGCACTGGTACAGATGGAAGATGCCTGGCCCTGGCCCTGGTCCTTGCAGCCTTCCATCAGGGGAACATGCTACACCCAGAAAGAAATAAAAAGCAAAGGAGATGAAATATTCCTTATATTTGGTGGGGTTCAGGAAATGGAGAAGCTTGGGACACTTAAAAGCTAGATTTATTGAATCACAGGGTAATAGCTGATAGAAAGGACCCTGATAGTCTTCTAATCCAGCAGCCTAATTTCACATAAGATTACTGAGTCTCAGAGAAATGAAATTATTCTCCCCAGGTCACAAAGGCAGTAAGTGGCAAAGCCAAGATTCAAGTTCAGCTTCTCTAAATATAATCTAACAAGCTTTCCACTACACCCCTGGCAAACAAAGAAAGAGGCCATATGGAAATGTTATTTCAATTCTCAGGGTCAATGAAAATTAGTTTTGCTTCAGAATTTGCTTGGGCTCTAAACTCACTGCTAAATATTGATTATGCCTTATTTTTGGTCTTGAATCTTTTCAACTGCCAAACAAATATTCTAACTGAATAAGAAAAATTTTCTTGGAGACATCTACAGTTAGTTTAGATATTATGTTCAACCATATTTTTTTCAGTTAATAGTATTTGTGGTCAATAGCACAGGACTGTTGAAAAAGTTGTTTGACAAACTGAAGGAATAATAAATGCTGTACAGTTTCAGGATAAACTGAAACTCATGGACAGCTACAGAAAATAAAATTCTCAAGTTCCAGAATGGTATTAGTCAAGACTGAATTTTGCATTTGGTCACCATGCCCATGAAATAAACCTTCACTCACAAAAGAACAAGCCTTACAAAAAGACCCCAGAGGGGGACCTTAATAGCCAAGGGAAGTCATGTTAAAGGACATAGATAAACAATGAACTGAAAGAGTGATTAAAAAGCAAAGCAGAAGTCTAGGTTCATTGTACACTCATTTAAGAGGTGATAGACAAGGAAATCTGACAGTAGTTAAGCCCAGAGAGAAAAGCAATTTTCTATGACTGCTGTTAAATAAATATCGGGTTTCTAGAGACCTGGTTACCACAGTCTTAACATTTTGTTGTAAATTAACAAACAAAAAAAAGTGAACCTCACATTTGCTTGAGGCTACAACTTAACTTGAAGCTGGACATAAACAATTTTGGGGGTAATCCTTTGGCCTATTGTCCAACAAATCGGAAACGTAGAATTGAATAACACCAATAATTTTTAAAAATTAGCACCAGTTTTCTTAAAAGTGCAAACCTGCTGTTTGTCTTCACTTCTCCATATATTTCTCTGTTTCAGACCATCAGTACAATTTAATTCCATAAAATGTTGTTTCTGTGGTCCTCCATTATTTAGACAATGACAGCCACTAAATCCCCATTGAAATCAGCATGTCTGCTTACCCATTTTCATTTCACAGTCACAATGGACAGGCACCATATGTCTCTCTCTTTTTTTTGTTCTTTTTTTTTAGTTAGTGTTATTCTACTCCCCTCATTCTCTTCTTCTTCTCCTCAGGGTTTATAATCTCCTTTTTAATGAAAGTCTTTCAACTTCCCTGTACTTTTCAACTACTTTTTTTATTTGTAAAATCATAGAAACACAGAATCCTAGAGTCTGATTGGGACATTATAGAATAGACCATCTAATCAACTTCATGCTTGGTTTTACAACATTCATGTGACTTTTTTCATAAATAACTCCAGTTATGGGGATATAACTATCTCACAAAGCAACTGATTCCCTTTTCAGACACCTGTAATTAAAAGAATTGGGACAGCTAGATGGCTCAGTGGATAGAATGCTGATCTTGGAGTCATCTCATTTTCCTTAGTTCAAATCTGGCCTCAGACATTTACTAGCCATGTGATGCTGGACAAGTCACTTAACTCTGTTTGCCTCAGTTTCCTCCTCTGTCAAATGAGCTTGAGAAGGAAATGACAAACTACTCTAGTACCTTTGCCAAGAACAACCCAAAGGAGGTCAGGAAGAGTCAGAAACTGAAAACAACTGGACAACAATACTCATCTTCCCAATTTCAAATCTGGTCTCAGACATGTACTAGTCACTAACTTTGCCTCAGTTTCCTCATTTGTAATATGAGCTGGAGAAGGAAATGGAAAACTACTCTAGTACTTCTGCCAAGAAATCCCCAAATGGTCTTAAGAACTGAGACACTGCTCCTCTATCTGTCTCCAGGTGGGTCCACCCACATGCAGATACACCCACATATGAGTATTAAATGGTGGGGGCATTAGGAAGGTTGAGAACCACTGCTCTAAATGATTCATTCATTCCATGGAAACACACTGTAAATGATTTTGACCACTGTAAATGGCATTGACTAGTTCAGTCTTCTGGAATGATACAGGACAAGATTAACTCATAGTCTAGTCCTTCAAATATTATGACCTTCCTAAGTCTTCCCTTTTCCAGGCTTAACTCTTCCAGTTTCTTAAATGAATTCTCTTCATAAGATCATAGAATTTGAGAATTGAAAGGGACCTTGTTGGTCATCTTATCCAAACCATTTATGAATGGACATGGGCACTAGTCCCCTGGCTATTTTAGTCATTCTGCTGGATATGTATCATTTTGTGAAAATTAATCCTAATATACTGAAAACATTTTATACAGGATATTCCCCCATATCAGATGGTGCCAACTTTGGGAATAATCAGTCTTGCCTGTTTCCACTTTCTTTTGGAAATCTTTCATAAAAGTCATAGGGTGATTTTAAGATCTTGGTCCAACAGTCCTGGTAGAAGACAAGAGGAAATACAGGCAAAAAAGGAAATGAGGATACCCTCTGAACCCTAAGATACAATGGGAAAGGCTGAAGCATGTGGCATATGTCTTTTTGGTACTAAGAGAGGAGACAAATGGAATGGACTTTATCATAAGCCTACATAGGATTAAAAATAGATAGTTATTTGAATGTGGAAAAGTAGAAGATATTCTACAGAGGCAGCTAGGTGGCATAATGGTTACAGTGCTGGGGCTGGAATGAGGAAGACCTGGAAATCCAATCTCAGATACTAACTGGTTACATAATCCTGGGTGAGTCACTTAACTTTTGTATGCCTCAATTTCCTGAACTGTAAAATGGAAATGATAATAGCACCTACCATCCAGAGCTGTTGTGAGGATAAAATAAGAAAAGATTTGTAAAACCTTTATCATGGTGCCTGGCACAGTGCCTAATTAATACTTCTTTTCTTCTTATTCTTATAGCTTTGGAGACTTCTTTTACATCTGTGAGGGACAGAGTTGTGGGTCATCTATCCAAGGGGACATTTCAAAAGAATGAAGATAAAGGTATACTGTGAGCTATAAACATATCAGGCTTAGGCAAAGTATTTTTCTTTTAAAAAATCAGCTGTGAGAGAACTGGTCCCTTAAGGAAGAAGGCAATGACATCTTCTAAACTCTGGAAGAGCTTAAGGAAGCCAGCAAAAGAAGTGAACTCTAGGAAACAGGTACATGAATGATACTGCCCTTGGGGGCTGAGTTACAGGAAGAAGAATTTCAGCAATACTAAGAACTGAGCTACAGAAGCCAGAGTTCTAGTAAGTCTCAGAGCTCAGTTGCAACAGGTACAGAGCAGAGAGTGACCAGAAGCAATGATCAGAGACACCTGGGGAGAATGACCTTGGAAAGTATTGGCAGTCTCACTAATAAGGAGGAACCATCACTGCTTCTTCCCTGCCAACCTCTAATGAAACCCACACAGGGCACTACTTAAAGTCCCAGAAAATATATAAGAATCTGTGGGAATTATTGCTTTTGTTTCTCTAGAATAGCCACTGCCCACAAAACTCCTACTGAGTCCTAAGCCAGATTAATATAGTTAACTAAATAAATGAAAATATAATGCAACATAGATGTTAATTTGTGATTTTCTAAATCAATATGCCACCTACAGGGATATTTCTATTTGAGTTTAATACCATTGCTCAAGAGGACCAGATATATTTCTATATCTGAATATACATTTTATATATATACACACATATGTATATACAAATGTGTATATACATACATGTATATACAAATGTGTATATACATACATGTATATTTTTATGTTTACATGTAGACACATATTTATCTATATAGAGGTTGAAATATATATGTATATAACTATAGACACTGTGTGTATTTGTGTGTGTGTGTGTGTGTGTGTGTATTCTATGTAATAGATAAGTATATGTGAGTCTGGTTACTTTTAAGGGGAACTGTTGGGTAGAGTGCCAGATCCTGACATTTCCAAGTATGCACTTCCTTTCACATTCAGATAAAAGTACATTATCACAGACACTAAGACTTACAACAGAATGGTTTCACCTCTTGCGGCCACATTCTATAACGGGGCATACCATACAGGAGCTCAGGCAATGAGTCTTTCTTAGGGTTTGACTATATGCCTATCACATGATGGGTACTGCAGGAGATATAAAATAAATAGATAATATCTGATTCCATTCAAACAGTTAGGGCAACAATGCACAAGCAGGCATTACATAGAGAACAACGAAGCATCAAACTGTGTGGTACAGTGGAAGATTAGTGAAGGGAGGGATGGCGTGAACTCCAGAAGCTCTCATGAAGAAATTAGGACTTGCCGTTAAAAGATTCATTTAATGGAGGTGATGTCAAGCAAAGCAATCAACATAAGCGCAGCTTGTTTGAAAGGCGGTGAGGTTTGCTTAAGTGGAGTAGAATACTGACGTAGAAGAGAAATGGGAAATAAGAATGTATTTTGAACGCACTGGTCAGATTAAAGAAGGCCTCTGATGATAGATAGCAGATTTTAGACTCAAGTTTACTTACTTCAGTTCCACAAGCATTTATTAAATTCTTACTGTGCACAGAGCATGGTGTAGGATAGGAGGTAGAGGTGGAGGGAAGTGGAATAAAACTGGACCCTTAAGTCATTATAGCCCAATTCCAATTCTAGCTTGACACAACTCACTGTATAACCTTAGACAAGTCACTTTCCCCTCTCTTGGCCTCTGTCTCCTCTTCATTAAAAGAAAGGAGTTGGACTAGATGACCTCCAAAGTCCTGAAAATTTCAGTGACTGTCAAGAGATTGCAATTTCTAGTCAAGTGATGTTATTCCTTTTATGAAATTGAATCGGTTTTAATATCCCAGAACTATAAAACTCTTTATGTTTTGTAAATAGTTCAAGAAATATTTACCACGTGACAGGATTTAGTCCATCTTCCCTCTGTTGACCAGGGTCAGGACAAGGCTACGTCTTATGGCAGTGAATATCAGCAGTCAGGATGTAAACATTCATTAAGTGCCAGGTATGTGCTAAGCATGAGGGATACAAAGAAAGCTTACAGACAGTTCCTGCTCTCCAGGGGTGAGAAAATATGCGAACAACTATGTATGAACAAGATATAGACAGGATAAATTGGAGATAATCAACAGAGGGAAGGTATTAGAATTAAGGACTGGGAAAGACCCCCTGTGGAAGGTGGAATTTTAGCTGGAACACAAAGGAAGCCAGGGGAGCTAGGAGGCAGAGATAAGAAGGGAGAGAGACTATGAAAATGCCTAAAGTTGGGAGATGGAATGTCTTGTTTGATAAACATGTAGCAGACCAGGAGTATAATGAATAAAAAGGCTGGAAAGGTGGCAAGGCCAGTAGGTTATAAAGGGTTTTGGAAATATGTGTTTTCCGATGGTCTTAGGTGACCCCTGTGAAAGGGTTGTTGGACCCCCAAAGGGGTCGTGACCCAGAGGTTGAGAACCATTGGATTATAGGGTGCCACCAGAGGCGGGGAGAGACAGACAGAGAGAGAGAGAGAAGGGAAGGGGAAAAGGGGAAGCGGGATGACATGCTGGTCAGGAAAACTTTGAGGTCACTGGTTGCTCAGTGGAGGATGTATTGGAGTGGGAAAAGAACTATGGTAGAGAGCCCAACTAGCAAGCTATTGCAATAACCTGGGTGTGAAGTGCTGAAGGCCTGCATCATGGTGGTTGAAGGGTAAGAAAGAGTGAGGAGCTGAGAATGAATCCTAAGTCCTGAGCTTGGATAGTAATGGAGAAGTTTAATAAAGGGATAGGTTTGAGCAGAAATATATTAAATTCAGTTTTGGATGTCGAGGTTAAGATGTCTACAAGATATCTAGTAATTTCAAGAAAGAGAAGACAGATACTATATATTTTATTTTGAGCATCCTCCAGAAATCTGATTTGTCCCTACTGGAATCTCATTCCAGCTTGAACGTTATCACTCTATGTAAATTTACAAGATAATCAAATTATCATTAATGCTGTCAATCTGTCAGTCACCACATAGCTGAAAGTCTAAGGATCTCTGTCTATCCTTGTGATGGCAGATTGTTATTGTCAAAAATTATCTGGGAAAAATATTCAGTCAAACTGCTTGTTCTACAGGATTGAAAAATTATTTTAAGATTGAACTGGCCATTATAAATATCTATTTGGTTTTGACTGAAGATGTACAGCAAAGGAAATATAGTAAATTGTATTTCTTTTCCTGATATTTCCAGTTCTTTTTTCCCCTTTCTTCCTTCTTGCCATTACAATACAAGACTTTTGAATACATATTGTTGTTACTTCTCCTTTATTTCTGCTTTCCCATAGCTCTTTTGTGTGACTTCATTTCTAGGTCTGCATGGGAATCTGTGTTTGTGCCTGAAGTCCTAGCTGCTTGAAGTGTCTCTGTGTCTGAATTTAAAAAGCACCCAAAACACATGGATTCACATAGAGCTGGCAGGGTCCTAGGTATTGCTCCTACTCATGTAGAAAATGGAATGCTAATGAAACATCTGTGTTGTCTTATCCTAGTGATATTATTCAGAGATTTCTTATATGTGATAATGGTAGGGGGAAAGAAAGAGAAAAGAGGACTGTGGAAGAGGTGGTAAATACAGGTGGAATTAATGCAAATGTGAATCAGTGAGAGTGATCCAGTTTGGTATAATAGAAAGAGATCTATTTTTGGGGGGCTAACTTGCTCTGAAACTGTATGGAAGTCGTTTGACTTCTCAAGACCTTATTTTCCTCATCTATAATATGAGGGGACTAGATTAGGTTATTCAAATCACTTCTGTAAAAATTTATTAGTCACTCAATTCCTCAACCTCTTTGACTCCAATGACCTCCTTCCCTATGCTATTTTCTACTTACATGATGACATATTATTTCACCATCTGTTAAAATCACATCACTGCCAAGATCAGGAATTCTGAAGCTCCAGGATCTGCTCATAACATTATCCTTCAATCTTTCCTATTAACTCTTTCAAACTGAATCCTTTACATGGACTCTTTGGCATTGGTCCTTGCCTTTTCTCCTGGTTCATCTAACCAATTCTGGCTTCATTTTCCTTTGTACCAAACTCTGCATTGCTTGTCCCCGATTTTCTGCTGTTCCCAACTGCTGAGTATTCTCTACAGTCTGATATCTGTGCTTCTGTCTCTATGCCACTGAAGGCACAAAGTTGAGGTGATTTCATCCACTACAAATTTATAGGACGTAATATCAGCTGTGCCTTCACTGCTGCTCAACAATCATACTATACTCATATAAACACCAAATGTTCCAAAACTTTTCCTCTCCTCTCATGCCCAACAGCACCCACCTCCACATATATACCAGATGGCTCAGCCTCCTACATAACCAACAAGATTGAGGCCATACAATATGAGTTCCCCTACCTCCCTATCTCAATTCTCCAAAATGTCCCTGTACCATTACCCACTCTTTCCTCCTTTACTTAAGTCATAGAATTATTATTTCGCAGAATCACTGAATAACAGAAATTCAGAGTTGGAAGCAACCTTAGTGGCCAAACAGACCAAACCATGACTGTACAAGACATTTGGCAAATGCTCAACCAGATCTTGTTTGAAGTTCTCCAGTGAGCAGGGATCCATCATTTTTCAAAGCTTCCCATTCCACTTTTGGATGGTTCTAAATTTCAGGAAAAATTTCCTGGTATTAAGCTTAAATATTCCTATGTGACTTACACCCATTAATTGCTCCAGGTTTTGCTCTTTATGGCTAGGAAGAAAAGCCCTCATCCTTTTTCTACTGGGAACCTAAACACCCACTGAAATCATATGTCTTCATCTTTACCTGAGCATGTTCTATCTTCTCTGCCATCTGCTACCATTCCATCCTCTAAACTACATCTCCAGAGACCATATCTAAGAGGAGCTAAGCTCTATTTTCCATGACTCCTAGGAACCACCTATTCACCTGCAATTTTTGAGTCTGTCTAATACATTAAGACCCTACGCCCAACTTTCAACCTCTTCTTTTGAGAACTATAATCAGATCACGACTGCCATTGCCTCTGGAAAGGATGTGCTGCTTGATTGCTTTATTATTCCCCCTTACTGTCGTTGTGACTTCCATGACTATAACTCCGTTCCTTGGATATCACTCTTCCATATGTATTATTTCTCCAATAGAATGTAAGTTCACAAGAACTAACTGCAGTGCTTACTACATAGAGTTTAACAATATTCATTCATTCATCCCAAATGACAGCTCTTCAAATACTTAAAAACAGGTAAGATGTCCCCCTCTCCCATGAGTTTTCTCTAGGCTAAATGTCCCTAGTTCTTTTCACTAAGGGTTTGAATTTGGTTGACTTCCTTTGGACATTTTCCATTTTGTTGATTTTTTTCCTAAAATGTAGCATCCCCCAACTTAGCATTTTACTTAACATATGATATAACCATTGTAAGAACAGTAAAGCTAGCATTTCCCTATTCCTGGACACTTGCTCTCTTAATTTGGGCTAACACTGACTCATGTTAATTTTACAATTCATTAAAGCTTCTAGATCTTCTTTAACTGCATTCCCAAGTTCTTGACTTGTGAAGATGAATTTTTTGAACTCTAGATTTGATATTTATTGCACTAAATTTCACTTTATTAGATTCTGTCTAATGTTTTAATCTGTCTTCTCTTGGATGCAGTTATAACATATTGGCTGTTCGTTAATTCACCCATCTCTATCCATCCATTTACATATTCATATTTCTCTGAATGCCTCATATATATTATTTCTTATTACCTGCTAATAGTCTTATATTCCTATTATCAATTGGTCCTTCTTATATGTTTGTGAGGCCTACAGAACATTTTCAGCCTCAAACCACTGCAGACCTTGTCCCTAGCTCTACCATGATTCCAAGGGTGGGTGTGGAAGGCATAGTAAACAAATTATGTTTAATAGTGGGGATGAAATTAGTTCCTATATTATAGTCATATTCTGTTGTCTCAGCAGCAATTGATCACTGAACAGGAGTTGATTAAGCACTCTGTTAAGTGCTAGAGATACAAAGACAAAAACAAAACAATAGCTGACCTTGAGGGGGTTATATTTTGTCAGGGAAGACAACAGACATAGTAGAAGTATATGAAGAATATACACAATAGACACAAATGTCAGTCTTTGGAAGGAGGCTACTAGTGTCTAGGGCAAGCAGGAAAGGTGGCATGTAGAAGGTGGCACTTGGCCTGAGTCCTGAGGGAAAGTAAGGAGTCCAATAGGTGGAAATGAAGGGTTTATGAATTACAAATGTGGCAGACACCCAGTGCAAAAGCAGAGAGTTGGGATCTGGAACACTGGATAGGAGAAAAAGTAATTTGGTGAATATTCTTAGAGTGGGTGGAAGAATGAAATGTGTAAGATAATTTCAGAGGCGGTAGTGGGGATGTTATTCTGTGAAGAGCTTCAAATGGCAACAGAGGAGGTTATATTTAATCCTAATGGTAACCGGGAGCCACTGGAGAATCTTGTTCAGGGACCCAATCAGACCTACACATCTGGAAAATCACTTTGGCATTATGCTGAGGATGGGTTGGAGTAGGAACATATGAGATAAAGCATCTAAATAGGATCCTATTGAAATAATCTGACCAAAAAAGGATAAGGTTATGATCTAAAGAGGTGGCTATGTGAGTAGAAAGAAGGGAATATATAATTATAGAGAGAAAAACAAAAATAGTTGGCAACTGACTAGATATGTGAGGTGAGTGTGGAGAGTTGAAAATAATAATGAAGTTGAAAGCCTGTATAAAAGGTAATATGGAAGTACTGTCTGACTATGTGTAAATTTGGTAGAAAAAGGTAAGTCCTGTTTTATATATACTAATTCTGAGACACTTACTAGACATCCTTTCAAAAATATCCAATAGGCATAAGTGATGATCCTGAGCTTCCAAAGGCTTATCTTTATGGCGTATAAGCCCTACCATATCATATGAAGCTGAAAAGATTTCAAGTATCAGTCTGACAACAGAATATATATTTGTCATCCTAGGTTCAGTCTTAGAAAATTCAGAGGGATTTATCAAAAGAAACAAGAGAGGTAAACAGTTGGGGAAGGTGATGGTAGTAAGACTCAAGTGTTGCGTTATTCATTAAGAATGAATAGTCACAGCTCCCTTAATCTCTGAAATATCATGTTCCAGGCCCTTTTTGAATCACCTACCCAGCAAAACTGAGTATAATGTTCCAGGGAAAAATACGGTCATTCAATGAGATGGAGGACTTTCAAGCATTCTTGCTGAAAAAACCAGAAATGAACAGAAAATTTGACATTCAAACACAAGATGCATGAGAAGGTAAACATGGGAAAAAATCATAAGGAACTTATCAAAGTTGAACTATTTA
>CM053595.1:193245317-193283421 GCA_028646575.1 Pseudocheirus occidentalis | reverse complement strand
GCTACAACTTTACTTTCATTTACTCTCATTGAATTTGGCTTAGGGAAGGAATGACATAAATTCTAAACTGGGTATCATGCCACACAGGAGAGTAGGGGGAATGGGGATGAGAGGGGGGATAACGGAGGGGAGGGCAGGGTCGGGTCTGGGGGATGGTTGCTCGAAGCACACACTTTAGTAAAAGGACAGGGACAGGGTAGAGAACAGAACAAGGGGGGGGCAGGATATGAAGGAGGGATATATAATCAGCTTCTCACAATATGTCCACTGGGGAGATGTCCTGTGTAAGTACACATGTACAGACTGTATTGAATTGCTTGTCCTTCCAGTGGGGATGGGGCATAAGGGAGGAACCGAAAGAATCTAGAATTGAAAGCTCTATAATACATGCAACTTGGAATTAAGATATACAGGGACTGGGGAAGGGAGACCCTCCCTGCCCTACAAAAAAGTTAGAGTGGTGTTGGAAGAGGGCATAAAACAGAGCAGATCGGGGGAGGGGCTTTACAGTGCAATCGCTGTTTTGGGGTTAGGGGTAGAGGAAATATGGGGAGAAATTTGTAACTCAAAATCTCATGGAAATGAATGATGTAAACAAGAAAATTTAAAAATTTAAAAAAAGAATTAATAGTCATGTAAAGTATTTTTTTAAAAAGTAGAAGCATGTAAGTGAGCTATTTATGATAAAATCGGCAGATCTTATAATGATAATATATTACAGAATTTCTAGTACAAAAAGAAGAAATAAAGTAGGAGAGTTTGGGGAAAGAGCAGAGAGTCTGGCAGAGAGGAATGATACAGCAGCCAATGGGGAACTTCAATTATCTGGGCATCTGCTGGAGATCTTTCTCTGTCAAAGGTAAAGCAGATAATCATTTCTGACTTGCCTTAATGATAATTTCATTTTTCAGAGGTGGAGAAATCAACAAAAGGAAATTGTTTTCTGGAAATGAATCAACAACGAGGAAGAGATAGACATCCAACGTTCATTTAAATGATGAAAACTTTAGGGGAAACTGACCTCTCCATTTTAGAATTAGATAGAGGAGAGGAAAGACACAAATAATCTCACTTAAATCCTAGGAAAAGGGGGAGGTATTTAAATGGTCTCATGTGGAAGCACAGGAAACACCTAATTAAAAAAAAGAATATATGTGTGTACACATATGTACATATGAAAACGTTGTGGTTCTTTACCTTTAAGACTGTTTAGAGTGCTCAAGTTCAGAAGTGGTGGGGATTGGTAAAAACCAAGGACAATAAAGATTTTACTATTTTCTTTTTTTTCAGTCTATATTGGCAGGGGGTATTAGAAAAGAGCTAGAGGGGCGGCTAGGTGGCGCAGTGAATAGAGCACCAGCCCTGGAGTCAGGAGTACCTGAGTTCAAATCCGGCCTCAGACACTTAACACACACACAAAAAAACTAGCCGTGTGACCTTGGGCAAGTCACTTAACCCCAATTGTCCTCCAAAAAGCAAAAAAAAAAAAAATTTAAAAAAAAAAAAAGAAAAGAGCTAGGACAGGTGCGTTGGGTGGAGAAGATAGTGAAAAGCAATGATGGAAGAAGGTAAAGTTCTTTAATTTGTATTTTGCTTATATTGTCTTTACCAAGGAGAATGATCTTTGAATTGAAATGAATCCATGAAAAGAGAGAGATAATAAGAAAAATATCTAGGGGCTCTTAATGAATTCAAGGCATTAGGTGTAGAAGAACCACATCCCAAGGTAATGAAAGAACTGGAGGATGTGATACTGAACATTCAGTTACTACTGAAAGCTTGTGGAAAATTTAGGAGGGACTTGAAAAAGGGCACATGCCCTGATTTTCAAAACAGAGGCTAGTGGACCACAGGCCATACTCTACAAAGACTAGGGAGTGAGCTTGATTTTAATTCTTGGAAAAATTCTAGATGATTATTAAAAGTAGGGCTAGTGTACACTCAGAAACGGAAGCAATCCTCCCCAAAGAGCTTGATTTTATACCGGACTAAAGTTACTTCTTTTTATGATAGGAAAGCTAAAGAGAATGTGAACTCTTAAGGAAGGCACTATTTGATTTCTGTCTTTGTATCCCTAGCACCTAGCACTGTGCCTAAAGCACACAGTAGTAATTTAATAAATGACTGGGATGTGTTTGTGCATGTATGTGTATGTCTGTGTGCATATGTATATGCATATGTATGTGTATATGTGTGTATGTGTATATATGACATATAGTTACATATTATATTAATGTTATCTATATATCTATGTATAGCTATATATAAAACATACACACCAATAAATATATGTGTGTAGGTATATGCATGCATGCATATGTGTATATATGTGCATGTGTGTATATCTATATCTATCTATCTATCTATCTATCTATCTATCTATCTATCTATCCATCTATATGTTTGTATACTGCCACTGGGAATTTGTTTTTCTTGAGAAAATCTTTTTTCTGTTAATTAAAAACTCTTTAAAATAGAAGTTGGGATGCTATAGATATGGACTACCACACACATTTACTCAATGACAATGTTACTTCTGAAGCCTATCCCTAGGGTGATGCTTGGAACTTAAAAAAGATCCTATCAGATAAACATGGCTATTGCACCCAAGATGCCAGACATAAGGAGACAGACCCATCACAATTGATTCTTCCCTTCTGCTCAAAGCCATATTTGTCAAAGATTGAAGCCAATTTTATCAACATGCCAATAATAACAATTCTACATCTTCCCACCTGAACATTCTAGCCAAGTTCCACCCTTGCATGCCAGAATGGAGTACAATCATTAGTTATATAGCTGTTTATCTGCTTCCAAGTGTCTGCTAGGTTACCCTCTGTGCTAACACTCTTTTTAGCAGCCTGGAGGAGCTAATTTCACCTTATAAAGTGCCCACTGTAGGGCCAGAAAAAGATTTAGGTTTTAAGATAAACCACAACACTGAGCTTCTTTCTTCTCCACTCCCTGCTCCCCCCACCAAAGTCACTCCCTGCTAGTACACAGGGCATTTAGACAGCCGGATGCACTGCCCCTCATTAGCCTGAAAGAACGTGGTTGTCTCTGCACACGTAAAGACAGAACCAGTATGATCATAACTTCCCATTAAACCCGTCAGTTGTAGTTCTCCATTGTCTATGCTTTTTGTGTGGGGACAGCAGCTGAGTGGTCTAAGTGATCATTGTAATCAAGACTGTTCTAGACGTATGTGTATAGAGACAGCCTCAGTACTGGTGCTTTCCTAAAGCGCCAACGTACTTGTTCTGGCCTTTTCGGTTGTGTCTAACCTTCAATAGACCCATTTGGGGTTTTCTTGGCAGAGATGCTTGAGTGAATAGCCATTTCCTTCTCCAGCTCATTTTGTACATGAGGAACCGAGGCAAATAGGGTGAAGTGACTTGCCCAGGGTCACACAGCTAGTAAGATGTTAACTCAGGAAGATAAGACCTCTTGACTCCAGACCCAGCACTCTGTCTACTGTACTACTTAGCTGCCCAACCCTAGTAGCAAAAACATTAATCAGGTTAGACATCCTGATATGTAAACACAAGGAAGGCTATTGCTGAGGTGCCACTTGACCAAACCACTCTAGTATCTTTGCCAAGAAAACCTAAATGGGATCAGGAAGAGTCAGATGGGACTGAACAATGAAACACAGCATCTTTATGTCTGTGTCTATATGTATTAAAATATACATGTACACATATATGGGCATATGCATACCTATACACACACACGTAACATCTACATGTATATATGTATACATGTATGCAGATCCTCATATATGGTATCTATTATATATATTTAGTATATATGCTCTATATAAAACATGCATAATATCATAGTATACATGCATTGCTACATATACATGTGCAATACATATGTAATGGTTATCTACATATCTATCTGTTCTTTGTGGAGCTGTGATTTAGGACTGGTTCTAATTACTTCATGAGTCCTCTGATTATACTCACTGCTATGAGTAATTGATAGGCCTTCCTTTTAAAAAAAAAAGCCCCTTTGAATAATGATTGATTTTGGGGTAGCTACACTCTCAGCAATTTGTACCAACAAATCCTTGGCCCCAATCCTATTGATAGGCTTTTACCCTTCTTATGCCATAATGGAGCTTGGATCATAGAAGGCAGCTCAGCTCTTCGACCAGGAAGGTATCTAGGTGGCATAATGAATGGAATGCTGTATGCAGAGCTTGGAAGGACTTAATTCAAATCCTGACTCACACAGTTACTGAGATGTGGGACCTTGAGCAAGTCACCTACCTTTTTTCAGTCTGTACCTATTCTCTACAATGAAGATAATAATAGTATCTATTTTGGAGGGTAGGTACTATTATTTTAAGGATTGAATAAGATTTTATACATATGTATATAAATATATACACACATATGTGTTAGTCTTAAAGTCCTATCAATTCTAGCTATTAGTTCCTAACACCAATATGATCCTATTCCAGATAGTTTGCTGATCTATTCTGGTGACTGGAGTTTCCACACCCTGAAATTTCTTATGCCAATGATATCACAGGCTTATGTCACCTCCAAGACAATAATAAAGTTACTACTATA
Source organism: Pseudocheirus occidentalis (assembly GCA_028646575.1). Lineage (NCBI taxonomy): Eukaryota > Metazoa > Chordata > Mammalia > Diprotodontia > Pseudocheiridae > Pseudocheirus > Pseudocheirus occidentalis. Next base: position 193,278,838 of record CM053595.1, on the reverse strand, counting down.
ATGATGATAAACATTTAGATGTTCAACTTCAAATGAAATTTTAAAAAATAACTAGATCCATATTATAGAAAATGAATCACTGACTTCTGGACTGATAATTCATTTTCTATAATATGGTAGTAATAACCAAAGTAGTATGAGACCCAGAGGTCTGAAAGAAAACAAATCTGACCTTTGGGCAGATGATTTTCTTCAAGCTATTTCCCTCTCCTGGCTGATATAAGCACCCAGGAAAATTTGTTTCACAAAGTTTTTGAATGAGGTACTGAGTATACAACCCATCTTCTTCAGCATTTTTCAACACAAAGACTAAATACTTAGAAAAAACATTCATATGTACATATACCACCTGTCTCTGACCTCTCCAACTTTGTTGTTTTTACAGAGGATAGGTGTGTCTTAATGCCTACACAACAAAGATTATTTTTAGCCAATGGGGATTTCCATGGATAGAGAGTGGAAACATAATTCTAGTGGCCCTAACAAAGGTTTTTCTCTAATGGGAATACAGTAGAAAGATCCCTCTGCATAATATTTTTCAAGCAATAATATCTCTAGAGATAAAGTTATTTTTTAGAATTGACTCTTATGAACCCTGTATAACAAGTTAGGAGGGAAAATAGGAGTACTTTGGGAAGGCGCTTGGGAACTACCGATAATATCTAGGCAATTCTGGTATAGGAAGTTGGTTTTAAAGATTTTTTTTTAAATCATGGCTTTGTTATAACATACAACTGGCAATTTGAAATAAAATAGCAAAAAACTATGAGTATAATGAAAATCAAGACCAGGAAGAAAGGGAATATTAAAAAAAACAAAAAACAACCCAAAACTATTTGTGATTGAAAATTACTATCTAAAGCTATGACTCTTCAAATGCCATCTCTGGCTTTTATTTCTAAAATTATCTCTCCAGAAACAAAGATTGTGCTACAAAACAAAAGGTCAGCTAGGTGGCAAAGCAGATAGAGTACTGGGCCTAGTGTCAAATTTGGCCTCAGACATTACCTAGCTGTATGAACCTGGCAAGTCACTAAATTTCTGGCTGCCTCTAATTATTTCAATTGTACAGTGGGGATGATATTAATAGCACCCACCTCCCAGGGTTGTTGTGAGGATCAAGTGAGAAAGTTTCTGTAAAGCACTTAGCACAGTGCCTGGTTCATAGTGGGAATTTGATCAATGTTTACTTTGTTCCTCCTCCAGTAAAAACAACAACTACCACCACCACTACCACCACCACCACCAACAAAATAACTAAATGGAAGGGATCTCATTCCAGACATTGATACCCAATTATATATTGGTATATTATTACTCTCTAGAAGGTATTTGCATTGTAAACCTAATCTGAACTTCCGGAATGAAAAGTTTTATCTCTTATAAATAAATTTTAAATGTTAGTGAGTAAGCACTGGAGATATTTGGATGGGGGAGATGTGGTTGAAAGGCCTTCTCTATGCCTCTGAAATTATACCATGTAGGCAGTCACCTACCTAATGTGTCAACAGTCTCTGGGGAGGTCCTTTACTAGTACACACTTTCCCCAACTATTTCTTGCAAGCAACCACAGTGATGAGTCTAGAAAATGGGTTCCATGTTCTATTAATATAAACTTCCATTTGTACCACATAGTTAAGATCATGTCTGTTTGATGATCAAAGTTACTATTAGAAATAAATGCCATGTGAACTTACAAGGAAGATGTAAGTAAGGATGGAAACAGTTTGGGTTGTACCAGGGATGTCCAGCACAGTCCCAAACAGAGACCTAGTTTAAGAGTGTCACCCAAGCAGGTCTATCTTGTATGGTATTTCAATGATGGAAATTATCTTTCTGTGAATTCTGATCCTCAGGGTGGCTATTTAGATATTTCTTTGCCAAAGTTTTTGAGCATTTCAAAATGGAAAGGATAAGACAAGGCATTGTTATCTCAAAGAATAAAGCTTCTTTTCTTCACACCTGACTTTTTTCCCCTAAGCTGGTCAATCACTAAGCTCATCTGTGTGATGCCAGAGTCAAAATTATGACTGGCTGATTTTACCCTTGACTGCACTTGTCAAAAAAATTAAATTAAAGAAAATGCTTATGAATATAATGCATGGACTGTTGCCTGGCATTCTTAAAGATAGAATGTCCCTTCTGTCCAGTCAGTAACAGAACAATAAGTTACCTGATAATTTAATACACAGAGAAGGTGATGGGGTAGAATGACAATTCTGCCTTGCAGTCAATGTTTGGTACTTTCCGTCAATGGTTCAGTTGCCTAGGCAAGTACTTTTTCTAACATAACAAAAGAGATCATTAATATCTGAAGGGGCAGGATAAAACTACTTCCATGGGCAAGTCAAATGCTCTTTCTGCCTCCTGAGGAGCAAGTTTAAAACACAAGATTTCTTAATCATCTATGATTGCATAGTTTACTGGATGATATACTTCATACAGTCATGACCTTTTTTTGGAGACATGATATGATAGGGAAAAACAAAACAAAACAAAACATGCTCAATCTCCAAATCACAGAATCTCAGCATTTGAAGGAGTCTCAGGAGACATATCTATATCTGAACAAGAATAGTCTTTATTACATTCCCAACAATGCTCACCCTATCTTTGCTTGAAGTCCCCCTACAAGGACAAGTCCAGTATTTCTTGAAAAAGTCAATTCTAGTTTTGGATAGCTCTAATTCAGGAGGGTTTGACTTTTTTGTGTCATTCTCACTTTTGACAGTCTAGGAATCTATTGATTACTTTTCAGATTTTTTTGTCTATTAATAATATTCTATTTTTCCATATTAAATGCAAAAACAATTTTAAACGTTTATTTTTTTAAATGTTCAAAATTTTCTCCCTCCCTGAGACAGTATGTGATTTGAAAGAGCTTATACATGTACATTCATGCAAAACATTTCCATATGAGTCATGTTGTAAAAAAAAGACCAAAAAAAACCCTTGAAAAAAATAAATTGAAAAATATATGATTCAATCTGTCAAAATCTATATATTTCTGGAGGTAGATAGCTTTTTTCATCATGAGTCCTTTGAAATTATTTTGGATCATTGTATTGCTGAGAATAGCTAAGTCATTTAGAGTTGATCACCATGTAATATTGTTACTATGTTCTCCTGGTTCTGCTCACTTCATTTAGCATCAGTTCATATAAGTCTTTCCAGATTTTTCTGAAATCATCCTGCTTGTCATTTCTTATACCACAATAGTATTCCATTGCATTCATATACCACAACTTGTTCAACCATTCCTTAGTTGATAGGCATCCCCTCAATTTCCAATCTTTTGTTACCATAAAAAGAACTATTATAAATTTTTTGTACAGATAGGTCCTCTTCCCTTTTTAAAATATCGTTAGGATACATACCTTTAAGATACATATATGATGTATCAAAGGGTATGCACAGAGAATATTTTTATATTTAGAAAATGAAGAATGTAGCATTATAAAGGAAACACTATTGAAATAGTTATAAAATACTAAAAACACAGAAAAGTTCATGGAGCCCATGAAAAATTTGATGAAAGCCTATGTTAAAATCTAGTTAAATTATATCTCCAGCATTTTCCTGCTCTATTAGATTATTAAGCCTATTAAAAACAAAACAACCCAACAAAAAAACAAAGGACATATAAAACTTGTACCCTAACACTTATCTACCAACCATAACCTCCAAAACCACTGCCTTAAAGATCATCTTTTTTAGTTCACTTACAAAGTTTTAGAGGCTTTGGCTGCTAGACAAATATTGGAGTAGATGAGATTTGATAGCAAAGAAACCAGTGGTATGGAAGTTATAATAGTCCCATATTAGCTCTAGGGTGGCCATTATACCTGTGATACTGTCACAGAGCTGCAATATTGTTAATGGGCGTAAGCTAATACCTCATTATAGGTTCATAAGGGAAATTTTTAAAATAAAAATTGAGTGGTACCATTTCATGCAACCTGAATATTTCTACTTTAATTATAATTATATGTTTATTTCATATATTTATCATTGCTGCTCAGAAATAGTATCATATGTATAAAACATTTCTATATGCCTTGATGGAACATAATTTTTTTGAGTTTTCTGCATTGAAAAATAAGCAGACAGGTAAAGTTAATTTTCATAGAATTAAACGTAGTCAGAATCTGAAAACCATAGAAATTACTTGTGAAAAAATAAGGCGTTTTCTAACAAACAATGGCATAATTTCCAGTAAACTAAAGTTAGCTAATTTTTTGCATGTTATAGCTACTGTTCTTATCCCTAATGATGGTCATTAATTAATTCTAGAAAAATTTTGATTCATCAGAATCCTAAAATACCTGGATTTCCTCCTACAAGTACACTTGTGCTATAGGAGAAAGAGCTTTTTCACAGAAAAAAAAGGCATATTCACACTAACTTCCTACACTTCTTCCATCTCCATTTAAAGGACAGAGTTGTGCAATTAGAAATTATATTCACGGGGCAGCTAGGTGGCACAGTGAATAGAGCTTTGGCTCTGGAGTCAGGAGGACTTGAGTTCAAATTCAGCCTCAGATGCTTAACACAAAAACTAGCTGTGTGGCCATGGGCAAGTCGCTTAACCCCAATTGCCCTAACTACACCCCCCAAAAAAGCAAAAACTCAAACGAAATGATATTCAGAATGATGGGTCAGAGGCACTGTAAAGTCTCCAATCCCAAGGAGATTAAATTATAGGTATTGTGCTCTATTTATTGAAGTAGGAGAATTTAGTATAAATGTTCACAAGATTTTTCAATAAGGACCTAAACTAAAAAAAAATAATGAACAACTAAAAACATTTTGAACCTTAATCATTAACTCTCTGCTAATCAGCAAATCTAGTGCCAAAAGACTAGATCTCCCAGGCATTATTACTAGTCAAATTTTCACACACACACACACACACACACACACACACACACACACATACACACACATATACACATTTATATACACACACATGGTGTAATTATATGTGTATATGTATACATATATACATATACATATACATACATACATACATACATACATACACACATAATTTGAATATGTCTATGCCTTAATGGCAGGAAATTTTACTTCTTGAATTTTTTTGAATATCAGAAAGAGGGTTATGTTTACAAAACACAGTAACCAAATGACCACTCTTCTCCAGAAGCTGGTTTCCAAAATTGTATTCAAGTTGTATATTTGGTAGCTTCCCATTTTAAAATAGTTGAAAATGCCTAATACAGTACCTGGGACATACTGGAAGCTTAATAAAAGTGTGTTGATTGCTTGAAAGGCACACATACAAAGACATGCACAATAGCAAATGCTAGACACATCTGATTTTAACTTATTTTCCCCAAAGAATCCATGATTTTTTTTTCTCCTCATCATAAGGAATCATGACTCTGAACTTTAGTCCAATGCCCTAAGCACCAGAGAGCTGGTTATTGAATAAGGAAAAGCTAATTCTGTGGACCAAACTGATAACATTCTGCAATAGAGATCCTGCTTAGTTTTATATCAGCAAAATCCACTCTGGAGCTTAAAACTCACAGACCTCGGGCCATTTCTGCTCTGTGACCATACAAGCATTCCACTGTCGTATTATTTACTTTTCCCTTCCAGCGTTTGGGGATAGACACCATATATGGAACTCAGATGACTGCAGATTCATATCAATGCTACCTAGTAAATAATAACCAATTACTCTCAGGCACTGCAAGATTAACAAGCTGCATCTGACAGCTGTGCTGAAATTAAACACACATGCACACACACACACACACACACACAACACCAGTAATATTATATGATAGAAGGAATATAGAACTTGAAGTTAAGAGGAGCTGGGTTCAGATCCTGTCTCTGCTGCTTTCTGCCTCTGTGGCCCAGGGAAATTCAACTCAATAAGCATTTGTTATGTCCAAGGTACCAAGGTAGTTTTTGGGTTTGCAAGGCAAAGCAAAACAAAACAAAAGAAAACAAAAATAAAATCTTTCTTTCCCTTTTAAGAAATTTACTATCTGCTGGCAAAGGACAAAAAACTTTCTGGGCCTGTTTCCTCATTTTAAAAATGATGGGACTGGATCAGACAACCTCTAAAGTCCTTTCCAGCTCAAAAATCTGTGATCCTACAGAAAAGTCTCCCAGTTAACAGCAGAGGAAACTGCTGTGTGTACTATGGAAGGAAGCCATGTTTGGAACAAGCCAAAGCAGGGATAAGGTCCTGTAGGGGGTGGGGAGTGGGAGGGTGTTATAAGCAGTGAAGCTGGGATGATTTCCCCATCTGTCATATGCTATGTCAGAGTGATTTGCAGAATACGGACAGCTACAAGCACTAGCTGTTAATCAGCCCTTTCTATTCCCAAAGCAGGTATGTGAGCATGTGTATAGGATGCCTTGTTATAAGTAAATCCAGTCAACCAAAAAGTATTTATTATGTGTTTAACTGTTCAAATTTATCTGGCAGGGAACAAATTCATTTTACAACATGGGAAGCATCAAACTTCAGGGATGTTCAGGAGACCATGTTAAGTGGAGGCAAGTATAAAAGTCGAGACTTTTGACCCCTCTGGTCAATAACATGGAGACATTGGTATGGAACTGGCCTAAGAGTCAGGATCACTTTGGTTCAAGTCCTGTCTGTGACATATCCCTTGAACTTCTGGACAAGTCATTGAATATCTCAGAGCACCAGGTACCTCTCTAAAATTCTCAACTGGCAGAACAGATGTCCATCTCCTTTGGCAGATGGAATTTTCCATGCTATCACAGGTCCTGACCATGTGTGAGGGGAGGACTAGCCCCCAGTAGCTCAGCACTAATAACACAATGTAAACATCCAGGCAAAAAGAGGAAGGGGAGGAAAGTTTAAGAGTTTTGAGTATGCAGGGAATAAATCTCTAAACACAATAAATATTTGCTTGTCTAAAGGAGAAGATGGAAGAGAAAAGGTGGAAAGTTACCTGAGATTTTCCCCAGTTCCCTCAAAATAACTTTAAATCAGTCCTCAAAATGAACTCTGGAGTGACAGAACTCACAGAAGGATGGGGTGAAAGAATTTTTCAGCCCAAGATAACTTAGGAGGACTGCAAGAAAGATCTGTCTCATTTGGGTAAAAGGGGAGTATAACCCAGCACTGGCAGTATTTTGGTGAGTCCCTAGTTCCAGCACAGATCAGCAACCAAAGCCCCAAAGTCCCTGGCTCAACAGGCTGGCAGCAGAGTGGGTCAGTAGTGAGGCTTCAGCCCCTCTGAAGCAGGCTTATGGTTAGGCCTACCAGTTCCTAGGGGCCCCAGACCAGAAAGCCAACAACCCCCTCGCTTGTCTCTTGTGTTAAGAAGCATGGAACACTGCCCCCTGCACCACAGGAGCAGATCTCAACTTTAAAAGTCATGATGTCAGGTAGAAAATGAGCAAAGACAAAAACAACAACAACAACAACTAATATTGTAACAGAGAAGATCAAAACATGAACTCAGAAGAAGACAGCCATGTCAAAACACCTACATGTGAAACTTCAAAGAGAAATATGAATTGGTATCAGATTTTCAAAAAATGCTCCTGGGAGAGTTCAAAAAGGATTTTAAAAGTCAAAGAGGAGAGGTAGAAGGAGAACTGGGAAAAGAGTTATGCAGGAGAAAAATTAGAATTGGCCAAATGGAAAAAAGGTACAAAAATCCGCTGAAGAAAACAACTCATAAAGTAATTTAAGAAGGAAGTCTTGCTGGTGGTAGGGACATGGAACCCTGAAACAGGTGATGATCAAGTGAAAAATCCTCAAGTCAGGAAAGAGCTATTCCCTAGGAGATACATACTATTAAGTTTTGATTTCCAAGTGCCTTTGGTGGCCACAATACATTATGGATAAATTTTCATCCTTGTGGGGATAAATCTCTGATTTTAAAAATGGAATTCATAAGGAAAATGCTAGGTTTCATTTTATTTTTTAAGAAGTGATTTATGGCCAGTTTTGTTGGAACCATACGTTAAGTGGAGAAAGGGCTTCCTGTAGGCTGCAGTGAGTGTCTCTAAGTGATAACCATTTCCCCGGCTGGTTGGAGGGACAAGCTGATTCAGGAGCAGCAGAACATTTTTTCTTCCTAACCTTCTCAGGGAACCCATTGTTTTCTTATGCAAAATAAGGAAAATAATATTTATACTAGCTAATGTTATAGCCAGGTTTCAGAGTCCCCAGATAAAGGAGAAATTATTATAGGCTGACAAGATGAAACAATTTGAATACTGTGGAAACACAATTAGGATAACCCAGGATCTGGCAGCTTCTATATTGAGGGATAAAAGGGCCTGGAATATGATATTCAGGAGATCAAGGGAGCTAGGATTAAAACCAAGAATCATCTACGAAGCAAAATTGAGTATAATGTTCTAGGGGAAAATATGGTCATTCAATGAGGTGGAGGATTTTCAAACATTCTTGCCAAAAAAACCAGAACTGAAAAGAATATTTGAAACCCAAATACAAGAAGCATGAGAAGGTAAACATGGAAAAGAAATCATAAGGAACTTATCAAAGTTGAACTATTTACATGCCAACATGGAAAAATGATAATTGCAACTTATGATACTTTTCTCAGTATTAGGATAGGTGAAGGGAATACAAATGTATATATACGTCTACGTACACATATGTCTATGCAGGAGGGTTTATGTATGTGTATGAACACATATCTGAGTATGTGTATATTATGTGTACACAGAGGGCACAGGATCAATTGAACAGGAAGGGACAACATTTTAAAAGGTGAAATTCTGAGGTGGGAGAGGAGTAGAATGAGAGGAGACAGGGAGAGACAGAATGAGGTTAATCATCTCACATAGAAGAGGCTAGGGATAATTTTTACAATGGAGGGGAAGAAAAGGAAGGCAAAAGAGAAAGGGTCAACCTTACTGTCATTAAATTTTCGCTTAGAGAAGGAATGACATAAACTCTAAGGTGGGTATCTTGCCACACAGGAGAGTAGTAGGATGACAAAGGGGATGGCAGGGTGGGGGGGAGTGTTGCTGGAAGTACAGACTTCAGTAAAGGGTCAGGAACAAGTTAGAGAATAGAATAAGGAGGGGTCACAGGATAGGAAGGAGGGACATACAATTAGTCTCTCACAGTATGTCCACTGTGGAGATGTTCTGCGTAATTACACATGTATAGCCTGTATTGAATTGCTTGTCTTTTCAGTGGGGATGGGTGATGAGGGATTAAGGGAAAGAATCTAGAATTTAAAGTTTTATAATCAAATGTTAAAAATATATGTATATATAACAATAATATTATATTATTATTATTATTATTAACTACATGCAACTGGGAATTAAGATATTCAGGCACTGGGGTAGGGAGACCCATCCTGCCCTACCAGAAAGTCAGAGGGGAGATGGGGGAGGACATAGGAGAGAGCAGATTGGGGGAGGGGCTATACAATGGAATCACTGTTTTGGGGTGATGGGTAGGGGAAAGATGGGGAGAAAATTTGTAACTCAAAATCTCGTGGAAATGGATGATGTAAAGAAGAAAATAAATAAGTTAATTATAAAAATAAATAGGAAGATGACTTAGAATATATAGATCCTAGGCCAAGGGTGGGAAATTTGTGGCCTTGAGGCCACAGGTGACCTTCTAGGTCCTTGGGTATGGTCTTTTGACTGAGTCTAAATTTTACAGAACAAATTGTTTTATTAAGGGGATTTGTTCTATGAAGTTTGGATTCAGTCAGGGGGATGCACTTGAGGACCTGGAGGATCAGGTGTGGTCTCAAGGCCATAGGTTCCCCACTCCTAGCCTAAGTCAGATAATGAACAAGAATTTCTTGTAAAAAACAAACAAACATCAACACATTAGCCAATGTTAATGTAGCTTCTACTTGAACAGATCCTCACTTTATCAACTCCAAGCCTCCTGGAGGACCCCATTTCAGCTTTGGACAACTCTAATTGAGAAGTTTTTCCTTTTATCAGTCCAAAATCTGTCCTGCCGTAGCTTTCCCTGATTATTTGTAGATTTTCTTCTGGGAACAAGAAAATAAGTTGTAATCCTTTAAAAAAAAAAGTAACGTTGGACTAAGTGATCATTATTGACTTTTTTAGCTTGAATATTTACATAATTAAGTGTTCCAGAAAATCCTGAGTCTGTTTTCCACCTTTCTGAGGGAACATGCTAAGCAAAGACATTGGTTTCATTTATGGTAATCCAGAATTGGGGGAACAGCAGGGGAGAATTAAGTATGAATGAAGTATAAATAAAATAACCAAAATCTTTCTCCATTTTTGTTTGTTTTTGTAAAACATGTCCAATGACCAGCTTAGGAAAGTTCATGTCTCTCCATACTTCAAACAGTCCCATCCCTGGCCTGTCATGGACAAGTTCATCATTTACATACAATTATGATCTAACTGACAGGGTGATGTCCCCAGCACTGTTTTAAAAAGTGAAAAGGATTAACTCCTTAATCTTTCTGACTCATGATGACTCTTCAGGCACTGGAGTTAGGCAGCTGGAGCCTCATCACTGGCTCATGCTGGGTGTGTAATTTACTTTGGTGAAGAGTGAAGCATTTCATTTTGGGAAAAGAATAACTTGCAGGGATTCCCTTGATAATAACATGTTATGAGGAAAACACTCTTCACTGTATCACCTATAACATGACAAGCTGAAAGGGCAAAAGAACAGTTCTCAATGGGGGAAAAACAACACACCTTTGAAGAATAACATACCTTTGAGGAGAAGGAATGTGAAGGATGCAACTCTCTAGGGGAAAGGCAACTTAATGTTTGTACCTGTCTCACCCTCACCAGCAGAAAGCTCAGGAGGAACAGCTCACATGTAGAGTGCCTTCTCACTCACAAAGCACTTTCTTCAAAAGCCTGTGTAGCAGGCATGGCAATACCCCTTTTACAGATTAAGTAACTTAGGAGCCCAAAGGGGATGTGACTCACCCATGGTCACAACGCTAGTAAGTAAGTCAGAAGTAGTATCCAGTCACGGAATCACAGAGTTGGAAGAGAACTCAGAAAAAGGTGATCTTGGAGGTGCCAAGATGGCACTGTAGAAGCAGGAAATTCTGTGACCTCCCCCAACAAGCACCTCAAACACCTATAAAATATGACTCTAAATAAATTTTAGAGCTACAGAACCCACAAAGTGACAGAGAGAAACATATCTCCTGATGAAGGCAGCCTAGCAGACCTATAGGAAGGGTCCATCACAGCAAGCTGGGAGCAGAGCTCAGTCCCTGTGAGCCACCTGCTTTTGGCCTCAGGGAGGCCCTGAAGAGTGGCTGCTGGAGCAGACTTCAGGAGAGTAAATCACCAGCAGCTATGGTAGTTTCCAGACTCCTCAACCCATAAATGCCAAAGAACAAGTAAAAGGTCAGTTGGGAACTCTGTTGAAAAGGGAGGGCAAGGTCTGGCCCCTGACCCCAGGGTGAGAGTGGCTTAGTTGAAGGTAGCTACAGCTGCTTCCCTGAAAAGGCTGCCTCCAGAGCTCATGTACTACGGGGACAAAGCCACCATTCAGAGGGTTATTGCTCTTGCTTTAACCTGCTTGGATCTGGATTGCTCTCTTGGGTAGAGGTCCTGGAGGGTGTGGGCAGTGGGCCAGAACTTGTGGGGCTGCAGAGAAGGTAGCCCCCTAATAGCTTTGGCAGCTGCAAAACCCCCAGTAATTTGGGACAAAGCTCTACTCTCTGGAAGCAGAGTTCTACCATGGAAAAGAGCTCAAAAGTCAAGTAATTGACTGGCAACATGGGCAAGCAGAGGAAGCAAAGCAAGCAGAGCAATCAAACCTAAGATTCCTTTTTTGGGGACAAAAATGATCAAAGTAGGGAACAGGAGGAAGACTAAGAAGTCAGAACTCCTGCATGAAAAGCTTCCAAGAAAAATATAAATTGGTTACAGGCCATGGAGGAGCTCAAAAAGGATTTTGAAAATTAAGTAAGAGAAGTGTAGGAAAAATTGGGAAGAAAAATGAGAATAATGCAAGAAAATCATGAAAAGTGGGTCAACAGCCTGACTTAAGAAAATAACACTTAAAAAAACAGACTAACTCAAATGGCAAAAGAGACCCAAAAAAGCCAATGATGAGAAGAATTCCTCAAGTTTGCCAGATGGAAAAGGAATTTCAAAAGCTCACTGAAGATAATAATTCTTTTTTTTTTTTTGCTTTTTGGAGGGCAATTGGGGTTAAGTGACTTGCCCAAGGTCACACGGCTAGTTTTTTGTGTTAAGTGTCTGAGGCCAGATTTGAACTCAGGTACTCCTGACTCCAGGGCCGGTGCTCTATTCACCGCACCACCTAGCCGCCCTGATAATAATTCTTTAAGAATTAGATTGGAGCAAATAGAAGCCAATGAATTTACAAAAAAATCAAGATACTATAAAACAGATCTAAACAAATGAAAAAATAGAAGACAATGTGAAATATCTCATAGAAAAAAAGGACTGACCTGGAAAATAGATCCAGGAGAGACAATGTTTTAAAATCAAATGTTTAAAAATTATTGTTATTAGTTATTATTATTATTATTATATGCAACTGGGAAATAAGATATATAGGCAGCAGGGTACAGAAATCCATCTTGCAAGGGTGGCTAGGTGATACAGTGAATAGAGCACCAGCTCTAGATTCAGGAGGACCTGGGTTCAACAAATCTTGCCTCAGACACTTAATACTTACCAGCCCTGTGATCTTGGAAAAGTCACTTAACCCCAATTGCCCACCTTTCCCCTCTCCAAAAAGCAAAAAATAAAAAAGGAAGAAAGAAAGAAAGAAAGGAAGAAAGAAAGAAAGAAAGAAAGAAAGAGAAAGACATCTTTCCCTACTAGAAAAACAGAGGGGCATGGGGGAGGATAGAAGAGAGAGCAGATTGGGGGAGAGGGTATTCAGTGGGATCGCTATTTTGGGGTGGTGGATAGAGGAAAGACATGGAAAAATCTGTAACTGAAAACCTTGTGGAAATGAATGTTGAAAACTAAAAATAAACAAAGGAAAAAAGAGAAAGAAAAGGGAGATCTTCTTCATAGATTTCTTCACCTCTGGTCTCTCTCCCTCCAACTCTCCCTATGTGCCATTGTCAGAAAAATTTCCCTAATGCATGACTTTTATCACATTATAAACACCTTAAATACCTTTAAGCATTCCTCATTGCTTAAAATCCTGACTCCTTAGCCTTTCATTCAAGGCCAACCATAATCTATCTGCAGTTACCTTTTAGGCTTTCTTATGCTATTTTCTCACTCATATTGTACTAAAGTTGGAATTGAAAATATGTTCTGCTTAAACACATCCTATATCTTCCAGCTTTTGTATATACTTTTTCATATGCGTAGAATACTGGGTGACCTTGGGCAATACCCCAAGTATCCCTAGGCCTCAGTTTTCTCATCTGTCAAATGGGGAAGTTTGACTACAAGTCCTCTGACATCTCTTCTGGTCATCCTGTGATTTCTTCTCCATCCTTCTCTCACTCTAACTTCACCTCTTCAATTTATCCCTATACTTTGAAGTCCAGTTCAAATGCTGTTTTTTGATGACTCCTTCCTGATCCCCCTGGTCCCAAGTGACATCATCCTCACATAAATCCTAATAGCACCTTGTCCAAGCTTTCATGCATATACCAATTTCTATTTTGAATTAGTTGTTGTTTTATATACACATTTTTCTATTAGGTTATAAGTCTCTTGGAGATAAGGGCTCTAGTTTATTTTTCTCTTTATCTTCCTCCAGGGATTAATATATATATTTCTTGAATGAATATATAAATGAATGAATAAATGAATGAATTCTCAGTGGACTCTTATCCATGGGGTTTACTTGGATGAAAATACTGGAATAGATTGCCACTTCTTTCTCCAGTGAACCCCCATTTTACAGATGAAGAACTGAGGCAAATAGGGGTTAAGTGACTTGCCCAGAGTCACACAACTAATACATATCTGCAGCCATATTTGAACTCAGATTTTCCCAACTCCAAGTGTGGTGTTCTTTCTACTGCACCACCTACCTGCTCCAAAGCACCTAATGTCTAGCAATTTTTAGAAAGCTAACCATAGATTCTTTATTAAGGTCTTTTTAAAGAGGTGAATTAGCTGTCAGGCTAAGTTTCATTAGAGTTATTTCTTCTAGAACCCCAAATAATACCTGGTTATCCAAAAGAATTCTTAGATTTTCAAAAAGCAAGATGCAAGGTTTGATAGTCAAAAAGCAAAATGTAGAGGTACTATAGAAGACACCTTAGAAGTCATCTAGCCCAACTGCCTCATTTGGCACAGGAAGAAACTGAGTCCCCCAAAACCAAATTGACTTGCCTAAGGGTCACACAGTTTCAGAGTCAGGATTTGAACCCAGATCCTCTGACTTTCAGTCCAAGACTCTTTCCACTGTTCAATGCTGCCTTTCTTTGCAGAATAGAGTTAAATATAGGTTCTGTAGTCAATGCAAAACAAAATAAAATGATCAGCAGGAAGTATTTTCATCACTCATTGCAGTAGCTTGATTCTGGGAATATGTTCAAAAGAAGAACAAATTATCCCAATAAGCCAATAGCTTAGTCATTGGGCAATGTGTATTGATCCTGACCTTAACCATCACACAATTTCAGACAATGTTACTTGTAAAGATAACCTGCAATTTTCCACTTTGCAGAAAGAGAAAATACATCATATTGGGAACATGGCCCTTTTTGTTTTTCATTTGCTTAAAAAAGACCCTGAAAAACAAATAAATCTTTATTTGTTGTTTATCCTTACAATGAGGATTAAAGGACTCTGTGTGTGTGTGTGTGTGTGTGTGTGTGTGTGTTGGGATAGTGCTGCAAGCAATTTGGAAATAAAAACTTGGAAATAAAAACTTTGGAAATGAAAAAAAGTATTTATTAAGTTATAGACAAATAATACTATTTTATTATTTGATAATCCCCTCCTGACGGAATGCATGGGACACTAACACTGCTTAAAAATTGAGCATATGCTGTCCAGTTTAGAAAAGAAGATTGGATATCTATTTTTTTCTCTTTAACAGTGGATGGGTGGTTTTTAGGAGAGAATGAACAGCACCTACCCTCATTAGATTCTTTCGCACTTTCTGACTTCTTTGCTTTGCTCTTCTTGGGAGGAGGAGAGAGGCCCTTTGCTTCTAATCCCTCTGAAAGTATAAAGATTTCATAAATTCTTATTGACATATTTACCATAAAAGTGTGACATGTTCAAGCCTACAACAGTTTCCTTCTCAATAATCTATTATGGCATCATCCATTGTAACAGGCTGTACTGAACTTTGGCTTGAGTAGATCTGCTTTCACTGAGGAACACCAATACAGAAATGGCAGGCTTGAGTGCACTTGCCTTTTAGCCAGAATGACTATTTCCCACATATGTGAAATCACACATGAAGGGTTATTATTTTCCCATTTTTTAGTATCTCTCATAATGTCCCTTATAAAAATAATTTTCCTCTTCAAAGAGGCATGGGTTGGCTCAAGACTTCATAATCATGCATCTGTTACAAGCTGTCAATGTATACATGCATTACAGCCAAGGCTTAAAGGAGACCCAGATGATCTAGAATGCCATCCCTCTTTTTAAAAGGTCTTTAGGCCATTTCACTCCCCTTTAGCAGACTGATCCAGGACACATTGTACTTGTAATTCTCCCAATTAAAACAATCTACAAATCATCCCATTTTTTTTACCCACACAATTTAAGGATGGAACCTCTTGCCTACATTGAATTTGTAACTATAGTTGTTGAAAACATCTCTTCAAATACATTTCAAATAAAGGCCCTATACCACATTCAAAATTGTATTAGGGATATAGCAAGAAGTCTTCTATTAAGGATTACTCCAAAATCTCAGTGCAGTTTGGAGGCTGTCCTCACTTCCCAAAGATTATGCCAGCAAAGTTCAAGCACTGGCAGATCTTATGAAGTTAAAAAGACTTCAAATATGATTGGGGTGATAGGCTACATGTCTCTTGAATAACTATAACCATAATTATAGAGAAATGCATCTTCATACCATCAGTCATATAAAATTACTATCTCTTAAAGTATAGAGAGTTTGCAAGCTGTTTATGTGGGGGAATAGTCATATTATTTAAACCACGGATTCTTAATTAACTCAAATGAATATGTTAAGAAACAATATCTAATTATTGTTCTATAGAACATAGGCAATTTTGAAACTATAATTTTCTGAATAAGAAGTGAAGTTTCAGATAGAATCTCAGTTGATATCAGCAGATACAAAGGAGCTGATAGATTGTCTAGAAGAAACAGCCTTTTATTCAAGTATATGCAAAATTGGCTGATGAAATGTTTTTTGTTTAGCTCTTAATAGGTCATTGGGGGAGGGCAGTATCATATGGTGGGAAGGATGTTAGATTGGGGGGGGTTAGGTGACGAGTTCAAGTCATAGCCTTATCATCTGCTACCTGTATAATCTTGGACTGAATCTCTCTGGTTCTCAGTTTCCCCAACTGTAATATGATGGGGTTAGATTAAATGGTCGAAATCTATCTAATC
Source organism: Pseudocheirus occidentalis (assembly GCA_028646575.1). Lineage (NCBI taxonomy): Eukaryota > Metazoa > Chordata > Mammalia > Diprotodontia > Pseudocheiridae > Pseudocheirus > Pseudocheirus occidentalis. The sequence continues at coordinate 193,262,305 of CM053595.1, read as the reverse complement.
TTATGAGTAAGAGCTTCCTCTGTCTTTCAGGTATGTGGAAATCATAGAGCTACAGTAATTGCAATGATAAACCAAGCATATGTAACCTTCTTCATGTGAATCTTTAAACCACTTTAGATGGCAGAGAAGGCATAAGCTGCCTTCTCTAAATTAAACGACAAATAGGAGCCCATATTACTCCCACTGCATGTTCCAGATATTCCTTCTTAGTCAAAGAGAACCAGTATGTTGGTGATTAACAAAACATGGTCTTTTTTTTTCAAATAATGCCAACTAAGATTTATTTCACACTTGGAAGCTTGAAAGCCATTTAATCAATCAATAAGCATCTATGAAGTGCTTTTATATGGGTCAGGCACTGGGGATGAAACTAAAAAGAATGAAACAAGTCCTACTTTAAGGTGTTCACATTCTAATGGGATAAACAAGTAAACACGTATGTATACACAGAACAATATTATTAAAATAAATACAAAATTGTTAACTCTAAGGTAATTTGGGAGGGAGGGCATTAGCATTTGGGATCAGGAATGCTTCATGTAGAAGGTGATTTTCAAGCTGTGTCTTAAAGGGGAGGTATGGGCTCTATGAGGTGACATGAAGAGGGAATACATTCCAGTCACTGAGGATGGTCCATGCAAAGACAGGGAAACGAGAGATGGAGTGTCATGTAGGAAGAACAGAGAAAAGGTCAGTTTTCCTGAGTCACAGAGTAAGTGAGGGGGAATAAGGTCCAATATCCAGTGAGTCTGGAAACATTGATTAGGGTTGTAAGGGGCTTTAAAAGTGAAAAAAAAGTTTATAGTTTACTCTGGGTATGTAGGGAACCACATTATATAAATTATTAAGGCTTTAAAAAGTCCAAATACTAGAAGAAAGGTACTTTTCATATCCCCATTTTGCAGATGAGGAAACTGGGGCTCAAAAATTAAGTGACTTATCCAATGTCACACAACTAGTAGGTAGGTTCTGACCCAGGCTTCTGCTGACTCCAATCCATCCCTCTTTCTACTATACTGTGCTACTCCTGTTTCTACCAGGCAAACAAACATATTCAAGAAACTGAAAAGGAGTATCATCCAAAGCAGAGGGGCAGAAGACTATTAGTATAACCTATTAATAGTCGCCTCCTTTACAATCTTTGTCTATAAAGACAATGCATGATTGATGCAACAACTATTTTTTTTAAATTCCTGAATTTTAGGCTATGCTCTGTTTTTAGATGAGCAGACTTACTCCAAAGAAAGGAAGACTTTTTTCATACTTCATGGTGTCATTAAAGCTAAGAAAGTAAAAAAAAATGCTGGGAGTATTTGCTCTTGCCCCAGAGCACCTCTTACATCATAACTTCCACGGCTTTATCTCATCTAGGTTAACTATGATTGCTTCTGGGAGACTATGCCATGATTTGACACCTTACAGAGAAGCTTTTTTCCCCTCCTCCCTCTTCTTCAGTCTAAATTCACCTTTCTCAGTTTTATCCCAGTTTATTCCATCTATACTAAGTTCTAAAGATTGCTTTCCCCTCTCTTAGAATCACTATGGGGCTGAAATAGAATTCTCTCTCTTTTAGGTGTTACAGTCACATGGGCACGTGTCCTGGTAGTGCACAATTTCAGGAAACTAAAGTCAGAGATTCTTTGAAACTAGGGCTACTCAAATTATTCCTCTCATCTATTTAAAAAGAAAAAAAGAGAGAGAAGTCGTTTAACAGATTTGAAGAAAAGTTTAACGTTATTGACTTTCAAGCCCTTTAGGCAAGTGGCTTAGTTTTCTTTGGTTACAAGTAACATCTAAGGCTATTAACTTGCTCTTCAAGGTGAAAACTCTGCCAGAGGCTACATTAGTCTTCCCCTTCCCCCAAACTGCTGTCACAGGGGAGATAGATTTTGACCCTTTGGAACAGGTTCAGCAAAAGGAGAAATGAATTGTTTGTAGCAGCTCAGTAAGCTCCAATGACTGCCTCAGAGGGGTTCGTGAAATGGGCCAAAGCTGCATTTACAATCAGATTGGGACATGATTCTGACCACTGCCTGCTGGGGAAAATGTCTCATCTGTACCTAGTACAGAGAGGAGTATTTCACAATGGTGGCTGTTCCTCCCATGCTGGAAAGAAGACTGAAGCCAGAAACCAGGATTTCTCAAAAAAAAAAAAAAAAAGAGGGTAGACTTCAGAATCAAATGTCTCATTTAGGATTTTAGCCTAAATGCTCATATTTCAGGGGACAATTGAGTAGTACCTGTAAGAGATTTTGATATTGGAAAAGAGGTGTTCTGTCATCACATTTCTGTCCAGCCAATTTGAGAAAGTGGTGGGAGGCAAATAATTATGATGGACTGACTGTTAATTGGTCTTTGAATTATCTGTGTTAATAAATATCACTCTGTATTAACATCTCTGTACCCTGGTTTCATTTTTAGCAAATACCATTATAATACTATCACGTTATAATACTATAATACCATCACACACACACACACACACACAATTCTTTGGAAAGAATCTTTACTATCAATGAATGTTAATGTAAAACATTAGTGTTTTGTTTTAAGGTTTATGGCACGTTTACTTCAGGTGTATGATCTCATTTAAGCCTTACAACAATGTAAACCTGTGAAATACGCATTATTATCTCATAGCTTATAAATATTATGAAGAAAGGAAGACATATTTATATTATTTATAGACATTTATATTATTTATAAACATTTATATTACTTATTTATTTGTCTGGTTGCACTGCTGTATGATCTGAGCCAAAGTTTGGGGCCCATTTCTTTTCACCTCCTCTTCCCCTTCTCCTTCCCCTTTTAAAAATTCTTTTCAGAAAAATGTGGGTCTCTGGCTAAGAGGCTGGGTACGTTCAACTAGCTCCTTGCCTTATCTCCATTTACATTATTAATCTGCCTCATTACAGTCCTGGGCACTGCCTCTAGCCATGTTTACAGGATGTGATGTGTAATGGGGAGAGAAGGAATTGGGAAGCCTGAAAAGAATGGAGAGTTGGACCACTTGGCCTTAGCCCTGGGATCCCCTGCTTCTAGCAGAACACAGCCCTCCCTAGTACCTCTCCAAGTCAGCTAGGTCCTGGAATGGGATGAGGGCTGGAGGGTTTGTTTTCTTTCAAGATAAACATCCTTCCCTGTCCTCTTCTTTTTCTCCACCTATTCTTTGCTCCCCCCCCAATAAAGTTGTTCTCTTGGGTTCTTAAAGACAAGTAATATTTCATAAATATCTCATTATTATATATCTTATGAAATATATCATTTTACACATGAGGAAACTGAGACTTTGAAATCTAGACCTGGTCACACAGTAAGTTATTGGAGGAAGAATTTGAATCCAGATCTTCTTGAATCTAAGTATAGCACACTTTCTACTATACCACAGTATCTTTAAAACAAAAGAAGTAAGTGGCCACTGTTCTACATTTTGAGTGAAGGAAGGAATAAGTAGATACCCTCCTGATTGTGGAAGAGAGATATTTTTCCTAATTCTAACTTCAATATTATCCATAGAAAAAGTCTCATTTTCTGTTCCTGGGAGGAGATAAAAAAATGAAGACTGAAGTAAGCATGTACAGCATCTATCAACTGAACTGTAGTATGTGTTATTTCATATGTCTTTATGGTTTTACCTATCACTTCTAAGAGTATGATTTCTAAATTGGGATATAATGGAGTGCTCTGCACACAGTAGACATTTAATAAATGTTTATTGAAAGAGTGACTGGCACACTTCTGTAAAGGGATAGGTACAGGGGAGAGAATAGAACAAGGGTGGGGGTAGGAAGGGGGAAGATATAATCAGTCTCTCATAATATGTCCATTGTAGAGATGTTCTGTATAGCCTGTATTGAATTGCTTGTCTTTCCGGTGGGGATGAGTGATGAGGGACAAAGGGAAAGAATCTAGAATTTAAAATTCTATAATCAAATGTTAAAAATATACACATATATACACATACACACATATACATATACATACACACACACACATATATATACACATATGCACATGCGCACACACACACACATATAAATAACTACATGCAACTGGGAATTAAGATACACAGGCACTGTGGTAGGGAGATCCATCCCTCCCTACAGGAAAGCCAGAGAGGCCATGGGGGAAGACATGGGAGAGAACATATTGAGGGAGGGGGTATACAGTGGGATAGGGCTGTTTTGGGGTGGTGGGTGGGGGAAAGACGGGGAGAAAATTCATAACTCACAATCTCATGGAAATGAATGATGTAAACATGAAAATAAATAAATTAAAAAAAAGAAAGAGTGCCTGATTATTTAAGAATTACTATATGTGGATGAACAAACCTATTTATTGAACCTGGACTTCTCTTCCAAATTTTACTCCTGTAGTTTCAAGTATTTCCTATGAAGCTCCATCTGGATGTATCAAAGTCATCTCAAATTTAGGATGTCCAAAACTTAAACTTAATTTATCATTTTCCTCTCCAAATCTTATCTCCCTCCTGCCTCTTTCTGCCAAAAGAGTTCATAGACAGTAACATTATACTGGCAGAAAAGTTAAATTTCCCTCTATGTTTTAGGTAAGTTAAAATGGAAAAAATGAGCAAAGGGGAAAATAAGAAAGATTTGCTTGAGAAAGTAAAAATATAAAAGTTAGGGTATCTTCTAAATGGGACTGCTAGAGAATATACATATTTTGTCATCACTATATGGGAACTTTTACAAAAATTGACCATGTATCAGAGCATAGACATACTATAAGCAAATATGAAAACATGAAAACGGAAATTGACTACATAATCCCAATGGGAATACTTTTGGAAAAACTGGGAGCTTATAAAGTAGGAATTAGGCAACCAACCTGGTGTAGACCCTCATTACCTTATGACTATTGTAACTGCTTGCTGGTTGATATCCCTTTCTCAAGTTGCTCCCTACTTTAATACTATCTCAACTCAGTTATCAAACTGATATTCATAAACTGCAGGTCTGATCAAATCACTCCCTAGTCAACTGCCCCCAGACTCATATGAAATCCTCTATTCAGCACTATAAGTCCCTCTTACTCATATACTCTGTGATCTTATGATACTCATCTTCTTGCTGTTTCTCGAATATAACACTCTGATCCCCAACTTTGGGCATTTTCACTGACTGTCCCCCTGGTCTGGAATTCTCTCTCTCTCCACATCTCTTCCTCCTCATTTCCCTGGCTTTCTTCACCTCTCAGTTACTGTTCTACCTTCTGCAGGAATCCTTTCCAAGTCCTTCTTAATCTTTGTACCTTCTCTTTGAAACTGCACCAATTTATCCTATATACATCCTGTGTATAACCAAACACAATTTTTGGCAAGTTGTCTGCACCTTAGAGAGTGAAATCCTTGAAAGGAGATTAAAAAAAAACTTTTTTCTTATATTCCTAGGGCTTACTACAGTGCTTGGCACGTAGTAGGAACTTAATAAATGCTAGTTGACAGTGCAGGGTCTGGCTCAAACTACTTATCTGGGAATTTGGCTAAGGTTGAGTTTGGAGGTTGGAGTTCAAAATCCAGGGGATTCTTTGTCTAAGGCAGTGGTTCTCAACCTTTCTAATGCCGTGACCCTTTAATACTCTTAATACCAGTATGTGGCCTATCTGCGTGTGGAAAGACCCACCTGGAGATGGATAGAGGAGCCGTGTCTCAGTTCCTAAGCCCATTGGAAGTATGTCTTTTCCAATGGTCTTAGGCGACCTTTGTAACCCCTGTGAAAGGATCACTCAATCCCCAAAGGAGTCACGACCCATAGAACGCGAACGGCTGCTCTATGGCCTTAGGAGAGGCGAGGTGACATTTCCTTCCTAACATGCATCCATGGGGCTGGGGGCACAGTTTGCTTAGAGTTGCTTCAGAGGAGGTGGAACCACTCACCTGGGAACCTGACTGACTTAGCTTCCACTCAAATCTACAAGAAATGCTGGGAACAATAGATAGAAGGCACTTAACAAAACCCTGTCCAGGCTTATAGTCCATGACAGAATGACATCAGAGCTGATTAAGTCAGCTGACTATCTGCATTCATTCATTCACCTGTGGCAGCTTCGTGGTGCAGCAGTTAGACAGCACCGGACTGACTAGAAGTTAGGAAGATCTGACTCCAAATACAGCCTCAGATATGTCTTAGCTGTGTGACTCTGGGCAAATCTCTTAACAACTGTTTTCCTCAGTTTCTTCATATGTAAAATGGGGATAATAATACATACTTCCCACGATGGTTAATAAGGATAAAATGAGACGTCTTAAAGCTCTATATAGATATTAGCGATTACTATTCATTCAAATATTTGAATATACTCATTCAAATCTATTCATTCAAGCACTAGGTGTTGAAGATACAAAGATAAAAACAAATAATCTCAGACTTTCCGGAGCTTATATACATGGCTTCATCTCTCTCAAAAACAAAACAAAACAAAACAAAAAATACTCCTCATCTTCCCTCACTGAGCCTTACAGAGATTAAAAAAAGAAGTGATTCAGGGCACGAGGCCAGGGTGGCCACAGTCAAGAGGGGGAAGGAAGAAATCCCTTTTTTTTTTCTGACTATTGCAGCTGCAGCAGAATGTCCCAATCTTTATCTGCCCAAAATAGCATAACAACATGTGAGCAATTTTGCAAAAGCATCCTTTCCCCCATTGTCTTTTGAAAGGTTAAAAGTTTAACATAATAAAGCTAAGAATGGATGGATAGCATGAGATGGATTTCTTGGTGGAGACAGTATATATACTTTAATAGAATGACCATTTCCTTTTGAATTCCTTAGTGTTATCTACCTCTTATATTTACAAAACATATCTTGCATGGGGATTCTAAGATGAAGATTGAGGAGAAATTTCTTCTTGTAATAAAGTTCAGTCATGTTGAAAGGCCTGTTTGTTCTGTTGCCTATTACAAATATCAATGAAAACAACAGTATTCATTGATATCATAGACATTACTTAGTGGTCAAAACCAACTGCTAGCAACAATTCTAGCTATGGTCATGGCCTAGTTTAGCAGTACATGACCAAAGAGATACAATAGATAACTTCTGTCTCCCTGTTTTCCCTCTTCTTCTCCTGACACAATCCAGACCAGTCCAGTTCAATCTGATCCAATCTAAAAGCATTTATTAAAAGCCTACAACATACAAGTCACTATACTGGGATTTAGGGACACAAGGAAAAAACAACAAAAAATAGATTTCATTCACAACGAGCACACATTCTATTGGTAGAATACAATATGTATAACTCCCTTGGCCCCATACATGTGTCATCTTCCCAGGGCACAGACATTCCTGAATTTGGGGTTATATACACAGAAGGATCATGTGGTTCAAGGAACCAGGAAGTACATGTTATAAAGGGGAAGAAATGATGGAGTAGAGCCAGAGTTTGGGGAAGACAGGGTTTAATGGTAGCCACCAGGAGAGTACCTTTCCTTTTGTGGGAATTCCCTGGAACCCATTGCACTATTCCCCTATGAATAATCAGATAAAAAGGAAAGAATAGGGTCCAAAAAATTCAGTTTTGAGCTAGCTGCTTTGATGGGGTGGGAGGGGTAGCATTAAAGATCCTGAGTATCAGCAGAGTGGCAACAGAGGAAAAGTGATTGGATTTGGAATCAGTACCCTTTGTCCTGAGTTCTTTACTGATTGGTCAGTATCATGAGTAAAAGACAAAAAAAACAGCTGGGGACACTTGCAAGTTGCTAGTGGGAACAGTCAAAAGGGAGATCTGAATCTCTGCTTTTGAACTCTGTTGCTGGAACACTTGGAGTTGGGGAGGGCCTTTACACAAGATAAAGGATGCCTATCTGATAGAGGCATACAGATTGAATCAGCCCACTCAGTGGTTGTTTTTAATATATATTGGATTCTTTTGCTTCTTTGTGCATAAAGAATGAAATACATTCAAACCATGTTTCTGTGATAAACTCTATTAACCTATGCTAATATGTCTGAACGGAAACATAGCATAAAGGGAAAAGAGGGAAGAGAATAAGCATTTACATAGCATATGTGTGTGTGTGTGTGTATGTTTATAATCACTATGCCATAACCTTCACATGCCGGTAATTCTGATCTGTAGATCATTAGCCAAGTCTGTTCTACAACCCTCACCACCTGATTTCTTATTCCCATTTCCATGAATACTTCTATTCCAAAGTTTCAACCTAATTACACCCAACCCTTTCACGATGCCCTCTGGAATGTCAGTTCCATAAGCAACAAATTTCCCTTCCTCTTTCTCATATCAAGCCTAATTATACTTCTTTGTCACTTTTCTTAACCCCTTACCATGTAGCTTGTGACCTCATCATTCCACTGAAGTTGTACTCTCCAGAGAAATAATTGATCTCTTGGTTGCCAAATCCAGTAACCTTTTCTTAATTCATACTTTGCTTGACCTCTCTGCACCCTTTGACACAGCTAGTCATTCTTTCTTGATACCATCTTCTCTATAGATTTTTGGGACATCATCCTTTCTCGGTTTTCTTCCTGCCTATCTTCTTCCAGATCACACATTCTAACCATAGGTATCCCTCTGAGTTCTGTCCTGGGTCCTCCTCTTCTTTCTCTGTAACTTCACTTGACAATCTCATCAGCTCCTATGAATTTAATTCTCTCTCTCTCTCTCTCTCTCTCTCTCTCTCTCTCTCTCTCTCTCTCTCTCTCTCTCTCTGTCTCGATCTAAGTCTCTTAGTCTGTCTCTCTATATCTCTGTCTCTGTCTGTCTGTCTCTCTGTATCTCTCTCTCTTTCTCTCTTCCCAAAACTAATCAAGTTCCAGATTCTCTGCTGACCTCCAATCTCACATGTCTAACTGCTCTCAGACATCTAGAACTGGATATCTAGTGTAGATATCTTTAATTCAATATGTTGAAAACAGAAATCATTATCTTTTCCACTAACCCCTGTCCTACTTTCCTTGTTCCTGAAGTAGGTAATACCATCCTCCCAGTCCCTCAGACTTGCAATCTAGAAGTTGTTCTGAATTCCTCATCATCTCCCACTGCCACCCCCTCCCCATATCCAATCTATTATCAAGGTCTGACAATTTCACCTTTGCAAAATCTCTCAAATCTGGCCCCTTCTCTCCTCTGACACTGTACCACCCTAGTGTAGGCCCTCATCACTTCACTATTAGATTATTATAATAGCCTGCTGGTGGGTTTGCCCACCTCGTCTCTCCCTACTCCAATCATCCACTAAAGTGATTTTCTCAAGGCACAGGTCTAATCACCACACTCCCCCAGTAAACTCAGTGCTTCCTCTTACTCCAGGATCAAATAAAAAATCCTGTTTGCTATTCGCAAATCAGTCTCTTCCCACCTTTATGGTTTTTTAATAGCTTACTATCAGACACAACTCTTTGATCCTATAATCTCTTGGTTCAGGTGGTTCCCTGGCTGTTACACAGGCGAGATATGCCATCTTTCGTCTCTGGACATTTTCTCTATCTGTCTCTCATGCCTAGAATGCTCTCCTTCCTCATCTCTACCTTCTGGATTCCTTTAAATCCCAACTAGAACCCCACCATCTACAGGAAGTCTTCTTTAACCCCTTTTAATTCCAGTGTCTTCCCTCTGTAAATTATTTCCTGTTTGTCCTGTATATAGTTTGCTTTGTATACATTTGTTCACTTGTTATATCCTTCATTAGACTGTAAGCTCCTTGAAGGCAGAGACTGCCTTTTGCCTCTTTTTCCTCCCCTCAGTGTCTAGCATGGTGCCTGGCACTTAATAGATAGAAGCTTAATAAATGTTTATCAATTGCTTCAACAAAGATAAGAATCTTATTGGGTATATTCATGCAGACCATACCTTTAGACTACCAAAATGAGATTTACCACCCACAAAAGAGGCTAATTTAAAGAAGAGAGTTAGCAGGTGCTCTGAGAACCATAGAGAGCTTGGCATGTCCCTGAAGGACCGTGATGGAGTTGAATCAAACATATAACCACTGGCATGAATATAAGCAATAACATATCTTTTTTGTTGAAAATAACTTTTTAGGGGTGGCTAGGTGGCTCAGTGAAGACAGCACCAGTCCTGGAGTCAGGAGGACCTGAGTTCAAATCCAGCCTCAGACACTTAACACAAAAACTAACCGTGTGACCTTGGGCAAATCACTTAACCCCAATTGCCATAAAAAAAAAAGAAAAGAACTTTTTGTTGAACAGGTTTAGGCAAATGGCCAGTAGTAGTGCTTGTGGCTAAATACATCAGTAGATAAGTTTCTATTGGATAATTTGAAGAGAAAGATAGCACTAAAAGTTAAGGGGATAAGGAAAGTTTCCTATAGGATATGCCTTTATTCACTTGGTGTTCTCCTGGGTCTTTATGCTAAATTCCTTTGCTCTACCTACTTCCCCGGCCCCAGGAAGGGTATTGGAAATATCTTTACCAAAGAGACAGTACAGGCACATTGAATATATTATTGATATCTTGATTTATTATGACTTTTCTACACATTAACTTTAATTGTATTTGATTAAAAATAATAGCTCTCATTTTAAGGTTTGCAAAATATTTCACATATATTATCTTGTTTGATCCCCACAACAACCCTGTATTATTAATATCCTCATTTTATAGATGAAAACAATTGAGTCTGAGAGGTTGCCTTGCCTAGTGTCGCACAGGCAGGATTTGAACTCAGGTGTACTTGACTCTAAGCCCAACATTCTATCCACTCTACCACTAACTGAAATGAGCACTAATTCTCCCTGCAAGCAGTCAAGTCACTCAACTGGCATGCCATTGGAAGATGCAACCTTTAGATGACAACAACAGCAACAAAAATAAACAACCTGGACCCTTAAAGCTTCATATAGAGAATACTATGTGTTGGAGGGAAATCCCTCTGTTGCCCTGTGGGATAAATCAGATGCAAATAAAATCCTCACAAATGTAAGATTTGTCTTCATATGAGCAACTTGGTGTGAAAGTATGTAACAAAGCAATCCCTATGGGGGTCAATACCCAAATATTAGGGAAAATACAAAGAAAAAAATTCATGGATGAATCAGTCAATCTTTCAATGCCCTGGCCATATTCCCTCAGACTCAGTCTGTAGACAAATCAGCGGTCTGTATCAATTGGAAAAGGGGAGAGGGAAGTAGATTTCTATACTGGAAATGCCTAATACAGATTAAATCATAGCTCCTGGCCACAAAAATAATGACACCCCAAAGTAATGTACCTCAGGATCATTGATAATGGTTAAATCCCTAATTTCAAATATGGAAAGCTCAGAAATCTTATTACTAGATTTTCCTAACTTTTGGTCTATCACTCTCTCCATTATGTACCCTCAGGGAACCTACTGGGACTGAAAAAATTTATACATGATTAGTCAATTAATGCCTAACAACTTCAAAGAGAGACCGCAGTCTTGCTGAGTATAAATAAATATTAATAACAATTCCTTTTGAATTACTTCCTAGCTTAAAGAAGCATATTATGTTAAGAGAACTGTCTTTGCACAGAAATGCATGTGTTTATAGTACTTACGCAAATGATCCTTAGCAATATGATATTCTCACTTGTTAGTCCAAAAGGATACTACTTCCTACTGCTAAAAGATTATTCCATGGCTAAAGTCTATGACTAGTTATAATAGATACAACTATTCACATTAGGCGTTTGGAATTTAATTCACGTCTAATTCGCATATACCCACAGTGATGCTCCAGTATCCAAGAGATGGAAAGGATCTCAGAGACCATCCCACTGTATGCATATCTAATTAAGAATTCTTTCTACAAGATGCCTAAGAAGTTAGCACCTAGACTTTGTGAGAAAACGTCTAGTGAAGACGAAATGACTACCACCCAGGGCTGCCCATTCTAGATAGTTTAAATTGTTAAGATGCCTCTTTCTCATAACAAACCTAATTATATTTCTTTGCCACTTTTACCCATTACTCCTTATTCTTCCTTATGAGGCCAAGAAGAAATCTAATCTTTGTTTTATAAGGATTATAATACTTGAATATTATCATAATATTATAATTATATAATTAATATATTATATTTTACATATAATTATAATACTTGAAGTCCCTGAAGTCTTCTCCTCTGCAAGATTAATATGCACAATCCATTCAATCAATCCTAATAGAGTATGAACTTAAGGCCCCATACCATCATGTTGGAATCTTTTTTCTCCAACATTTTAGTTACCAATCTCCCTATCTTTGTGTCATTGGTAAATCTGATAAGTTATCTATTATAAGACAGGTGGTACAGTGGATAGAGCACTGGACTTAGAATCAGAAAGTCTCATCTTAATGAGCTGAAATCCAACTTCAGATATTTACTAGCTGTGTTACCTTGGGTAAGTCATCCAACCCTGTTTGCCTTATCTGTAAAATGAGCTAGAAAAGGAAATGGCAAAGCTGTCCAATATCTTTGTGAAAATGGAGTCATGAAGAGTTGGACACAACTGAGATGACTTAACTGCATGTTATTTATACCTTTACCCAAGAAATTGAAGTAAATGTTAAACAGTACTGGCCCAAGCCCAGATATGTGGGCCATTCCACGATATTGCTGTGCAAGCTGACTTTCAACCACTAAGGACTACTTTTTGTAGTTAGACATTTACCCCCACTTAAATATGCTATAATTCATAATTATGATATCATCTAGCATATATCTCTTCATTATTTCCATAAGAATATCATAAGAAGCTTATTTAGATCCTCAGCTAAAATCAGATGAACTATGCCTGTAGCATTTCTCCAATGTACCTTGCAAATAATCCTCTCGGAAATGGGGTTAGTCTTTTATGTGAAAACATATTGGCTGTCTTACCAATTCCTATTTTAGATGTTTACTACCCATCTATGTAATATATTGTAGAATAGCTCATAGAATCAAAGTGGTCTCTACTTTATAGGCTTCATTATAGCCAATTTGGGGAAAATTAGGACATTTGTTCCTTTCTTGTCCTGTTGCATCTCTTCTGTTTGCCAAGATATTTCCAAGATAGCAATGATGCTTGCCAGCCATTGACTTATTGGCTCAGCAATGACACTTGCCAGTTCTTCCAGTACTGTGGCTTGTACTTACCTGGATCTAGTGACTTGAACTCATCTAAAGCAGCTAAGTACTCTCTTACTATCTCATTACTTACCTTGCATGTCAACTCCCTATTAGTCTTTTTTGTTCTGTCTTTTCCCCATCTAAAAATTAGCAGAGAAAATAGGGGCAAAAACCAACCAATCAAAAACTCCCACAGCTTTTCCTTATTATCATCATCCCTTATTCTTTCATAACCAGCTAGCATGGTACTATAGTTAAAGTGCTGACCTTTCCATCAGGGAGTCCTGGGTTCAAATCTTTTTACCCTTCCTAGCCTAGCTACTACCTCTGTGGGCCTTAGCTTCCGCCAGTAAAAGAGAAATAATAATAATGCCTAATCAATAGGGCTGTTGGGAGAGTGTAATCTGAAAAAGCATGTAAAGTAAAAGTTTGTAAAGTACTTTTCAAAAGCACTCTATAACATTAGTTATAGTAGTATAGTCACTATTATTTGTACATGTTTGAATGGCTATATGTGAATAAGCCAGTTTTAACTGATGGTCCATAACATTTTTTCAAAAGCAGCATGGCCACTGTTGTAATTTATCCATTTTTTTTCTTCTTCCCTTTAGCTGGGGCTTCCCAATATCTCCCAGGATGGACATGCTAGCCAGACGTGAAAACTCTGTCTTGGTCCATTTTCTTCTTAGGTAGCCTACTGACCCTCACTTTTAGAAGCCAGGCTTAGTGTAGACAGTCAATCAGCTTTGTCTTTCAGAATCCCTGAGTTCTTAAACATCTCACACATTGGTTTCTCTCCTCCATTAAATGACAACTGTCTGAGGGCAGAGAATGCTTCTATTATCCCTGAACCTCAGTTTCCAAGTCTATAAAAGGAGAAGATTGGACTAGCTGACCTCTGAAGCCTTTTCTGATCCCATAATCTCCTCTCATTTCTCTCCCCAAAGATGCATTGATCACTGGATAATTAGTAAATATTTTTGCTTAAAAGAAGGGAAAGCAGATACAGTAGAATATTTCATAATTTTAATTATTAATTAAAATTCATTTGTTCAGATATAGTGTGCTCATAAAAATAAAATTAATAACTTACATTTGAAAATACTTTGAATTTCTAGATGAAAAGACTTCTCTTTACACATAGTTACATACTAAAAGGGAAATTTTATTCTATGATTTTATGATTTGTATTGTATTCAGTACCAAAATTGTCAGAACTTTAAAGCTTTGATAATGATGCATATTTTCGCTTCTTTCATTGATTTCTATGAATAAGGAAAAAAATGAATAGAGGAATTTCCTGGAAGAATAATTTGCTAACTGAATAACTATTTAAATGGTACAAAGCAAACTCTTCACAGGTTCTTCTCTGAATTTGATAAAATATTCAGATAATTCTCCTCTTCTAGCCCTCCATAAAGGCTCCATAACAATGCACCATCTGGAGCCACAGAGAAGGGAATACTATTCTCTCCCCTGCGCTTTAAGAGGGGAGATGGAGGTTCTCTCCTATGTCTGTATGAATTCATAGGATTCCAGTGGATTGCATGATCACCCTCAATGCTTCTTAAGAAAAAAAGTTCTCCCAAGGCACAAATTTAATGCTACTTAAAAGTTGCAAACTATTAAATGTATTTCTAATAGTATGACGTAGACTGTAATAAATAAAATGCAGAGAATTCTAAACAATACACAGCATTTTTACTTTATACACAGCTAATTAATCAAATCCATCCTGACTCAGCATTAATTGATATCACATGCTAACATTTATCATAAATCACGTAAATGCAACTCTTTCCAGCAGAAGTTTTCTTAAAGAGTTCAGGACAGAGAATCACAAACCAGTAAGATAATTTACAAGGAAATGACAACTGACTGAGAGCCTCACCTTGTGCCACTCAAAATGCATCAGCTGTTAGAAGACTGATATCTGGAAATGGGATTGATGAAGCATAGGGTTTGTGTGTGTGTGTGTGTGTGTGTGTGTGTGTGTGTGTGTGCGCGCTATCCTTTTAAACAGTTCTTAAAGTCTCATATCTCTCGGGTAGAGGACAAAGATGAAGGGAGTGTGGAAAGTGCTTATCCAAAATGGTATAAATACTATTTCAAAATAGAAAGCAATCCATCAGATTGGATTGTTTTGTGTATTCAAAAATATATATTCAAGAAAATCCCCTTATGGAAATAAAGACAGATTGCACAAAGGAGAAAGCTTCCTTTTCATCAGAGGAAATCTCTTTGATGTCAGCTGAAATAATAAGTGCCATTTTCATATACCCAAAACACTCTATGTAGGGTTATTACAAAAAACTTTTTTTCTTTTTGGTGCTATGCAAAATACATAGAGATGATTAATATTCTTACCTTGCTTAAGGATCCATGTTCTAAACTCAATTAATTCCCTACTAGAAATGGGATTCTACTAAAGGAAACTTTGTAAATTGCAGAAAACTTAGACTTAGGAGTAAGTGAATTGACTGAGGGACAGGAGGAAAGGAGGGCACTACTGAGATCTCCTAGAAGAAAAGGGGAGATGGAATGAATGCCATGGGTCATTCTCTGCTGATTTTGAGACCTATAATAACTCATTCCCTGCTTTAGGGGGAAGAGTAGTAGTTGAATCATCATTGTTTTACTCAGGAAACCTGTTGTCTGATAAAGAAATAATTTGTTAACAGGAAATACTTTATACTTCCTTGAAAAAAAATAATATAAACAGAAGGATCATACATATTTCAAAGCTCATAGGGACTTTGGAGGTTATATAGTTTTAATTCCTTTGTTTTACTTATTATTGAATAACCAATTTGTCGGGCAGGTAGTTGGTGAAGTGAATAGACTGCCAATCCTAGAGTCGAGAAGACCTGGCCTCAGACACTAGCTTTGTGACCCTGGGCAAGTCATTTAGCCCTTTTTGCTTCAGTTTCCTCATCTGTAAAATGAGCTGGAGAAGGAGATGGCAAATCACTCCAGTATCTTTGCCAAGAAAACCCCAAATGGGATCGTGAAGAGTCAGAAATGGAAACAACCAAACAACAGTAACAGCAAATCAACTTGAACATATAGTTGTAAGCAACAGTCAAGATTCAAATCTAGGTTCTCTGACCTCAAATCAGTCTTCCCACTGCATCAACCCCTCCTCTCACATCTTTAGGAGCTCCAAAGATCTTGGGAACTACTTTGAACTGTACTACCTAGACCTTTCACCATTGACAGAAAATCTTTGAATTCCTAATAACTGTAGCATCTTCCTCCTAATTATTTCCTTTTTATTCTGTATATAGCTAGTCTATACATATTTGTTCACTTGTTGTCTCCCCCATTAGACTGTAAGATGCTTAATGGCAGGAACTATCTTTTGCCTCTTTTTGTATCCTTAGGACTTACCATAGTGATTGACACAGAATAGGTGCTTAACTGTTTATTGACTGACAATATATCTATAGATTTCATGCCATTGTGAGAGCACACATACACATTCTCACATATGTACACATGCATTTTGTGCACATATAAGTATATAACATGTGCTTGGATATAGATACAGACATAGATGTAGAATCAGGCAGAATAGTCTTACGTGTAGAATGCTAGCTATGGAACCAGGAAGACCAGAGTTCAGGTGTTGCCTCTGATTATTGCTAGTTGTGCAACCCTGGGCAAATTAGGTAACTTCTCTTTTTTATGTAATAAATTTTATTTGTTTCTTGTTTACATCATTCATTTTCATGAGATTTTTTAATTACAGATTTTCTCCCCATCTTTCCCCTACCCCAACCCCAAAACAGCGATCCCACTGTACAGCCCCTCCCCTGGTCTGCTCTTTAACTTTCTGGCAGGGCAGGGAGGGTCTCCCTACCCCAGCCCCTGTATATCTTAATTCCTAGTTGCAGGTATTGCAGAGCTTTAATTTCTAGATTATTT
>CM053595.1:193208379-193244817 GCA_028646575.1 Pseudocheirus occidentalis | reverse complement strand
ATAAAGGAAGGAAGGAAGGAAGGAAGGAAGGAAGGAAGGAAGGAAGGAAGGAAGGAAGGAAGGAAGGAAGAAAAAAGAAAGAAACAAAGAAAGAAAGAAAAGAAAGAGGAAGCGAGAGACAGACAGACAGAGAGAGAGAGAGAGAGAGAAAGAGAGAGAGAGAGAGAGAGAGAGAGAGAGAGAGAGAGAGAGAGAGAGAGAGAGAAAAGGCAGCTTGTAAAGCTGGGTAGAGAAAATAAGATTAGGAGCAGAGCTTGGCAGTTCATCTAAAAGCTTCTTCTGTTCCTGCTAAAACCTTGGAATCAGAGCTCTGCTGCAACTCTTGTTTATACTAAAAGAGTTGAAGAACCCTATTTCATAATGTGAACACTCTCTTTGGTTTCAAACATACATGTCTGTATTCCTGTTGTTTCTTACTTCTGTAATAGTTTTCCCATAAACTGCAATTCTTGACATCTAATTCATCCAGCACAGAATGACAGGATTTACATTTGTGAACATTCATGTCCTTTTTCCAGATCACATCTTTCTTGACCTCTCCACAGCTGTTGATGTTTAACCAACTTCTCCTGGTTATTCTCTCCCTGGGTTTTCATGGCACTGCTCTCTCAGATCTTCTCTTACCTACCTGAACATTCATTCTCAATCTCATCTGCTGCATCTTCATTCATGCCTGTTCCACAAACTGCAGGTGTCCCTCAAGATTCTTTATTAACTCTTTTCCCTCCCTATTCCTTCTCTCTTGCTCATTTTACCAGGTTTTATGAGCTCAGTTAATCTCTATTCAGAAGATGCACACAATTATATTTACAACCCACATTTCTCTTCTGCATTTCAGTCTCTCATCACCAGTTGCCTACTGAATGTTCTTGGACATCCCATTGATGCCTCAAACTCAACTTAATCTGCAATGGAACTCATTTTATCTCCACAGCATATCTCACATTCATTCCTTTTCTCCAAATCATACAGAGACCCTAGTTTGGTCCTTGTC
Organism: Pseudocheirus occidentalis; assembly: GCA_028646575.1. Classification (NCBI taxonomy): domain Eukaryota; kingdom Metazoa; phylum Chordata; class Mammalia; order Diprotodontia; family Pseudocheiridae; genus Pseudocheirus; species Pseudocheirus occidentalis. Next base: position 193,243,823 of record CM053595.1, on the reverse strand, counting down.
ACCTCTCATGTGAACTTTTATAATAACTTCAAAATTGACTTCCCTCTTTCCAGCGTCTATCCTCATTAGTTCATCTTCCATTTAGCTTCCAAACTGATCTTTGTAAGACATTGGTCTGACCATGTCACTTTCCAGTTCAAAAAGTTTTGGTAGCTCTCTATAGACTCTAAGAAAAAAAAAATCCTTTGGCTTTCTAAGAACTCATATCTGACTCTAAAGTCAACAAGCTCTATAGCAGTGGTCCTTGACTTTCCTAATACCGCAACCCTTTAATACTCCTATATCTGCATGATACTCCTGTGTATCTGCATGTGGGTGGACCCACCTGAAGACGGATAGAGGAGTGGTGTCTTGATTTCTAAGAACATCAATGTGTTTTCTGATGGTCTTAGGTGACCCCCAAAGGGGTCACAACCCACAGGTTGAGAACTGCTGCTCTATATGCTCCAAACTATCATTCCAGTCTCATTTTGTATTTCTTTCACTCATATACACGACAGTTCAGACTAACTGGGCTAATTGCTACCATCTATATTTCATACCTTTTTGCACAGTCTACACTTTTTTCCATGTTGCCTAAAACGTACTCCTTCCTCATCTCTGTCTCTTGGCAACATTATATCACTTCAAAGTTCATCCCAAGTGTTATAGCCTAGAAGTGGCTTTTCTTGATAACCTTAAATATTAGTATTTTCTTCTCTGAAATTACTTTGTAATGTGTTAATATGTTCGTGTGTATATGCATTTATATATATGTGTGCATATGTATATATAGTATGTATATACTGGATATATGGAGTTCATAGTCCAGTTGGGACTATGAACAGGCACACAGTTTAAATAAAATCTAAATGAGTGTGTAAGTAAAAGGGAGACAGAGACAGAGACAGAGACAGACAGCAAAGTACTAGAACCTCAGATAAGGGAGAGAATCCTTCTAGTTTAGGAGATTAGGGAAAGTTTCATAGAAGGTTCCTAAGTTTCTGATGGTCTTAGGCGACTCCCAAAGGGGTCACAACCCAATTGTCATTTGATGAATCTTATGAACTCCATACATACATATATATATGTGCATACACACACATACATATATACGCATACATATACATATACATGGGGGGGTGCGCCTATATGTATATACATCTCTCTCTGTCTCTGTCTCTCTTGTGCATGCTGATTTTCCCCAGGAGAGAATAGAATATAGACTCTCTGAGGACAGAATAGGCATCATTTCTATCTTTGTGTATATATGCCTTATGCAGAGTAGAAACTGAATAAATGAATATATGATTTGGAAAGCACCTCAGGGAACATATAAATCATCCTACATCTGTCCCCAAAGTTCTTTTACCAAATCACAAGAGTCATCTTCTTCTTGAAGGTATTCCTAGGATTTCCACTAACTTCTGTAGGGATTCATTGCAGTTTTGGACAGAATCAGTAGTTTTTCATTTTGCTAAGTCAAAATCTACCTCTCTACACCTTCCCATGAGTTTTTCTAGTTCCCTCCTCTGGAGCCAAGAAGAACAAGTCTAACCTTTATTTCACACAACAGTCCTTCCAGTACTTGAAGGATAGTTTCATAAGCACCATTTCCTTGAAGCCTCTCTTTCCTACACTAAAAGTTCTAAATTACTTCAATTGATGCTGGTTTTTATCCAGCTCTCCTGGGATCCTAATTGCCTTATTTTTGACAATTTCTAGCTCATCAATGTCCTTCCTAAATTGTTACACTCATAACTGAATGCAATATTCCATATATGATCTGAACAAAGTATAGTACAAGAGAGCAATCAATTCTCCCATTCTGGATATTAAGTCTTCTCTTAGTGGTAGTTTAGGATAATCGTTAAAGACTGACTACCTCATCAAATGACACTCCTTCTATGAAATTTTCTCTAATCTAAACTGGAAGAGCTCTCTTCCTTATCTGAGGTTCTAGCACTTTGCTGTCTGCTTCTGTCTCTGTCTCTGTCTCTGTCTCTGTTTTTGTCTCTGTCTCTGTCTCTGTCTCCCTTTTGCATACATACTCATTTGGATTTTATTTAAACTGTGTGCCTGTTCATGGTCCCAACTGGACTATGAACTCCAAGAGCAAAGGTAACATGTTTTATTTGCTTTGTATTCCTCTAAATGCCTAATATAGATTACAGGATACTGCTTATAATTTGTTGTTCTTATTGTTGAGTCATGTCTAACTGTTCATGACCCCATTTGGGGTTTTCTTGTGAAAGATACTGTAGTGGTTAACCATTTCCTTCTTCAGCTCATTTTACAGATGAGGAAAATAAAGCAAACAGGGTTAAGTGACTTGCCCAGGGTCATACAGCTAGTAAGCATCTGAGGCCAGATTTGAAATCACAAAGATGAGTCTTCCTGACCACAGGCCCAACAATCTATCCGCTGCACCATCTAGCTGTCCTAAGAAATTGAAGATTTTTCCCTCATGAAGATGATATTGTGTAGGTGATACATACAATGTATATATGCACTGTTGTTGTTTAATTCAATTAGTCACATCCTATTCTTTGTGAACCCATTTGGGTTTTTCTTGCCAAAAATACTGGAATGGTTTGCCATTTCCTTCTCCAACTCATTTTTATAGATGAAGAAACTGAGGCAAACAGGTTTAATTTAAGTGATTTGCCCAGGGTCACATAGCTAATAAGTGTCTGAGACTGGATTTGAATTCAGATCCTCCTCCAGGACTGTGCCACCTAACTGCTCCATTATTAGTATTTAATACATCCTGGATGAATTAATGAATGAAAGAAAATATTATTTGAGAAATAATACCCCCAACATTCATCAAACTATGGGTAAACTTTGACCCAGTGATATCACTAGTAGTCATGTAACCCAAAGAGTTTAAAGACAAAGGAGAAGAATGCACACATACAAAAATATTCCTAGCACTTTTAATAGCAAAATAGTAGGAAAAAGGAGGTTATCAGTTGAGGGAATTGCTGAACAAACTATGGCATAACAATGAATTATGAGATATTATTGCAAAGTAATGAGATATTACTGCAATGTTAAAAAAAGATGAATTTAGAGAAATTTTGGGGGAAAATACTTGCATGAATCGATCCATAGTGAAATGAGCAGAACTAGGAGAAAAACTTGCATTAAACTACCATAGTGTGGGGGAAAACAACTCAAAAGAGTAAATCGACACAGTGGCTACTCATTGTATCAGAAGGCTGGTGATGAAGCATCCAAACAACCTCTTAGCAGAGAGTTGATCGACTAGAGGTAAAGAATTGGATATGCATTTTCAGACATGGCAAGTGTATAGATTTGTTTTGCTTGGCTACATTTATAATGGCTTTATGAGGGAGAGCTTCCAAGGAGGATGAGGGAGAATGGTGACCTAACTGATAGTGATACATTTGCAAGAAAGAGCATCAATAAAATTACAAATATATAGAAACAAAAAGAAATCCAGATGGTAACAAAAAAGTGCCACTATGCTAAATTTAATATATCTATGTGTATACACTGAGATAATATATGACTTTAAAAAAGAAACTACTTAACAGAAGTTCACATGCTACCCTTTTTGATTTTGATTTTGTTTTGTTTTGTACACTTAAGTGTTCATTTTTCTTTTTTTTTTAATCTTTTTTTGCTTTTTGTAGGGAGGAAAGCAGGGCAATTGGGGTTAAGTGATTTGCCCAAGGTCACATGGCTAGTAAGTGTTAAGTGCCTGAGGCCGGATTTGAACTCAGGGCCTCCTGATTCCAGGGCTGGTGCTCTATTCACTGCACCACCTAGCTGCCCCAATGTTCGTTTTTCTTGATGACAACATCATAATGAAAAAGAATCTTTAAAAATAGTCCATTTCTAAATTACTAGTTATGCTCTATTAGGAAAAGAAATTCTAGATGGGACAGCAAAAAAAGCCACTTTCAATAAATTAATTGTACTAAAGATGTTTTAGTTATAAATTATCCATTAATTCCTGTTATTTGAACTGAATTTATATCACCTGTTTTAGCAAACAATCCATTAGAGGTCTGCTTTTTCTTGGATTACATATTTAGAATTTATAAATGACTGGTGTCAATATTAAGTAACTACTCAACACATTTTATGAATTTTTTGACATTTAGTTTTAATATATACTTAACATAAATGTGCATCGGAATAATTTTATGAGCATTGTGTGCCTCTTAATTCACTGATATGCAATTGTAGCATGATTTTAATAAAATTTCACTAGCTCAACTACGGAGATACATCTTAAAAACAAATTATAGCAGCAAGTCATATGCTACTAATTTTTACATTGTTCTGAATAGATTCCAGTCTTCTAATACGGTTCAGGGATTGCATTTTACACATTCTTAAAGGTAGAGTTAGGTTTAGTCTCTAGCTATTGGAAATAGTCTTGATGGGTGGATATTTGTAAGAAGGAATAGTTCAAATGTATTCAATTGTTTAAAATTCTCACTTGTTAACATGAACACATTGGTTTTTACTTTTAAAAAAATGTGGTAGAGAAATCTACAATAATTCTAATCCAAGGATTCTAAGATCTGGTGATTATTCTTTGCTTCTTATCAGGCACAAGGACATCTCTTCTACAGTCTGGCAAGACAACTTTGTTATGTTATCATGAAATCCCACGGAAGGAAACTCAAAATATAGGGTTACTACAGATTATTTAATTGTGGCTTTCAGGGGAAATACAGTAAGACAAAAGACACTATTTTGAGTATAAGATGCTTCAATTCAATTCAACTCAACATTGTTAGGGACTTAGTGTGTGTTCTGTACTCTTATAACCACTACTGGGGACACAAAAACCAAAGTCCATTTTTAAAGATACTCTCCTCAAGGAACTTGCATCCTTCCTGAGGAGTTTACAATCTTTTAGAAAAACAGAAGACACAATACTTGTCCTCAAGGAATTTATGATCATGAACTTAACCTTAGTTAAGGAAATGCAACACTCCATAGGTAACAGAAATAACTAATTCCCCCAATTTGTGGGTACTTAGGTATTTTGTTTAGCAATGAATAAGTTAGATGCCATGTATTTTTCAGTAAAGAATTGAGCTTCTTTGGTAGAGTGAACATACTCTGGACTGCTACCTCTTTCTTCCTCTAATCTTCTTGCACTTCCTCCTATTCCACGGTTTCAGTGTGATGGACTGCTTAAGAGGGGTAAGTTTGTTCAGGCAGTCATTCATTCACTCTCCCACCTGCCAAAGTCACCGATTAAATAAAAGGCCACTTCTAATGGAAATGTAAATCTCAAAAGGATGCTGTCAGAAAAGTCTGAACCAACAATGAGCAAGTTGGCTTGAAATTTCCTGGAAGCTGCTCTTGCCACCTCTAATGAAGACACTTTGTGCAATGTTATTTTAACAGTGCAATAAAAATAACAAGGCATTAAACAAGCCAAAGATTTAAGAGGCAGGAAAAGTAATTCTGGAGGAAAAAATTGATAGAAATAAACAGAATCTAACTAATGATACATTCAGTCAAAGTAAATCAATTACTCAAGAGTGTTTTATTTAATATCCCTTAGGTTTTCTTAAGTTTTAAATAGATGTGTGACAGAAGATGAATGGCTAACTTTTCCCCAAGTATTCTGAGAAAAGGCTGGTATCCTGTATTCGTTTATTCTCTCTCTCTCTGTCTCTCTGTCTCTGTCTCTTTCTGTCTCTCTGTCTCTCTCTGTCTCTGTCTGTCTCTCTCTCTTTCTCTGCCTTCTTCCCTCACTCCCCCCCTTCCTTCCTCCCTCTCTCATAACTCAACTATTGAGTTCTCATTGAAAGTCTAAGTGGGTGCTAGTCAGTTAGTCCCAAGTGGAAAAACTCTAAAATTGTGAATGCAGTCCCAAAAGTGGAAAACTGACAAATATAGGAGTGGGGGGAGATTGTACAAGCTGCTTGAGATGAATGTATGAGGAAATTAGATATGTGATTGTTTTGAGCAGAAAAGAACTGTGTTAAGGAGATGAAATGGGATAGAAAAAGAGACAATGAGAAATCATGCCAACTTTGTTTTTAAGTACTTATAAGCCAAGAGAAATTAATTATTTTACATACCTATAGGGAAATACTCGCTCATTTTCTTCTTGAAAATTTTGAAGTCAACTTCCAAGAAGACACAAAAGATGATCCGGTCCATCTATAAGAAACAAGAGACATTCACACTAAAAACTTATGTCAAAATTTAGATACTTTTTTGGGTAAACATGACCTTGTGATGTAAACAAATTAAAAGGTCTTTTCTGTTGTTCATTTGTTTGTTTCTGTACTACATTTGGTTTTTTTTTTTTTTGGAGGGCAATTGGGGTTAAATGACTTGCCCAAAGTCACACGGCTAGTTTTTGTGTCAAGTGTCTGAGCCTGGACTTGACCTCACATCCTCCTGACTCCAGGGTCAGTGCTGTATTCACTGCGCCACCTAGCCGCCCCCACTACATTTGTTTTTAACAAAATAACATCATTCATGCTTATAGTTTAATGCGATCTGAAGTAAATGTCTGCTTCTTGTGTATATGCCACCATGAGCTCTTTGGAGAAAAGGGGCTGCATAAATCTAAAAAAAATAATAAATGATAAGTCACCTTGGAGCAGGCTAAAATGAGATACAGTATTCTGACAGGGTAGGTAGCCTCTCTATTTGATAGAAGAATCACATGAGAGTTGTCTAGAAGGATAACAATAAAATAAATGTGTAAGCAAAGAGCCTTTTCAGTCTGCCTTTGTTGAAGAAATGTATTTCCTGAACCTCTTAGTATTGTAGAATGGCTTAAAAAGCTTTCCTGCAGTTTAATTTACATGAAGCCATTTGCTTTCAACTTAATACACTCAGAAAGGCAACAGAAATAAAAGTTAATTAGATGACAGGGACATGAGGTCAATAAAACTTTCAATATGGCACATACCAGTTGAAAATACAAATGCAAGTGTAAAAGTACAACATTATGTGCACAGACCCATTTTTTTAAATGAGATTTTCAATTGTGAAAGGAATTTATCTGAAAAATTCTGAGGGGAAAAAAAAACATTGCTGCTGAGACACTGCCTGCTGAATAGCTTCTGAGTGTCTGCTTTTGAATTTGTGACCCAGTTTTGTGTTCTGAAGAAGACAAAGGAATATGCCTTTTGTATGGTGTCTGAGGCTACCTAGCAGACACTAATAATCAACCAAATGATTCATCCAAAACCCAAAAGTAAAACCAAGCAAAGCATCCTCTTAAGGAATATCAGGAAGAGTCTAATTGAAGACATATGATGCTCCACGTTTTTATCTCCACAAGTGATGAGACATAGAGCTAAACTGGCAAAGACCTCCAACTTCCATGGCAGTTTGGAGTAATCCCATGAGAGTTGGCTCAAGTCCAGACCATAAAACTCCACAAAAAGCCACTCTAGTATTTGTTGGAGGTCAACATCCATCTGGGACCTCTCAGAATTGGTAACAAATGAAACCCAACCCCTTGTCCTATCCTCAGTAAAGACTGAGTATGTAGCTGGACTATGAAAGCTGCTCCAAACTAGAGTGTACTTCCTAGAGCTAGTCAGTCATTCAGTAAACATTAATTGTGTGTCTTCTGTATACTTTGCACTGTGCTAAGCACTGGGGATAAAAAGACATGAAAGATAGTTCCTGTCTTCAAGGAGTATATTCAAATAAACTATGTATAGGATAAATACAAAATAATTAAAAGATGGAAGGCAATATAATTAAGAAGGATTAGAAAAAGGCTTCACATAGAAGATGGGATTTTATTTGGAAATATAAGGAAGCCAGGGAAGCCAGTAGGTAGAGATGAGGAGGAAGAACATTCCAGGAATGGGAGACAGTCAGAAAAAATGACCATAGCCAAAAGATGGAGCATCTTTTTTGTGAAATGGCAAAAAGTCCAGTGTCACTGAATCAAAGAGCATGTGGTGGAGAGTAAGATGTAAGAAGACTAGGAAGGTAGAGGGGCTAGGTTATGAAGAACTTTGGATGCCAAAAAGAGGATTTTTGCTTTGATCTTAGAGGTGATAAGGAGCCAGTGGACTTTATTGAGTAGGAAAATAACATGATCAAACTTGAGCTGTAAGAAAATTTCTCTAGTGGCTGAATGAAGGATGAGTTGGAATGTCAAGAAAAATTTTTGGACTATTGCAATAGTCCAGGTGTGAGGGGATGAGGGTCAATGTTAATGGTATCAGAGGGGAGAAGGGGGCGTTTTGAGACATGTTGCAAAGATAAAATCGACAACTCTTGGAAACAGATTGGGTAAGTCAGGAGAGAAGTATTGATTGAGAGTGCTAGGTTGTAAGACTGAAGGACTAGATCAAAGGTGGAGAACCTGTGGCCTCAGGGCCACATGTAGCCCTCTAGGACTTCAAGTGCGGCCCTTTGATTGAATCCATACTTCAAAGAACAAATCCCCTTAATAAAGGATTTGTTCTATAAAACTTGGATTCAGTCAAAGGGTGTGCCCAAGGACCTAGAAGGCTATGAGGCCTTGAGGCCTCAGGTTCCCCAACCCTTGAATATTGTGATGACTGAAAGCTGCCTAATTAACTTAGGGTCAACTGATTAGATTTCTTTCTCAAAAACCAAGCTTTAAACCCAATTCACCCTGGATCTCATGGATTGGACAACAGTAAATCCCTGTCTATATATATCACTTAAAGGTTATTTTTTGGGCCCTCCAAGCTAAGAATGAATGTAAATAGTAACTGTTTCTTCGAGGTTCTTTCTCTCCCAGTTTGATTTTTTGTTTTGTTTTGTTAAAGGGGCCATCCCTTGACTCTCTTCTTAAAGAGGCCTATTCACTTAATGTCTACTGGACATCAAGTTTGAAGTATCTGAAAGACAGTTGGAGATATGAAATTAGAGGACAGAAAAGACGTTAGGGAAGGATAGGGGGATTTGAAAACGTTCCACATTGAGATGATAATTACATCCATGGGAGCTGAAGAAATGACCTCAGTGAAGTAGTAAAGAGGAAGAAGAGGAGAGGTCTCAGCACAGAATCCTGTGTCTGTGTATTCTATTGTTAGAAGGGATGATTTGGATGAGCAGCTGGCAAAGGAGACTGAGAAGGAAGAAAATGATAGGTAGGAAGAGAATCAGGAGAGAGGAGTGTTCTCCTAACTTAGAAATATTAGAGCAGTGGTTCTCAACCTTTCTAATGATGCGACCCCTTTAAGACTAGTAACTGTATGTGGGCGGACCTGCATGGAGACAGACAGAGGAGCCATGTCTTGGTTCCTAAGACCATCAGAAATACGTGTTTTCTGTTGATTTTTGGTGACCCCTATGAAAGGTTTGTTCGACCCCCAAAGGGCTTGCAACCCACAGGTTGAGAAGAGGGAGATCCATGTCAAGAATTACAGAGATGTCAAGGAGGATGAAGATTGAGATAAGGCCAAATTGATTTGGCAATTTAGACATCGTTGATTGTAAAGAGAGCAATTTCAGTGGAATGATGAGGTTGCAAGTCTGATTATAAGGGGTTAGGAAAAAAGAGGGAGACCTATTATAGAAGGCCTTTTGAAGGAATTTAGTCACAAAGGGCAGAGGAGATATAAAATGATATTTAGGGTAGAAGCATCAACTGAGGGTTTTTTTCAGGATGGTGGAAACATGGGCATACTTCTAAGTAGCTGATAGGAAGAGACTGAAAATAACTGATTGAAAGGGGTATGATAGAGTAAGAAATCTATTGGGAGACATGGGATGGAATAGGATCACTTCATAAATAGAGGAGTGGGCTTTGGCAAGTAAGGAGTAAGTCCACATCTTCATATGAGAGGTGACGGAGGATAGAGTGGCAGAAGGCATCAGAATGATGAGATAAGGAAGAGGGGAAAACAGGGAACGTACAACGAATGGTATCAATTTTTTTTTCTGTAAAATATGAGTCAAGAATTTGAGGGTAAGGCTAGGGAAGCCAGGAGAAATTTGAGGAAGGATGAAAATGTTTGGGAGAACCACTGTGGAAAGGGGGATAGTGAGTTGATAAGGGAGGTAGAGTAAGATTATCTAGTTGCAGTAAAGGCCTCTTTGAAGTTGTGTAACACAAATTTGTACTACAACCAGTGGCATGATTTTCTCCACCTTCATTCAGCAGTATAAGTATAGGAGCAAAAGCAGATGATTTTGGTAGTGTTCTAAAATGGATACTTGTCAGGGTACATTCAGCAATATAAGGTGCTAGCAGTGCTTTTCAACCTTCCTAATGCTGTGACCTTTAATACAGTTCCTCATGTTGTGGTGAGCCCCCCCCACCATAAAATTATTTTTGTTGCTACTTCATAACTGTAATTTTGCTACTGTTATGAATCTTAATGTAAATATCTGATATACAGGATATATTTTCATTGTTACAAATTGAACATAACCCACAGGTTGAGAACTTCTGTGCTTAAGAGTCAAGGGAAGAAGACAGTATAGAGTGGAACTGGTTCACCAAGGGATGAAGATGGGGGAAAGAGGGTCATAACTGAGGGATTGAGGGATTGAGGGATTAATGGTCATAGTGTATACAAAGAGAACATTTGGTAAAGAAAAGTAGAAGGAGAGGTAGAAAGCCAAAAGATTATGGTCAGATAAGGGTTTTTCAAAATTCTTGAATGTGCAAGTGGTATAATTGTGGGGGAAGGAACAATCAAATATATGACTATATTTGTGACTGAGATAGGGTGGAGGAGTAGGTCATGGGAAATGAATAGGCTAAGAAACTGAATTATTAGGGTGTTTGAGGGAGTGTCAACATGTATATTGAAGTCTAGCATAAGGTCAAAAGCTTGAGAGCATAGAAAAAATTTGATCTAGGTAGAGAACTCATTGAGGAAGGAAGAGTAGTAATCTAGGTATCCATAGACAACTCCTACCAGCATTTTGATGGGGCAATAGATATGAATTACATACACCTCAACAGAGGATAGCTTACTGAGTGATGGAGGTAGGGGAAAAACCTACAAATGACAAAGGATAGTAAGTAATATTCAGCTCCCCCCCTTTAGGTAGTGAGTCAAGGAAAACAAGGGTAGGTACAGCAGTACTAGAAAGAATGGTTTGGGAGGCTATGTTACCAGGGGATTTCTATGTTTCAGTAATAGCTAGAAAATGGAAGAAGTGGGACAAGAAAAAAGTTAGGATGAAGGGAAGTTAATTGCCCCAGGATAAAGCATTCCAAAGGACACAATGGTTAGTGTTTGTTTGGAACTTTGGGGTTGGAGGGTGGAGGGGGATGGAAATAAGGAATTGGGTGTTAGGTTGATAAATGGAGTATGGATGATGACCTACAGGACTTCAAAATCACTGTGACATTTAAGATGTGAAGAGGTGTGAGAATGTTCATCATTCAGGGGAAACCACCCTTTTCTACTTAGAGAAGACTGTAGATTGGGCTATAGAAAAGTGAAACATAAGATGGAAGAAAGATGGTCAGATGGGAGGCCCCATTTCACTTCTTCTCATCCCTCCAAAGACTGGAGATCACGTGAGGAAATGGTACAGTAAGAGATGGATTCCCACTCCCCATTGACTTTTCTGTTTTTCTTCCCTCAAGAAACAGCTACAGCAGGAAATGGAAAGCCTGAAACCAAAGGGAAGGTTGTTCCTCTTTGAATCAGAGGTTTTCCACATCCTGTTTGGGAGATTAGTCTGACAGTAGGAGGTGGAAGTTGCCTTGTGTTAGCACAGATGGAAGTGGCTACACTGTCTTCTAACAGCCCTCAGAGGACAAACATAGCAGGAGATGGAAGCCTATTCGTATTTGCCTTTGGACATGAAAATTCAGAAGGTACTAAGCGCCCTTGCAAGACCTTCAGCAGCAAACATATACTGAAGACATACTGAGCTTTGCATCTAGTTATTAAGAATAATTAATTAAAATTTCCTCAAATTCTTCCAACCTAGAACCTGTTGCAGCTCTTGTCTCAAGCCATAGGGACTACGAATAGTGTCTAGGAATTAAAGGAAACTCCTGCTTCCCAAGGTGTAGGAATAGTGAATGAAGATTCCTCACTCTCATTGCCAGGGTTGAGTGACAGTGAGTCTGCGGTTGGAGAGTGTTGACAGGGAATGGAAATGATCATAATGTCCTAAGCTGGAATTCCTAGCACATTTTTTCCATAGATGTATTATTTCATATTACTGCATGGTATTATATGGCAGAGATGTTCTATGGCAAAAGACCATAAACCGGATTCATTATGTGTTAAATAGGGTTTTTGTACTTGCTTGAGAATATAATCACCACGTATAACATTGTTTCTATGGCAGGATGTATTTGAAGTTCCAAACAATGCATTAATTCACAAATGGAGTTTTCAAAGGCTTCCCACTTCCTTCTAGGGACTGTCTAGAATGTCTTATCATAATGGCATTGACCACAATATAATTGAAAAACATCATTTCAAGATGAAATGAATAGTATCATTTACAGGCATTATAAGGCATAAATTACATCTAGTTTGTTTTTGAACCTTGACTAGAAGAAGCACTCCATAATGGGATAACATTCTAGTTCAGAAAGGAAAGATTTGTTTGTTCAGGCAACAGGTATTGGTTTCTGCAGAGTAGAAAAAGGATATAGGAAAAAAACCCACAACATTATAAACTCTTCAATTTAACGGATTTTCAGTTATGGACAAGGATCTTGACCTCCATGAAACTTGGTTTTTTCCTAACTATAAAATGAAATGGTTAAAGTAAATAATGTTGAAAGTCCCCTCTAACTCTGGACACTATGATCTCAAAAGTTTCCCCTCTTCTTTGAGCTTTGGCTATGAAATGCTTTTAGCTGATCCGTTTTTTGGCAAGACTGATCTTATGTATGTAATAAAATACTTTACTCAAATACTAAAGTGGATCTGGGATCTCCTAGATTTGGAAACCCTCTTTAATGACTTGGATTGTAATTCATCCATGCCTGTGTATCCTGAGAAAAATTGTCCATGTCCATCCAAAAGTTTGTTACAGAGAGCCTCTAATGGTCTGGTGAAGTTCCTCACTTTCTTCCAATATCCCGAGGGTACCAGCAGAGTACTCTGGCTATCTACTGGCCATCCTTCTCTCTTGACATGTGGCTAACCCATCTTCTCTTTATGTCATACAACTTCTTTATGACATCCTTCACTCCTGTTCTTCTTTGGACAACCATGGTGTCTCATTAGATAATAAGACGTATCTAACAAGGGGTCAGCTTGCACCTTTCTATTTTCTTTTGTGTGATGTTTATCTTTAATTTTTCAGAATTGTGGTTTTCCAGGTCTTCATATTATACAGCAATACCAGTAAAATATTTATACTGAAAACATGGGTTTTTGCAGTTTTGGGAAGCTTGAGGTCAGTAAAAGCACTTTTCAATTTCCCATAAGCAATCCCACCTACTCTCTTCCTCTTTTTAAACTCTGGGCCCAACTCATTCATCTGTTCTAATTGAGATATACTTATCATAGGACAAGATTCCTAGGGTGTCCATTCAGATGTATTTTGAGATCTGGGAAATAAACATTATTTATTCAACTCCACTGAGTGTTTAAACATCTCAGGTTCTATAATCTCTTGGAGGTTAAGATGATCAACACATTATCCATAAATGAAGTCATTCAGAGGACCCCACCATTCAAAAAGAATCATTTCTTGACCTAGATCTTTATTGCTCTCTCCTATGATCAGTCCTTAATGTCTCAGAGTGAATTTATTAGCATAAAGGTCTACATAGAGAACAGCTGGGGCATTGCAACTAGGTGAGAGGTCCAGAGCAATAGACATCTGGACAGGGTGAAGGTCCAGAGACAAGAAGGAGAACACTAAAGACTTATCTCAGATACATCTTTCCACTTACTGTGGAATGAGGGATGCCATTTATCCTCACCTGTCACTAGTTTCTTCATCTATAAAATGATGGGATTGACTATATTATTTCCAACATCACTTCTAGCTGTAAATCCTATGAAATGAGATAGATCCAGACAAGGGTATTGTAATAAATAAACTGGACTTGAAGGTGGTGGTGAAGAGATAGAAAGGTAGACTGAATGAGATGGGTATTATCACTTGGAAATCACTTGCCCTGGGGACTCTGACTTTTTTCATTTCAATTATCAGTCATGATCCCACATCTCTGTATTTTCCTAACTATTCCCTTCCTTATCAGAGAATAGAAGTGGTTGTTTGTTTATGATCCAGGGTTTGGAGGCTACTGTCTAAACTTCATGGATGTTAGCAGGTTTTAGATTCTTCATATATAAAATGAAGGGATTGGAGTATGTGACTTATGTGGTTCCCCCAGTTCTAAAGTTGCACAAGTCTATGAAAATGGCTATTTCTTACCACTTGAAGAACAAACCAAATGTAAGTTCTTTTATTTTGTTTCACTGAAGACCATATAGAACAATAAATAGAACTGTGAAGAGGATATTTTGGGATAAGCGATATAAGAGGGTATAAGACAAATAAACGTAGGACACAGGATCATTGCTAGCACGGGTTCACTCTTGATCTGGTCCAACAGGAAGGGGTTAATAATCTTACTTTATTCTAGTCTATTTTTCTCAGGAGAGGATTGCTGATAATGTTGGGGGGGGGGAACAAATTCCTACAGCATTTCCTAATCACCTTCTTGCAGGGGCCGGCAAGAAGGAGGGGCAACTATCTTTACGTCTCAATGGGGTCAGCTGAGACAGGCACAACTTCTACATTCCCTAAATTCCCTCAGGCCCCAATGGGGGCTAGTTGAGGCTAACATAGATTCCCCCCAAGCCTTGATGGGGGCCAATCAAGGCACACACAGTATTTATACACTCAACCCTAAGGTTCCCCTTATGTTCCCCACTTACTGATCAATGATTACCTGTTTTATAGGGGCAACAGACAAAGAAGACATATTGCCAGCAATAGCCTCACAAGTTTACACCACCCCATCCCTGGATCTCACTGTATAGTCGAAGTGGATGTTTATATTATTTATCATTATATCATATTCCATAAGTGTGGTGGAGATGTTTTGAACCACAACTATGGGAACTCATATCTATTACCTGGGAACAAGAGATTGTTATGACTATGGATCCTGGGAAACTGAACTCTAAGAAATAATAACAACAATTCACTTCACACACACCAAAATCCACCTTATACTAAAATTCACCTTACTTACAGAGGGTAAGATTTAAGAATTAAGACTAACCCCTCCTCCCCATATACACATATACTCTTTGTTGCTTTACAAAATCTTTTTCAGCTGTATCTAATGTATTTTTTTGTGAACTTTAAAGGGTTATATACAAATATCATTTGGTACCAACAGTATTAGTAGTAAAACATTAGTCAGTCAATTCGGCAAACATTTATTAAGCATAAACAACTGCAAAATACAATTATCTCCTGAGGCAAAAAAGACAAAAAAAACAACAACGAAAAGTTCCTGTTCTTGAGTAGTTTGCTATTTACTGTGGGAATCAATAATTACTAATTTACTGTTGAAACATATATGTAAACAGATCAAACATACAGGACACGATATTATTAGTTACAGTAATAATCTGGTTAAATATATTTATTAATTAAAATAATCTGGTTAAAACTAAGTTCTTTCCAGAAGTCATTAGACCATTGTTTCTAAATTTCCTTCTATCTACATTTTATGAACTAAACCTAAACTTATCTGCTGTACTGACTCACAAACTCTGGAAGAATTATTTTATTCCAACATTCAGAATATTTCATGTGTCTCTCTAAAAACAAAAGCTCATTAATTTTTCTCTACTGTTCTTATTAATGTGTCTCATTCTTCAAGCACATCTACAAAGACGACAGTGTTAACTCAGTTCCCGTGTTTATCTTCTCCTGTGATTGATGTTGGAAGAGGGCACACAGAGTTTAGGTCATGTCTTACTGAGGACAATGCTCCCTGAGTTCTGATGTATTACCCAACTCAAACGTGTTATACTTAAGAAAGCTGAATGGTCTGGTGATTGTCATTGACTTTTTACCAGATTGGGTTGGAAAAATATCAGTAGACTATTTCTAGTCTACTGGATTACAAAAACATAGACTGAACCACCTGGGCTATAAAGCAATAGTTTGAATTACTCTAATATATATTTGTATAATTTGAATGATGCAATTAAATTAATCCCAGAATTCAAACTACTTTCAATTTAGACCCCATTACTCTAATTCTCCAGATATGGATGAAGGTGTGTAAAGTGGTTAGACCTTTCTCCTGGGCACTATATCTTTATTAATGCAACTTTAAATAAAATTAGTATGTCGTCTCATACTGAACATGAAGTCCACCAAGTTTCACCTGTGCATCTTTACGAACTACTGTTCAACCATATCTTCCCTATTTAGTTGATTCTTTGAACTACAAGTGTCAAAACATAATGAAAATGTGTATAATTAGGTTAAACTCAATGTTCTAGCTTATAAACAGAATCCTAATTCTGTTATCCAACGTGTTTTCTCTCTCTCTCTCTCTCTCTCTCTCTCTCTCTCTCTCTCTCTTTCTCTCTTTCTCTCTTTCCCCATCTCCTCCCTCCCTTTCCACCTTTATTTTACCTGAAAATATGAGAAACAGATCTTCATCCAGGCAAAAAAGCATTACTAGATTCAGGTGAGAGTCCTGTTGTATTTTACCACAAACATCTATTTAAGATGACATCAGCCTATTCATTACTGTTCTTTGGTCTGCTCACTCAACCAGCTCAGAGTCTCCCTAATTGTACTACTGGCTAGTTCTCTGTTATCTCACCACCAAAATGAGGGCCTGGACTAGGTGATCTCTCAGGTATATTCCACATTTATCATTCTATGATTCCATGATTCTTTTAAACTTAGAGAGATACAGTAATGTCATTCTAAAACTGACTCATTTACATCCCAAATAGGCACAAGAAAGATTTGGCTCTCTACAGATCCAAGAATGCTTGATTGGTTAAAAAAAAAAATCCCTGCTCCTTTTTCCATCATTCATAAGCATCATTAGTTTCAAGATGAAGGCTTTCTCTTGGCCTTCATTGTCCTTGCATCATGATTTTGTTGCCATTCACTGTTTTTAAGTTCCCTGTAATGTTAAGAACTGCACAGATCATATACAGATCTGTTGGCTTCGGCAAGGAATTATAATCCTTTATTTGGCACTTCAGCCTCTGTTACCATGGAAATGCCTATGGTATTTGAAATTCAGCACTTTGATTTATTTTGCTTGGAAATCTAACAGCAGAAGATGGGCTATGAATGTGAAAAGCTTTTATTTTAAAACAATTGACTGGTGCACTTTTTTTTATCCTTACATGTTATAATAAAAAAGTCGGAGAAACCCATCACATATAAAAATGGACTTTATTCCATAACAACTCTAGAAAGTATTATGTGTCAGCTATAGCCAAAATTTTACTTGGTCATGCAAACAGAGATTAGCCACTGTGGTTCTTTCCTTTTGCATTACACTAATCATGAGTATTGACACTATTTACCTTCAGTCTCTTTCTGCCAATGGACTCTTTCTGCCAACACCTTTCAAGCCTTTTCAAGACCTCTTGGTTATTTTAAGTGATGTGGAATGTATTACTTTTCATCTGTTTTAATGTTTAGGCCATATGGAACCAGCCAAAGCCACAGCTGGACCAAAAGAATGCAGAATGAAATGGCTATTTGATTTGCTGTATGGCTGAGACTGATACGATTTTAGATGAATATCTCTGGATTTGGATCCAGACTAATTTAAAGTGGAATAGGCCTGGGGTGACCCACCCTAACCCTTAATCTAGCCCAGGACCAAGGAGATTGGGACAGGCATTCCAAGTTTCTTAACAGCCACATTGAGAATCTCACTCTGGTTTTTTTTTTTTGACTTCTCTTTTCCCAGAGGTGGTCATTCTATAGTGGGCTCAGTTATTTGATCTGCCTTTTTGAGTTATTGTTAATACCCTAGAAATCAAAGAAGAGAATGACAGAATTATAGAGTTTGAATTGTAGTAATCCTCTTATTCGGTGGACTCAAAACATTTTGATCATATACCCTATCACTAAAAAACCTTTTTGAACATGCACCCCTATGGTATTTGAATTTCAGCCCTTTGATTTATTTTGCTTGGGAATCTAACAGCAGAAGATAGGTTGGAAAAGTGAAAAGTTTTTATTTGGAAACAATTGAATTGTATGCTTCTTTTTTTCCTTAGAAATTATAGTTTTTAAAATCTGAGGAATCCATCATGTATGAAAATACATGTGTAACATATTTGTACATCACAAGTATATCTTACTTTACTAATAATTATTGTACAAAAATAGGAAAAGGGACCACACCTATTCATTGGTACAGGGAACTCCCAGGGAAGAAACTTTGTCTACTACTACATATCAGCATCTTCTCTAAACCTTAGAGTCTTAAGAGAATTGCCTAGAAAAATGAGACATTAAATGACTTGTTGAGAGTCACAATATGTGTCAGAAGGGGGACTTGAGCTTTTGTGTTGGCTTCAAGGCTGACTATCCACTATGTTATAATGCCTCTTTTTTAAAACATAAAAATACATCAATATGGGTGATATAAAGATGAAATAATATTTGATCATAGAGTCAATAGAGAAGCTTTAGAGTTTATTGAATAGGAGAGTAACGTGGTGATAGTCACATTTTAGAAAAATTACTTTAGTAGCTTCATAAAAAATAGATTCGAGTGGGAGAAAGAATTCCTACTAAGGATACCAACTAGAAGGCTATTGAAATAGTCCAAGAAAAAGGTAATAAAGTCCAGAACTAGGGTGGTGGCTGTGTGAGTTGAAAGTAGTAGGGATCTATAGGGAGAAATTTGGGAAGGTGGAAATGATGAAACTTGGCAAGTGATTAAAAGGACAGGGTGGTATAAGGAAGAATGAGGAGTCAGAGATGATGCCTAGATAGTGAAGAGGTCTGCATTGCAGACCATTAACTCATCCATGCCTCTTCATGAAAAGATCTGTACCAAAATCTTCTGACTCTTGCCTCTCAACCACAACTACTTTTCTTTTTCTACAAGGCAGACTCACAGAGGTGGTGCATTGCAGGGGGTAGGGGGGAACATAACTTAGAATCATAGGCCCTGAGTTGAAAACCAACTTGGCCATTTCCCCATCTATAAAATGAGGGAAGCTGGATTGAAAGCCTTCAAAGGTCTTCTCAGTTCTATGATGTTAATTCTCAAGTAAGTAAACCTGGCCAGAGGCCAGTCTTCAGGAAATTGCATATATTAACAAAGGACCAATCCACAGAGGAGCTAGGTTTAGCAATGCATAAAGCACCAGGCCTGGAGTCAGGAAGACCCTGAGTTAAAATGCTGCCTAGGACACTTACTAGCTGTGTGATTCTGGGCAAATCATTTAACTGTTTGCCTCAGTTTCCTTGTCTGAAAAATGAACCAGAGAAGGAAATGGCAAACTATTCCAGTACTTTTGCCAAGAAAACTCCAAAATGGGGTCTTGGAGTCAGATACAACTGAAACAACTGAACACAACGATGCACAAAACTCTGGAGAGGAAATGAATCATTTGCCTTTGCCCCCACAATCTGATACAATGAGACAGATATTGTGGTGATCAGCTACACAAATGATTTTTCTAAAATGAAAATATATGTTCTGTTTTACTACACTAACAAAAATGCACTTTCATGTAAGAGTGATTTCAAGACTAAAAAGTCCTGTGTGACAGTGTTTTGCTCCACTTAGAGAAATTATTTTAGTGGCCTGGACCTTTAAGAAAACACAAAACCCTTTAAATGTTGACCTTTTTTTTTTTAAAGAAAAAAAGGAAAGGCAATGTCTCCACATCTCTCCTCTGATGACAACAATAGTTCATTCACAAAGTGGTAGAAGAGAAGTTTAAAGACACATTTGTTTCAGCAAGATATTCGTCAATCTGCAGATTTTGGTTTTATGCCATATCAACATGATGACTTAAGCTCCATTAATCTTTCTCAGCTTAATACCCACTGTCCCCTGAAGAGGGTTACACAGTGATGCATGTGTGGAATATCTGAAGCTGACCTCCATTTTTCACAGTTTCCAGTCATAGGGCAGCTGACACAGCCAAGATAATCCTGTATTCAGCGATACTGTGAGAATGAATGGATTCTGATGAATGTAATTTGCTACCTCAATGACAAATGGTAATGTGTGGAGGCCTGGTATGCATGCAAATATTACTGTTAAATAAGGTCTGGTGAAGGACTATACTCTGTAAATATAGCCGATGGCCAATTTGACTGAAGTCACAGCCTTCCCGGAAGATAAGCTAACAATTTGTCCCCAGTTGCCTTTGTATCCTTTAAATGTACCTCTCCATCTGATAGCAGGAGGATGTGTAGGGAAATCTACAACAAATGAGTAGAGATTACTTTAATTAAGGTTTAGGGGCTGAGAATTAAATCTGTACCCAAGCAGATTCTAAGAGCAGAGGATGGCAGTGAGCCATACTTACATTATGACCATTACACAAACAGCAATGTGATGATGCTACTATTAATGTAAAATCAGGGTGGTTTTTTAGAAACAGAATCATTTGGTCCTAGTCTAACCTTCCCTGGTTGAATGGCCATGTACAAGTCACTTCTCACTGAGTCTCAGCTTCAAAAATAATGAATGCTTAAGCCTGGCTTTTCTTCTTTCTCTATTTGTTTCCCTTCAATATCAGGAGAACATGAGGAAATTTACCATAAAGTTGAGTAATTTTCCTCCAAAATCCCAGAGAATTTATGGGAGGACATGAAAGAAAATTATATAGCATAGGATAGGCAGCTATGAATAAGTTACGTCTGTGGTACTGGAAAGAACACCCACATCAATGAGGCAATGGATCCATTGAATTATTAGAGCATTTCTTCTCACATGACTGGTATGAGGGTCTAATAAGAGCATAAATATATAATTGCATTGAAAAACAAAAAGTACTATTTATATAAATGTAAGGTCATTATTATTAGGATGGTATCAACATTTATATCAGCTAGGCCCAACCCAATTAGCTTCTGTACTTGTCAGCTAGTAATGATTACAGTACGACTGCCTGAATTTCAGGACGCTGGAACTTGCTTAGGTCATATTGTATATTCAACACAATGAACTGGGTGAACAGGATTGGGCCTGTTTACCACAGTTTCTCCACTAGAGATAAACAGTTTTAGTGCATCTTCTGTCACCACCAAATTTAAAATTCCTTCCTTGTTGTAATCTTTGAATGACTAAGAAGAGGTCCAGAGCAATGTTGCCCATTGAAACCACATTCATAGAATGTAATCCAAGATCAAAACTTTCACTTATTAAAATAAATTATCTGGAAAAATAGTTATGGCAATGTAAAGGAATGCCATACAACAAATTTTTGGTGATCAGTATTTACTTGGTGACTTGAATAGATCTGTGATTTCAGTGTGGCAAATATTGCCTCCAGTGGTACAAACCACAGCCTATTAATACCTTCTCATTTTGTGTACATTGGCCCACGCCCTACTATAAATTCTCCACACGAGGTCCACTCAACATGCTGTAGTCCTTCTTCTGGAATTTTTTGATACTGAGTAAATAGATATGATGGGGAATTGTGGCTGGTTGGCTTGTTATTCTTCACTCTCAATGTATGGCCAACCTACATCCTTTATTAGTTTTATTTGATGACTTTATTTCTGCTGTTTTTCGTGGGATAACAGGTTCATGAAATTGGAACAATAAGTGATATTAGAGACCATAATGTATAATTCTTTCATTTTATAGATGATAAAAGTGAGACCCAGAGGGATTAGATGACTTGTCCAAGGTCATACAACTTGCAAGTGTCTGTTAGGATTAAAACGTGGGCCTTCCTGATTCCATTCCCCACCCTCTACCTACTCTGCCCCATAGCTGCCTTAGATAGTAATATCTTGCCACCTACTCATACCTACCATTTGCCTCCTGAATGACTCATAGATTAAATTATTCAGAGACTGACATTTCATGACTCATATCCAAAATAATCTACCAGAATACTGATATTAGAAAGATAGGATTTTTCAGGGAGAATCATAGAATAATTAAAATCCCTATGCAACAGCTCAACCTCCCCCAATCTGGTTTACTTCTAGCCTATGGTAGGAACTATACTAGATTGATATCAATAGCAGATGGAGCGTTGGAGGACTCTTGCAGAGGAACAATTGCTGTGCTAAGGCATTTCTGAAGGCAGAACTGTGAGAAGATTGGGATCAATTATGCACCATTTATTAATTGATCCTATTTACAATTAATTGATCTTGTCCTATAACTGCTTAAGCAATGGCTCTTTGTCTCCAAACTTGGTTCAGAGATTCAGGTAGCCTGTAATGTGCTAATTTTAGAAATTCAACTTTCCTGCTCATCACTGATTTATCTTTACCTAAAGGAACTGAGCTGACCTTAGGGGATGTGTGAACACAAAGGGAGTTGGCCTTATATCTTTATACCACCAACTACCCTTCAAGGATGTCTGGTTTGCTGCCCAAAAGTCTGAGCTACTATCTGGCACCTGGACTTAAACAATGAGCACTTCTTAGTCTCTTGAAAGAAGAAGATGGAGTCATTGCTAGCCCTCATTACCTAACTTCCAACCAACCCAGTTGTTTCCTGTGCCTCAGACCTTTAAACTATTATTTTGTCCCTAATTCCATGACATCATCTACTCTGATCTTTGTTCTGTTCTCCCCAAAACCTATAAAAGTGGAGATGTCCTTTTGCTCAGGGTCTCTGATATAAATGCAGGCAATGTATTGACCCACTTATTGGCAGGCAGAATACCCCAGCTAATAAACGTTATCTTGCTCAGAGAATGGCTTCAATTTACCCTTGTGTTAAATTTCAAATGTGACAGTTGTGCTTGTGAAACTACTAAGCTACAACCTGAGTCCCTTTTCTCTCCTTTACCTTTTATTCCTATGACCTTACATCACATTCCTCCCCTACCAGTTGGTTGCCCTAAGAGCTGGTGAATTAGCTTGGCCTCTCAAGAAGGCATCTTTCTTTTCTCTCTTAAAATATAAAGAGGCTTAACCCATAAGAAAATGGTCAAAATCCTCACTTGTTGCTGTAGCACTTGTTGCTGTACTGACTGGCTACCTAATTGACTCCACAAGAGGGGCTGAATAGTATTTTTATCTCAGAGTCTTTTAAAGTGGGTTCATTTGTCTCTTAAATACTAAAGTGGCTGTTAATTGGATTTATGGTCCATGAATGCTTATTGGGCAGGAGTGGATAGAGTGTGAGATCCAGAGTCAGGAAGACCAGGTTTGAACTCTGACTCAAATATGAACTTACTAACTATGCGTCTTGGCAATTTTCTTCACTTCTCCCTGCCTCAGTTTCCTTGAAGATAAACTAGGAATAATAACAACACCTACCACCTTCCATAGTTATTTTGAGGATAAAGTGAAGCCATATTTGTAAAGTGCTTAGCACAATGTCTGACACATAGTAGGTGTTTAACAAATGTTTATTTCGTTCTTTCCCTGTTGTATCTTAAATAGTGAACCTAGGCAGCTGGGTGGCACAGTCAATAGAGCTCTTACCTAGTAGTCAGGAGGATCTGAGTTTATGTCTAGCCTTAGATACTTACTAGCAACACAGTTCTGGGAAAGTTATTTAGTCTCTGTCTTCCTCATCTATATAATGGAGATAATAACAGCCCCCACCTCACAGGATGTTGTAAAGATAAAATAAGATATTTATAAAGTGCTTTACAAACCTTTGTAAACCTTACAACACTATATAAATGCTAACTGCTGACAACTATTATTAACTTCTTTTAGGTTTAGCCTATTGGAAAAGGAAATGGCAAACAACTCCAGTATCTTTGCCAAGAAAATGTCAAATGGAGTCATGAAGAGCCCGACACGTCTGAACAACAATGAGAAGGTGTTAGCCGGTATGATAGATGAGACGCTAGGTGACAGTGAAGAGAGCACTGGACCTGGAGTCAGAAAGCCTTGAGTTCAAATGTGGCGTCAGGCACTCACTAGCTCTGTGATCTGGGCAAGTCATTTAAATGAACCCTGTTTGTCTCAGATTCCTCATCTATAAAATGATGTGGAGAAGGAAGCAGCAAAACACTCTAGGATCTTTGCCAAAACAACCCCAAACAGGGTCATGAAGAATGAGACATGACTGAACAATAACAAAAAATATTATAGATCCATCTCATCATTCACCTTCAATGTTTGTCTGAGATGATTGTACAGATGAACTAGCTGTAATGGATTCTCTTTGCAATGCATATTATAGCCTAGAAGATAAGTAAAGAGTGGGTTTTTCTTGCTGGGAGAGTTAGGTTCAATTTTTTTGAATGATAATTGTATATTACAGATTCTGCAACTTATCACAATGCCACCTGCACCCAGAGACCGTCAGTGGATATAGGGAAATCCTCTTCCAGTTGGAATCTATGCCATCTTCATTACAAAAACAAGGACCTTCGAAAAGCATGTGTCCCCTTGTTTCATGCCCTCTTGATATTAATCAATAAGGATCTTGAAAATGACCAAGCTGACCAGATCAGCTATGTTGAGCTACACTTTGCTTTCATAATAGACAAAGGTATGTCCTTACCTGAATTATTGGTAAGAGTCTGTTCATATTCACTAATGTATCTTATCATTACCAAATTGTAGAGGGGTGGGAAAGAGTGCATTTCATTCCTCTTCTCCTGAATATCCCTTTTTAAAGCAACACCATGCAGAAATACAACCTAGATAGTGAACCTCATTTCTATTCTTCAGTCTAGTTCCAGGATCATACTTTAAAAGAAGCTTTTTATTCAGATTTCAATTTTGCTGAGGAATTCTATTTTAAAAGAAACATTTAGGAAAATGGTCCACATTACATTTAAGCAGCTTCTTGTCTGTATGACCATATCAGCCAGTGATGGAAGAGAAGGAAAAAGGAAAAGATTACAGTTGAGCTGCAGTAATGGAAAAGATTACACGGGACCCATAAAAAGTCCCTCTTCTGATATTTTAATTTCCTTGTCAAGAGACACTGTACATGATTCTCCTGGTTCTTTGAAGGAGTCTGTTCTTACTTGTAACCTTGGCTATAGATTATGGTGCCTCAATCTCCAAATTACCAAAGGGAAAAAAACTCTTTTATACACACATATACACACATATGTACATACATATATATGTACATACATATACATACACATATGCATATCTGTATGTATGTGTGTATGCATGTGTATATATATGTATATGTATATAAATACATACACATACATATAGAAAACCAGAACAGGAAAACCAACCATATTACCAGTGGATATGCTGATGAGTTTGAGGGTATTTATATCCATTCCCATAAAAGCTTAAAGGGCATCTTTGCATTTTGAGATTGCGTCTAGGTACATAAAAATCTCAACTTTTTTTTAATAGGATGCTTCAGTGCCTTTTACAAGCCCAATTCATCCGTCATTGCTCCATGACAGCCTGACTCAGATCCTTCTTTTTTTCCTCTGGAGAAGTTAGTCTTCTGACTTTTATTCAACTCCATAAGGGAAAGTAGTCATGTATTAAAAACTCAGCATTTATTTGAACACTGAGCTAGGGACTCATGGAGACAAGCCAATTTCTAAATCCATTTTGTGCCAAACAAAATCGGCACCATTTCAAATGACAGGAAAGGCCAGTGTGGCAATTTTATATTATGCAGCTTCTAGCTCACTAAAGCATCAGAACCTCCCTTTAACTCATACCTGTATCTTGCCCTCGGTACCCTTAAGTGGAGAGGACGGTGTGCTAGTAATGGTGCCTTTTGCCTCAGTGCTCTTCTTCATAATTTGGAGTAGGGAGAAATGCGGTAAGTGAAATAAAATTGCCCTTCCAGTGATGGAACTATTGTTTATCAAGACAGCTATGTTATCTAACATGAACCCAGCTGCAACTTTCTATTGTATATTTTGCAGTCCCACTCCTTGGATCATGTGACTCCTTTTTCTTTCATTTGATTAGGAACATCTGCAGAGGTGGTTTGTATACAAAAAAGTTAATAATTAGGTGTTTCTTGTTTTTCTATCCACAGGAATTAAAAATTCCAAGGGAGAAGTGTCACCAATTCCCACATATCATGTTATTCATGGGAAATAGTGTTCAAATATGCTACAATTGCAATCCCAAGGTGTCATTCTTTGATACAAAGCAACAAGAAAATTCAGAAATCAGTCATATTATGGGGTAGCCATTAAATAGCAATGAAGCCATTGTCATCATTTACTAAGAAACTGGTACCAAGTACCATTAAAATAAACACCACTATGTATTCTCATCTTCCTATTTGAAAGAAAACACATTTCAATTAAGTTATGATGTTCATGCAGACTTCATTAGTGAGTTCATTAGCATAGCTTTTAAGAGCAGTTCATGAGAACAAAAACTGTTTTTCTCAAGAATGGGTCCCTGTCCATCTCTCTACCATGAGAGGTAGTCCTTTTCTTATCAAAAGGCAGAACTGGGAGACAGTAATCACTGGAAAATAATTTCTTACCCAAGAGGAAATTGTATAGTGGATTCCTAGATGTATTTTATTGTATCTAAGATAATGTAGTATGTCAAACTGAAATACATATTATGTATAATCTAAATAAAACAATTTGGGTCAGGAGGAAGACTGTTGAGAAAAACCTTTCCATTTAAGGGGTCTGGCATGTAACAGATGATAAATGCTTGTGGGTTGACTGGTTGATTGAATGTACCATACCACTTCCATGTTGGCCTTTCAGGAACCCACAGGAAAGCGATGTTGTCATGGGCCTGCTCTCTCACACATTTTAATGCTGCATTTGAGTCGGCTTGTACCTCCAAGGTTCTCCCTTTTCCTGCACAGATGCTATTTGGAGTTCAGAACTATGCCATTGAGAGATATCACATCTTACAGAGCTTTCTAATCATTCTCTCCAGAAATGGGATTGCTCTGTGGGAATAGCAAGAGGATTAGTATGTACTTAATTTTTATCAGCTGTGTGCACTGGTCAGGATGGATGTGCCATAACAGCCTACATTAATCTTCACTCTCCTCTTATTTCCTAAATCCAGATTCAACATAGGGGCAACTTCAATTCTCAAGGGATCTATACCTAGAGGTACCATCCAAACTGCCAAAATTCTACAGATTAACACCCATAAATTGTCATTGATATGCAGTACCCACAAAAAACATAGATTGATTCTCCATCACCTTCTCTACAGTTGCATCCCTTTCTAATCACTCTCTGTTTCTGACTTAATATCACTTAATGTTCAAATAACTGGATGAATGAAAACATATTTGTTAAGCACAGACTATAAGCTGGACACTGAGTTAACTGATGGAGACAATAAATACAAATAAGACCTTAAGGCCTTCAAAGTATAGGCTTAATTTAAATAAAGATTTGAGGCTTCATAACTTTGGACTATGTGATTCATAATTTGTGAAAGAGAAATTACAAAAAAGGAAGAAGGAAGGAGAGAGAGAGAGAGAGAGAGAGAGAGAGAGAGAGAGAGAGAGAGAGAGAGAGAGAAAGAACGAGAATAAATGGTCTTTCAGGGAAGTACTTTTTTCCCCTCTGCCCTGACTGGGGGCTCAGGAACTATATGAGACAGAATTTTATTGACTGGTACTTTAAAAAAAATCAAATTTCCAAAGTGGAGCTAAAGAGCTAAAGAAAACACAGACTAAAAAAAAAATAGTGTAGCTGGGGTGGCTAGGTGGCACAGTGAATAGAGCACTAGCCCTGGCGTCAGGAGGACCTCAGTTCAAATCCGGCTTCAGACACTTAACCCAAGACTAGCCGTGTGACTTTGGGCAAGTTACTTAACCCCAATTGCCCTCCTACAAAACAAAACAAAACAAAACAAAACAAAACATAACAAAACAAAAAATAGTGTAACTATCTTGTAGGGATAGGCTGCCACACCAGTCACGTTGCTTTTCCACATTTCTCCCTTCCTTACACACAAAGGTCTTTCTGCAGAGGTGGAACTAAGGGTAATTATTTGAATATAGACCATACCTGGTGGGAGGAGAAAGACTGGGGGAAAAAAGTGCTGCCAACATTCCAAGACTGGGTGTATGTTGGGGGAGGGGGGGAGAATCCAGAGAGAACAGTTAGCTTCACAGTTCACCATATATAACAAATCCTCACAGACCACTGGAAGTGCATTTTCTTGTGCATGATCCAAGTAAAATAAACATTTGAAATACTCTTTAGATTCCAAGCCAAGTGCAGAAACTTACAGAAAATTTGATGAGATGTGAATCCATGGACATAGCATTCTACCTTGAAAGTTAATAGAAAGGAATGGCTAGATACCATGAGAAAATGACACATGAATACGACCATCAGGAAAGAAATAGAATCCCTGTTTTAACCTGTTAAATCAGTGGGAAATGGCCATATGCAAGTCATAGGCACTCAAGAAAAGAATGTAACTACTGGTATAGAGACTAAGTAAAACAGGGCCAGTTTTAGGCAACAGAAGATGCAGCCAGGGAAAAAGGGTGGGCACCCCAGGCGCAGCAAAGAGTGAGCATGGCTTTGTCAGCAATTCTTAGTGGTGTTATCTTGGATCCTGTAGGAAAGTGATGGGAAAAATTGAGGATCTAGACAATATTGCTGTCATGGACAGTGGAGCCTAAGTGATAACCATGTTTCAATCACTTTATTAGACCTTTGAAAAATGTCCTTTACAACCTCTAGAAGGATTTGGCTTTGGATCACTGAATGACAAAAATTATCCATATTTGAGATACATTGATGTGATCATGATATTTTAAAATGAAATCACTGTGTCAATAAAACAGTGAAGTCTCAGGCTTTAGTGTATCCAAATCTGTTAGCTATTATAAAGTATCAGTTCTAATTGGAACCTAATCCAACTTGTTCAAGATATTAGCAGAAACTGTAAACAGCATGTTGGAACCTGATACCTTCATATTCAGACCATCTATGCAGCCTGTGAAGAGGTGAAAGGATAAAATCAAATACGACAGTGAACATCCTAAGATGCTTAATTCTTCAAACACTGAAGCATATTTAGACAAATATGACTTTGGGACTGGCTATTATCAGAAAAATGGAAGGAGTGGTTGAGACAGAAGCCCAGTAAAAATATAGGTATCTTTTGTTTGCAGGGGTTGGATGTACCTGGAATACAACTCACAAAAGCTGGCTTGCGGACTTCTGACCATTCCAGGAATGACCTGGGAAATTTCTCTGCAATGGATGACTTCAGAGACTATCTCAAGAATATGCTGGTCAATCATATTATTATGGAATCCAGTATCCCACATGCATTTGTCTATACTGGTAGTATAACCAGAGACTGAGAGTGGGAAATATGTGTCTGTGTAGATATGTGTATATGTGTGTGTACATACATACTTACATTTGCATATATGTGTTTATATGTATAAATATATGCACGTATAATAACTATGTTATGATAACCAAAATCCCTAACAAAACTTTGAAATAGGGTATTCTTTAATCCCATAAACATGTAATTTATAATATTAACCTCAGTGTAAAAGAAAGACACTTTTAAGATACTTTGCTACCAAAAACATAAAACATGTAATACAAAGTTCCCAAAATAGAACAACAACTCCAAAATTACATCAAATGTCTAGGACATAACAATGTAAACTATATACCAAATTTTTTCATGAGAAGCCTGGGAAAAAAGGCAATACCTCTAAGGGATTAACTAAAATTAATTTTAATAGATTGTAACAGAATGACAGCTTTCTCAAAATAGCCAACAGATGTTCACATATTACACTGAATCTTGTTGTTTAAGCTCTGGTACAGTAATTCCATAAAATCTATCTTCTAGACCTAATTCTGCTCTCGCATCTGGAATGCTAAATATTGCAGTTGCCGATTTCTTGATTTTTACTGATGTTTCTGATTCTAAGCTATCGGTCACAATTCAGAGACAGATGAAACAAAGAGGCATTCATTTACATTTATTAGCAGGGAAAATGTGCTATTTTCCTCTGTGCTATATTCTACTAATGCTCCATCTATCCATCATCAGGATAGAGTGTACCCACATTCCAAAGATGTTGTTCAAGTGTAATTGACACATTAGCACAATTTATATCAGCTGCTCAATTGCTCTCACACATACAAATTTGTAAAATTATTTCCCCCCAAAAAGTCAATGTTATCTCTTCTTCTCCAGACTGTCTATTTATTTAGTTGACATATTATATGACACATAATTAAACTCCTTTATTTTGGAGGAATTCTTTGGAAAATAGCTCAAATATAACTTTGAGAGTAAATTAAGGAAGTAGTTGGTAAATCATCATCATTGATAAAACTAAAAACTGATCCATTGTGAGTCTGCCTTTTATGAAGCAAAACACATACACAGGGGTGGCTAGGTGGTACAGTGAATAGAGCACTGGCCCTGGAGTCAAGAGGACCTGAGTTCAAACCTGGCCTCAGACACTTGACACACTTTCTAGCCATGTGACTTTGGGCAAGTCACTTAACCCCAACTGCCCTCCAAAAAGCAAACGACAACAAAAACCACATACACGTATTCTGGGAAATAATTATTTGGATGAAGTATGTTTGAAGAAGGTCCTTTTACTTGTAAAAAGCATAAATTTCTTGTAAAATGTTAGTGTGAATGGTGATAATTATAACTGTCACAAAACAGAAATAGAGTAGAAAGTAAAACTAGTCTAGAGAAACCTTGGTGTAAAATCTAAGTGAACTCATCCTGAGATGATTTATTACATATTATGTATTAAGAGATGAAAGCGGATGTAGAACAAATAGAAAGAAAATGAACAAGATATGCAAAGGATGTCAATACATTTTTTTTTTTGGCCATTAAGTAAAGTCGAACCATCTATTCAGAATCTAGCGTCACAGTACAAATCGTACTGCCAGGGGGAAATGACACTAAGGATTAAAAAGATAGGGAAAGAAAATGGGTAAGATACTGTGTGTACATAGAGATCTGCTCTAAATGCGACACAATTGTGAAGGTATTGTGGGATAGATTCACAAGAAATCTAAAGGAGGGAAAGAAACTGAAAATGTTATCCTTTATTAATACTGAAAAAAGGCAAGTGAGAATATATCAATAGCTATTGACCTTTATATAAAATTTTTATGAGAATAATCATATATTGAGGGAATCTTTGATGAGAATATTAATAAGAACCAAAGCATACTTTTATAGGAAATATGCCCCAGAAATCTACATCTTTACCATCACACAAATGGCTAAAAAATGCAGAGAATATAGATATTTATTATTTTCTTATTTTATAGAATTTGACTTAACCAAACAAAGCAATCACTTAAAGATTCTCATTCAAGAAGGTGCCAGAATCATTCAAGATTTCCTGAAAGATATAGCAATAGAGATAATCTTCCAGCTCTAAATTCTACGATCCAAATGGGGGTAGTTTTCTGTGATATATTATACTCTCTATTCCCTTGTTTGGATGCTTTAATATTATAATCAGTTTGAATAACAATTTCCTCCACTAAACTTCTACTTTTATTACTCATTGCAGTTTGGAAGAAGCCTTGAGTCCTTGAAGACTAGTTCAATGCATCACAGATTTGGCAGGTTCTATCAAGCTGGAATATCTTTAAATATGGCCCAAGCCATGGACTGTTTATTTATTTCTATTGTGCAAGGACCAGCTCAACGTCAGAGATACTTATCACCATGACATTGGACACCATATGATATTGGGGGCATTCATGAATTTTGTTGTTGTTTCAGTTATTTTCGACTCCATGACTCCATTTGGGGTTTTCTTGGCAAAGATATGGGCATGGTTTAACATTTCCTTCTCTGTCTCAAACAGGCTTAAGTGACTTGCTCAGGATCACACAGCTAATAGGTGTCTGAAGCCAGATTTGAACTTAGGAAGATGAAGCTTGCTGACTTCAGGCCTGGTACTCTATTATGCCATTTAACTGCCCAAAGTCATGAACAGTGATTCTATTAAGACATCAAGATTTTGGAGAGATTATGATTTACATCGGTAGGAGGAGTAGCCAATATCAATTAATTCTTCAGAATTGCTGAAAAATACTTCGTTTATGGATTTTACCATCTGATTCATTCTTCACTTGATAACTGAAGAGCAAATTTTGAGTCCTAATTATATCTACCATATTTTCTTTTATCAGTTGGATCAACTGCACAATCATAGTTTCCTGGTGATTTATACAATTCTTTAAGTAATTATATTCTAATACAATGGTTACTGAGTTTTCAAAAGTGATTATGGTAGAAATTCCATGCCCATACCTGTAAAATTGAAAACTGATACCTCACTTGGTTTTGTATTATTTATTAATTATTTATTGAGAATTGTATCTAATCACTGGGATTAATATTTATTTTCAGTTTTGGACTTGATTGCATAGGCTTCAGGGGCAGAGCATTTTTCAGAGTTTATCTCCCCTATTCCTATGGGCTACATTGCAACAAAAAGACTTGATTCTGTGAGCTTTTGCTAACTTTGGGAGAATGTAAGTCAAATGGTCCTAGGACATTTGCCCAACATGAAACTTTCCAGAAGATGTCATCTATTTTTTCCCTTTGTCATGGGTTCTGGAAATCCTCTCTATGAGTCAAGTCAAATATAAGCCCACCCCTTATCTTTGCATTAGACCAATCACAGTTTTGTTTATATTATATATGCATATATATAATATATTGTATATTATATAAACCACATATTATATATAAACTATATATATCATATATTATATTAACTATATATTATATATAAACTATATATGTGTATATGTGTATGTGTGTGTGTGTGTGTGTGTTATAGTTTAGTTTATATCCCTGGGCCTTAAGTAACTAACTATATTTTTATATTATATATAGAGTTGCTCTGGCTGTCAGATGAGCCTTTGGCTACTGAAGAATCCATTGTCCTCATTTACTTGAAAGTGCTAGCCCTGCTAATAAGTTGATCATGTAAGGGCAGTTCAGTGGCACAGTGAATAGTGCACCAACCCTGGAGTCAGGACGACCCGTATTCAAATCCGGCCTCAGACACTTGACACTTAGAAGTCATGTGACCTTGGGCAAGTTATTTGACCCCAATTGCCTTGTCTTCCCCTCTCCAAAAAAAAATAAAACAAAATAAATAAACTTATCATGCTTGAACTTTTGTGCCTCAGTTTCTCTTTATCACAGATTTTTATCATGATATACCAAAAAGAGTTTAACCATAGCTTATTTCAAAAATAATGCTAAATATATCCATCTGGATCCTTAGAGTTATTACAGTTACTCTAATCAGTGGCATGGGACATTAAGAAGAAGGCTTTGTTTTGGGGTCAAGGGACTGGGTTCAAATTCTGACAGCTGCTATTATCTATGAACCTTTGGGAAAGCTACTTAGTCTCTCTGAACTTCATGAATGAGGTTGGACAGACTAGTATAATGGAATGAGCATAACCTGATGAGTTAGAAGATTCCAGCTCAGCTTCTATCTCTGACACCCGGCATCCATATGACCTTGGTCAATCACTTAACCTGAGTTTCCTCACCTACAAAATGAGGGGGCTGAACTAAAAGCTGTTGGCTTCCCTTGTAGCTCTAAATCTATTATCCTATAACTAGTTAATTTGTAAAGTGCCTTCCAGCTTTACCTCCATGATCCAATGACCAAAACACCTCTAGCACTAAATTCACTCCAACTTCTTATAGTATCAACAGCAGCCCACTGTCATTTTGTAGCAGTTACATTTATTATATGGTTCACAAAGTAAAAATACCATAGGGAGAAAAAAAATCCCTCACAGATTTAACACAATTCTACCAGGATAAATGCTCAAGTTTGTATAATGAGCACAGATGAAAAATGTTATTCTATTCACATAGCACCTTTATAAGCCACATTGATTGTGCTTTGCCTAAATGATAAGGTCAGATCCACATAGACAGATTCAAAGAACAAGCAACCCTTTCAGATGCCTAAGACTGTACAAATTGGGGTCAGACTAGAAATTGATTATGGTAGTGATGAAGATGATGGTTGAGGTCAACAATATAAGGGCAATAATGTCACTCAATCATTGATATATATCCTCTATGACCCAATTAGTGTGAATAATGAATCTTCTAAAATGGTCACATATGCCAGGTCTCATTATTTTAAGTTATAATTATGTAAAATAATCTAATTGGTTTGATATTAATGTAAATAGACAATGCAAATTTGAATGATGTGACTCTTGCAGAGGATTCATATGTCATACTAATTGTGATTTGCCTCTTTCATCTATCTGTCTACAAACATTAAATATATACACAATCAATGATACAGTGTTTTCTATATAGGAACATATACATACGCATGTATGTATGCATGTATGTATTTTATATACAAATGGCTACATACATATTCAAAGGATTATGTTTATTCTCTCTTTTCCCCCAAAAGAATAATTTTGCAGGCTCAAAAGTAGCTCAGCATAGTGAATAAAAGACCACGCTTGGAATCAGAAAGACCCTCAACCTCTGAAGCATAATGGCTATTTAGTTATGGGCAAGTTATTTAATCTCTTATTGCCCCCTTCTAAGATTTATCACGTAGTTTCATGTGAGTATGCATGTATATGTATACATATATACATTTCAAAGCCTTAGAACAGTTTTAATCTATTAAAGCTTAACATCTGATATGTATATATTTACAGATATTTATACAGTGTGTATATATGTATATATAAATATATTACATATACAACATATAGGTGTATAGCACATAGTAAGTCCTTAATTCTTGTAAATTTCATATATACCTCTGTGTGTGTATCTAGGTATATATATCTACATGTGTGTACACGTGTGTGTCATTGTAATCTCTAGTGCTTAGCATGATGCCTGGAACATAGTAGCACATAATAAATGCTTTGTTTTTGAGGGTGAAGTATAAACATTGTTTTATTGAGGGCAGGGCTTAGGGTTGTTATAGATTTCCCTTTCTTTTTAAAATTAATTAATTAATAATTTTTCTTTAGATCATTCATTTCTACGAGATTTTGAGTTACAAATTTTCTTCCCATCTTTCCCCTACCCAACACCTCAAAACAGCCATCCCACTGTATAATCCCTCCCCCAATCTGCTCTCTCCTATGTCCTCCCCCTCATCCCTCTGACTTTCTGTTAGGGCAGGATGGATCTCCCTACCACAATGCCTATATATCTGAACAATAATAATAGTGATAATAATAATATATTATTATTATTTTTAATATTTGATTATAGAACTTTAAATTCTAGATTCTTTCCCTTCTTCCCTTGTCACCCACCCCCACTGGAAGGACAAGCAATTAAATACAGGCTGTACATGTGTAATTACGCAGGACATCTCCATAATGGGCATATTGTGAGAGACTGATTATATGTCCCTCCTTCCTATTCTGCCCCCA
>CM053595.1:193173429-193207879 GCA_028646575.1 Pseudocheirus occidentalis | reverse complement strand
CACGCTGAGCCCCTGCTGCCGAGCTGCCTTCAGCGAGAGCTGTGTTCTCTGTATTTTTGTGAGTCTGAGAGTCCTAGACTTTCCTAGACTTTGTCTGGGCTCATATTTTGTGGGTGTTTAGGGTGGCAGTGAGGGAGCTGCGGGACCTTGCTGCTTCTACGCCGCCATCTTGGCTCTGCCCCCCCAACACTCTATCTATTGTACCACCCCCTTATCCCCATTGAATCTTTAATAATTTTCTAATATCTATTTTAATCACATTATTTTAACAACTCCATATGTAACCTAACAGCATCCTGATTAAAAGTAATTTGTCTAATAGCATTTCTGACAAGAGTTTATCAATTTTTACAATATAAAAAACATTTTAAAAATATAATAATAACATATACAACATTATGTATTTAAAACATGAAACAAGTTATTACCAGTCAGATGAGACCAATTCAGCCAAATGAATTTCCAAATGATTTTACATAGAAAATCATTCATTTTTATCATCTTTGGAATTTTATACAAATTACATCTAAGACCTAGTGTGGAGTTATTTAGTATGCAACACTTACATTCAATTAAAGAAATAATAATCATAACAACAATAGTTGACATTTATTTGGAGCTTATCATGTACCAGACACTGTGGTAAGCACTTCACAACCATTATATAATTTGTTTCATAAAAAAGCCCTGGGAAGTGGGTGCTAATCCTAACTCTTTTTATAAATTAGGAAATACAGGCAAACGGAGCCAAAGTTACTTCCTTAAGGTCACACAGCTAATAAATCCTTTAATGCCACATACCAAAAACAAAAAAGTTTTGATTTACCACAACTATCCTTTTTAGTTTCAGAATAAAATTGCATTGAAATAAAATTTGGATTTTTAATGATTTCTGGTAACATTTAAAATCTCAAAAAAAAATTCCAAGGATCATTTCAAAATTTTAGAGTCCCTTTTTTAATCAATTAACTCATTTTTAAAGATTGCAATAGCATTCCCAGCTCCCTATAACTTTTTCTTTATTTTCTTTTAAATCATCTGAAAAAAGGCAGATCAATTCCTTTTATGTTCATAACTTAGTCGCATCTCCTCATCTTTCTCCAAGGCTTTTCAGTTTCAACCCCAGGTGGAAGACAGTGAGAGACTCCATTTGGATTTTTATAGATTAAAGACCAATTTAATTCCTTTAATAATCAAGAATGCCAAATTGAAGCCAAAATAGAATATTATATGAATCACTTGCAAATTTAAACTAAATTTCACATAATTCAATAACTTCCATCACTGGTTTGTTAGTCGCTTGCCAACTATAGTTATTTGTGACATATAGGATACTCTTCTTCAACTTATGGGGTGGGTTTACCTATTTATTCCCTCAAAGGGACTTAACAGGAAATTGTGCCGCAACCATTGTAGGAATTTGTGGCAACACCTAACCCATCAATATGGTGGTTTTAGGGAAACACCTGCCCTAACAATGTCAGGGCTTCCCTGACCTCAGGAGAATTTTAAATCAGGAGGGAGAGTTCAATATCCAAGGAAGTTTTCCACAAATTCTAGGATGACATGCCAAGGGTTAGAGTTTTTTCTTGACCTGGCTTGACTCACAAGAAACCGTGATGGGTGAAATCTAATGTAACTGAGGAAACAAAGCTTCTGAGTTTCAAGCATATCAATTTATTAATCAACGCATGCTGTTTGAAGGACAAATCAGTACCAGGCCTCTTCAGCTTGTCACTGGACTTGTAGTACAGGGGAAGACCAATTTTTTATATATTAAAAGAAAAAAGTAACAGCATAAAAACCAGGATACAAGATTGGGTTGTATGATTTTTAATTGTAGGAAATATTAAGGACTTTACAAGTTGGAAGGTGGATGAACAAGTTTCTGGAGATAGGGGTAGAGAGACTTGAGCAGGTGAACTTTCCCAGATGTGAAATGAGATGTCACTCAGTTCCCATGATTAGTAAGCAAGTGAAATTTACAGAAAAATTAATATTGAGTCTCAACATGTATTCAGTTTGGTTAACATAATTCTCTCATAGCTCAGAACTTTTGAACTCAAATATTCTACTAGTCTCAAAGTCTCAACTTCCCCAGCGGCAGGCAATACAGGCATACACCACCCTGCTGCACTTGCTCCTTTCAGAGAGACTTTTTCCATTACTTTGTCAGCCCCCAAAACAGTGCATTTTTCTTTGGATATCATTATTGTTTGTGTTTAAGGTTCAATATTGCCTCATTGCATAATGGTAGCCATTCCATTTTAGGAGTGAGACAATTTCCCTGGCATTGCTAATAAACTTTAATCTCTGGTAATGATATGTTTGTGCAAACTAAATTCTGTCCCCAAGCATTATAATGCTCTTTTGATAATTCTGTTGTAATGAGGCTGCACACATGTAAATTTCTTATATGGAAAAGACAATGCATACCACTTTGTAAAGAATAAGCTTTTATTATGTGATGGCTTACAATGTAATATTACCAGCTGGAAGAGTGCAGCATTTTATTAGAGGACTTGATTTTGTGAATTGTAATATATTGAAATCATGTCATATAATAATTGCACTTCTTTGTACTTGATGTGTTTTAGCCAAGATCTTAAAATAGTTAATGGCCTCATTAATCCTCAAAACACCTTATAACTCACTAAATGACAAATCTCAAATTTCTCATTTGAAAGATCAGGAAAGTGTGAAAAGTTGGACCAAGTGAATTGACCAAGGTCACAGAGCTAGTCTAGGGCAATGAAATAATGGGAATTCAGAATGTTTGATGACTAGACTGTGCCCAAGTAATATGTTGTCCCTTGTAAGATAATGATACTGAAATTTCAAATAGGAGTCATGAATCATTAATACGAGCTTATGCAAAAAAATTTCTCAGACAAGATTTATATTCCAGATTCTGAGTTCCTATTAGAATAATTTCCATTAGTATTATGTGTTTATTCAGGAATCACTTTTTGAGCAAAATTATAGTTGAGCAGTCTACAATCAACAGCCATCTTGGGCTATCTCTCAGTATGAAGGCATGAATTTAAGAACTATCTTATAAAATATATTTGTTGTAGTCTAAAAATAAATTGAAAGATCCCCTATAGGTCCTGCCCATACTTGCACCAAAAGAATTCATTGAAGAATCAGTGTGCATATGTTTATGTATATGTGAATATATATGTATGAAATTGCTTTTCACATAAGAGTGAAAGCCCAGTTGTGTTGTTAAATTAAACCTATCTTTCCTGAATTTAGCCAAACTGGTTTATGTGTATACATAGTCATGGTATTGTCATATACATTTCAGGTTACATACATACATGCATACATACATGTGTATGTATGTGTATATATGTATATATACATATACACACACGTCTATTTCTATCTACCTATCTATGAAGGATATACATACATACACATCTACCTATATCTATATCTATGAGGAAACATTTGAAACTTTGACTTCTAAATGTTCAAGTCTGATTTTGCTACATACTCTAGAAAAATCTTTATATAAAAACACACTTAAGTATTTGGTATCTAAGCTTGATATGGGTAGAATGTGTCTTCCTCTGTCATATGATTTAATAACTTCTTCCTTTCTCACAATGTCTCTCCCCACACTCAGTCAGAATTTCTTCTCAATATCACAATTCAGTTTAACTTACTTAATTTTTATTAAGCATGTCCTATATCTAAGACAACTGATTCAATTCTGCCAATTAGAAAATCTTTGGAATTAGCTAATTTAGTCTGAATATTGGACTTAGAATCAAGAAGATTTGCATTCAGATCCCACCTCTGACTCTATGTAACAATGTCACTTAGTCTCTATGTACCCCGGGCAACTCTAATCATGAATGGATTGCCTTTGTGAAAGATGTTTCAACTCCTTTCCTGTTCTTGTTCAGTCGTGTCCAACTTTCCATGACCCCATTTGGGTTTGTTGGGTTTTCGTTTTGTTTTTCAAAGATCCTGGAGTGGTTTGTCATTTTCTTCTCCAGGTCATTTCACAGAGAGGAGAAACTGGGATGAACAAGGTTAAGTGTTTTACCGAGGGTCACACAGCTAATATGTGTCTGAGACTAGACTTGAACTTAGGAAGATTAGTCTTCTTGACTTCAGACCAGGCACTCTATCCACTGCAGCACCTAGCTGCCTCATAGTAATGAAATTTTAAAAAATTTTTCTATATATTAAGATTGCCAATAATTTACAATCTGTTGTAAAATAATTTTGTTTGATTGTCTTCCCTCTAAGATTTTGCTGAAGTGACCTCCCTCTACAGATCCTGAGAAGGAGGAGAAAAGAAGAGATCATTTTGAAGCCTAGAGCAATTCCTAGAGGACTAGCCAACTAGGGGAAATCAGAATGATTGCTAGGATCTGTTCCCTAAAGACGTAGTATCTCACCAGGTACTATAGCTTAATACAGAGTCAGAGCTCAAACGACAGTTTATTGTAAAATATAACTACAGATAGTAGGGGCACATTTAGCATTTGAGTGCTTGTGAACAAGGAGGGGATGTAGATTATTGCTAGAAGAAAGAGGTGGCAGAAAGGTAGACTCCAAAGACAAACTGCACATTTAGTCATTTTGCCTAAGCCCCATACATAGGTAGAACTGACTAGGCATGAAATTTTGATGGAGGAGAGAGTAATTTTTTACTTCCAAAGGGTGAAGAATTCAATTATCTTTAATAGGTTTGTTTTTGTTGTTGCTGCTGTTTATAATGAAATGTCTATTATGTACCTGGTACTGTGCAAAGGAATGGGATACCAAAAAGTTATCCCTGTCCTCAAGGGTTCCCCCCCCCATATATATATAGCATTCCAAAACTGGCTTCTGGAAGGATAAAAGAATGTCTCCTTTAGAAATATTCTATTTATCACCACTCCTATGTAGACACAAACATAACATAACATAACATAACACAACACAACACAACACAACATAACACAGTGGTTCTCAACCTGTGGGTTATGTTCAATTTGTTACTATGAAAATACATCCTGCATATCAGATATTTGCATTATGATTCATAACAGTAGCAAAAGTACAGTTATGAAGTAGCACCAAAAATAATTTTATGGTTGGGGGGTCACCACAACATGAGGAACTGTATTAAAGGGTCACGGCATTAGAAAGGTTCAGAACCACTGACATAACATAAGTATTATAATGTAGTATGGTATGGTATGATATTATATGATATAATATAGTTATGGCATGTAGTTTGTGTGGAGAGATGGGAACTCCAAATGTAATATAATTTATACATCTGTTTTATAGCTTCTAATTTTTCAGAATCTTCTTCATGCTTTTTAGAGGTCATGAGCAAACAAATGTGTTTGTATTCATTGTCACACCTACAAATAAACTGTTGAATTGTAGTGTGATGTAGCAATGCTACTGTATAATACATAGACGGTAACATTTCTTAAATATATTCACAATTGTCTCATAAATATTTGCTCTGCTGTTTTATTTAGTAGTAACATGATTAATCAGTTTAAAGAATGTTATACTTTGGCAAATATGTCACATAAAATATCTCTATCTCAGAACTCAGGATTCAGAAAATAACTAGCTAAAAGAGTAAGTTATAGTTTTAATTTTTTAATACTGGAAAAAAGAAACATTTAAGAAAATATCAGATATTTAATTTAGAATACATGCATTTTAAGTGAACAAAACCAGATTTTTTACCTATAGAACATAATTCAGTAGGGTTAAATATGTTTATATTCATTATGAAAAAACTAAGATATGTTGGGAAAACAATTCTTTTGACAAATGAAAGGTTTTGTGTAAGTAAAAGAGAAATCAGTTTTTAAAAACTATCAACATTTTCATTAAAAAATTAAACTAATTGACAACATATCTTTTTATGATTGTACTCACTTAAATAGTCTTGCCCTTTGGCAATGTTCAAGCTGTCTCTAAGTGTGTGGCAGTAAATCTAAGCAGACCTGTGGTCAAGCTGATGAAACTTACATATGTTACTGTAATTATCTGAAAATGTCTCTGGGAGAAGGAACGGACCATGACTTACGCAGGAAATGGTTCTGTTAATGGTTGTGCTGCCATGAGTATAGAAACTGTGGTAATTAGAAAAATTCAATCTGGTTACATGTGGTTATGGAAGAGTACACCATGACATTGCAGAAAGGATGCTGGACTCAGAGACATAAAGACCTGGGTTCCAACCTTGCCTCCAATACTTAGTAGATGTGTGTGACCATGGGTGA
The DNA here is from genome assembly GCA_028646575.1 of Pseudocheirus occidentalis. NCBI lineage: Eukaryota > Metazoa > Chordata > Mammalia > Diprotodontia > Pseudocheiridae > Pseudocheirus > Pseudocheirus occidentalis. The sequence continues at coordinate 193,201,622 of CM053595.1, read as the reverse complement.
GTCATTTAACTTGTCTGAGACTCAGGCTCTATCCTTTATTGATTATTAGACTTTTGAGTAAATGCAGATCTCATTGAAGAGGCTTGATGCCTCTTAATGCCACAGTAACATTTGCAGAAACAGAGCACCTGGAGGACCTTACTGTCTACTTTCAATTGAACCTTGCACAGAGCAGCCCCTATGATAATAGTAGACCCCATTGAAAAGCATGCATCTTTTTTATGCTTCACTCGAAATTAATAATTAAAAAATTGTTCAACATAGTCTCTGTGATTGAATTATCAGAGAAACATATATAATCCTAACGTAAGAGCTGGAAGTAAATTCAGAAGTGATTATGCGTCCTAAGAATAATACTCTCCACCCCTGCCCCACCCAGAGCCAGTCCTGCACTCCCTACAAGATATCCTAAAAGTTGTCATCTAGGTTTAACTTGAAAAATTCAACTGAATGGAAACCAATAATCTCTCAAAATCACCCCCCTTCCAATTTTTGGTAGCTCTGGTTGTTAGGAAGATGTTCCTTACAACAATCCTATATTTATCTGTTTATAACTTCTCTCTGTTACTCACAGTTCAGTACAACAAAGCAATTATCAACTATCATTTATATGCAAAAGGAACAGTCCAAGTCACCAGCGAGCCTGTGTAGAGCTACTCTACGAAATGACAGCCCTTTCAAAAATCTGAAAGAAATTATCATGTGTCTCCTGAATCTGTGCTTCTTCAACACCCTAGTGACCCTTCTCTGGATACTTTACTGCTTATTAATGCCCTTTGAATGTGGTTCCTAGAACTAAGCACAGTACTCTAGATATGGTCTGACTACAGGGGTATCCTTTGCCTAGGTCAGGAAGCTCTCCTCCTCTTAGTGCAGGTCCAGATTGAATTAATTTTCCTGGCTGCCCAAACACACAGTTGATTCAGATTGAACTTGCAATCTACTAAAGAAAAAAAAATTGAACTCCTGATATGTAATTAGAAAGTTGATTTTTCCAAAGCAAAATGTGAGATGATGTTAGTCATATTAAATTTCAAATTATTTGATTCAGTCCAATGATCTAGACTGTCAAAATCTGTTCGAATATTTGCCCTGTCATCTATTATGTTAGCAGACACTCTAAGTTTTATACCATTTGCAAATCTAGTGAGTATGTCTTCTGTGCCTTTATCCAAGTCATTGGTTTTAAAATAAAATTTTATAAAACTAAATGACTCAGGACCAAACATAGAAGCAACCTCTAGAGAACTCTTCTAACCTGTCACCTAAGGATTATGTCTGTTCTTCAGATCAAACAGCTTCAAAAATAGCTATCAACACCTAGCCCATATCACTGCCTCTTATGCATCAGAGCAACATGATTTTGTTGATGGCCTTGGAAAAATATAGGAAAACTATACCTATGGCATTGCCCTGAATCACCAGTCTATTAGCCCTATCAATAAAGGAAATAAGGTCAATGTACCATGGCTTGTTCTTGATTAAACTATGTTGGGCATCACTAATCACTTTCCTTTTCTATGTGTTTGCTAATTAGTCCTTGAATAATATTCTTTAGAATTTTGTCAGAAATTGAAATAAAGCTCACAGGCTTTTTTCTGTCTTTTTTTTTTGAGGCAGGAAATTTGTCCTCCCATGCAGCCACACTTTCCCAATATCAACAGTTTGTTTTTTTCCTATTTTAAAATTTAAAAAAATTAAATTTTATTCATATCTTTTATTTTCATATCATCTACATTTCCCATCTATTCACCCTTCCAAGAGCCATTCCTTAAAATGAAGAATGAATGGGGAGAGGAAGGAGAAGAAAATCTGAAACTCAAGGGACTATAGAGCTGAATGTTGTAAACTAAAAGTAAATAAAACAATTTAATTTTTTTAAATGAAGAATGAAAAAGAGGGAATAAAAAGTTTATCAAACCAACTGATTTGTTGAAAAAGTATTACATTACATGTTGTGTTCCAAACCCATAGTACTGTACTTTAAAAGAAAGTGAGAGGTGGTACATTCTGATATTTTTTTTTTTTGGTTAGGGAACAAGCTCAATTATTATATTTACAAAAGATGTAGTTACAATTGTTTCCTTGAGAGTATTGTTTCCATTTACGTTGTTGGACTCATTTTGTATGTTGTTTTTGTGGCTCTGCTTAATTCCCCTGGTATCAATTCATGAAAGACTTCCAAAACTTCTTTTTAAATACTCTGGCTTTTAAAACCCTCCTAACCTGGCCCTTTCCTACCTTTCTAGCCTCATTACATTATCTGTTGGCATTTTTAAAAGCAGATTTTCATGTGCTGCCTAATGACACCCACTTCCCAAAGCTTAAACCAACCCTGTTCTCCTTTTCTTGTTCAGTCCAGGTCTCAGTTCAGTGTCAATATACAGTGTCTCTCAAAATATGTATACTGAATTCTCCAGGTTTTCCATCCAACTACATATATTGTTCTGCATATACTGCATATAAAAGTCATTGTTCATCCACTTTGTTTTTCTTCTATGTTCAGTTAGACAGTGATGACCTCTAAAAAGCCAGTTTTACCTCTAAACCTTGGGGCAGTGAGGTGGGATGATGGATGGAGTGTGGTCCTGGAGTTAGGAAGACCTCAGTTTAAAGTCAGCCTCAGTTATTTGACCCTGGGCAAGTCACTTAGTCCTATTTGCCTTAGTTTCCTCATCTGTAAAATCAGCTGGAGAAGGAAACCGCAAACCACTCCATCCAGTATATTTGTCAAGAAAACCCCAGGTGGGATCATGATGTGAAACAGAAATTAACAACAACAAACACATCCAAATCTATAATCTTATGATTTTATTTTTTTCATGTGAAAAGCATATAGTCTCCCTTATGAAACTATTACTACTAAATTAGTTTACTTTAGAATAAATGGATTTGTTCATAACAGAAATCTTAAACTGAGTATGGCCAGACACAGATTATTCAGGTAAGCCACATTTGTCACAATGTAGTATAGAGTGACAACTTATAAATCTTATATCTGCCCAGTATGATTTTAAAAGGTTCAGTTATTAAACTTGAAAAAAACAAAATGAAACTAGAAAAGTAAACTGGAACAAAATAATGTGCAAGCCTTATCTTCAAGAATAAAAAATGTCTTCAGTTTCCTCCTATGTATTAGTTACGAGCCTTCTTGGAAGCTTTATCATTTTTAATAATAAAAAAAAATGCTACTGACATGAGACCTTTAGCTCTCAGAGCCATAATATCTTCTTGTACTAATGGTCTGTTAAAGAAATAGTAAGTGAAGTAACCTGTGTTTGTCGCCATTAACAAGAGGATAGAGCTCTGAATGGCAAGAAATGTTGAACTAATTGTCTTAAAAATAGTCATCCTGTCTCTTTGGGTGTCAGATTTGTGGACTTGTGAGAACCATTTTCTTCTTTATAGTGTAACTTCTTAAAGTTTGTTCATTTTTACAATATAACTTCACTACTCTGGTAATTGTTGTCTCTGTAGCAAAACTTTTCAAAGAGGAAAGGGAATGTCTGTTTTCAAGAATTTCAAGAAACGTTGGCTAGGCAAAACCTGATTTTTCAGACTCAGAAATTTGTTTTGACTTCAGCTTGATTTCCAAAGGGGAACTTTGCTTCAGCACAGCAAAAGTATAGAGGGATATTATGACAGAAATATGGTTTAGAAAAAAAACATATTATTATTCATGCAACATCAAAAGACAGTGAGGAAGTTTTCTCTATGTAATGGTTAGACATTGTGGCAAATTTATGGGATTATATTGACATAAGGAACACAATATAACCTTGCATGGACAGATTGTGATCTATATCAGAGGTGTTAAACACATGATTTCTGAGCTATGAGCCACAACATTTCTGAGTGGAGCCCAAACTAGATTAAAAAGTGCAATTGGAAAGCATTAAACAAATTAAATTAGAATAAAATAAAACATAATATTAATAGGGCTTTCAAAGTCAATATACAATCCACATGGATACTTAAGTATGACCCCCACTTCTACTTGAGTTTGACATCACTTGAACACATCATGAGAGGGAGGACCCTCAGCAATGTTATCACAAATCCATTAGCATCTTGGAGTATCATTAAACACTGTAAGTACTTTTCTTCAATATATCTAATGCTGAAATATTACTGACAGCTATAGCCTCCAGGATTTAAGATGGGTACGAAATCCTTTCATGGGAAATAATGCCAAACAATAGATTTTTTTTTCAAAATCCTCTTTACAGAACTATTGGTTGAGTCTTGTAGCATTTTTAGCTGCAAGAGAAAAGGAGAGAAAATGCATCTCTGCATGTTTACATGTCTACATTGAAAAAAAACCAAAGAAATGTTATTCTCATTTTTATCCCTTTTCACATTCTGCTGTAAAGAAAATGCCATGTATTTGTTAAACGAATGAAGGGACTAGAAAAATCAATCACATACAAAAGTGCTCCACACAGGGTAGGCACTCAATAAAGAACTTGTTGATTGAATGATTGACTGACAAATTTTATCATGAGTTGGTCTCTATGCTAGCATTTAATTTTGGTACTCTGGAATTAATGCTTTTGAAGAGTAGCTTTTCCAGTCTTTTATAATTCATTGGTTCTGTCTTTGATTGATTGACAAGGCTGTTGAGCTATTGGATGACATCTATCACATAGGTTTAGCTTTTGGTTCATAAATCCCTTCCCATTTATTTCCCATGCATATGCATGGTACCCACAGCAGTAATATAATCTTCAGAAATTTCTAGGGAATGATAGGAACATATTAAATGTTAGGAAGTGATGTGGGGTAGTGTAAAGAAAACTACAATTAAAGTCAGAGGAATTGAGGATGAAACCTATGTTTTCTATTTATTTCATTGTGATCCTAAGACAAGTCATATAGGCTTTCTCCAGGCCTCTTTCCTCCATCTGTACAAGGATGGGTTATATAAAAGTTATCTCTATGGTCATTTTCAGCTCTAAATTCAATGATTTTATATACTTCCAGATTAGAAATAGCCATGTGTTTTCTCATTATCTTTAAAAATCATTCATTAGACTCAACCAGTCCTCAAGCTACCCTTCTACATCTCTAGGAACATAGCTAAACTTTTAGGAAAAAACTGTCTATACTCATTGCTTTCACTTTCCTTATTCACTTTTTTTTTGCAATATGACTCCCAGTCTTATCATTCAACTGAAATTGCTTCTCTAAAGTTCCTAGTGATCTCTGAAAATGTCAGATTCAAACTCAATGACCTTTCTTCAGTACTCTCCTCTTCCTACCCCATTTTCCACAAGACTACCAAAGTAATATTCCTAAAGCATAAAGTCTAACCATACCACTCCCCTGTTCAAGAAGCTCTAGTGATACCTTATGGTTTCTAAGATTTATAAACTCCTGTGGCATTTGAAGCCTTCCATGGTCTTACTCAGCTATACCTTTCTATGCTTATTACATATAAGATACTTTCCAGTCAAACTGGCCAACTTGTTATTCCTATTACACAGTTTCATTGCCTGTTTCTCTTCCTTTTGTAGGGGCTATGCCCCATGCCTGAAATATACTTCTTAAAATTCCAGAGATCAAAAAGACACTCAAGTCTCAAGAGTTGGAAAGACCATTAAAGACCATCTGGTCCAACTCATAACCAAGGAAGAATCTCCTTTGCACACTGCAACAAGTGGTCATCTAGCTTTTGATAGAATATAGCCCATTCCCCTTTGAACAGTTTCATTATTATAAAGTTTTTTTTTTCTCTATCTCAAGGTAAAGTTTTCTTCTCTGTAACTTCCACCCATTGGTCTTAGTACTCCTCTAAGGAACTAAGCAGAATAAATCTAATTCCTACTCTTTCACATAGCAAATCTTTAAATACCAGATGATTATTATGACCACTTTTAAGTCTTGCCTTCTCCTGGCTAAACATTCTCAGAAGTATTGGACTAAGTCATATCCCAAGGCCCATTCCAGCCCTAAATTTATGATCCTATGATCCCTTGAATAGGCAAAGATATGACATCTTTATCCAATTATTCGATTCTATTACTTATTTTGCTGTAACCATAAAGAACTGATGCAAAGTAAGAACCATGGGAACAACATATGCAATAATTAACATTAACACAAAAGAACACATCAGAATTTAGATTAATGCACTGACCAGTCTTGATTCAGGGAGAAGGAGGTAGGCTGGTAATGAAGTATATTGCCTTCTTTGTAGAGAACTGTCAGATCATAGGTGAAGAATCTTGTAAATGTTGTCTGTTTTGTTTAACCATGGGAATCCTGGGAGTGCAGAAAGGTGTTGGAAATTGACAGTGATGTAAGACATAAAACTATCAACACAACATTTTAAAAAGAGAAGTCTATATAGAAGAGACATAGCCAAGAGACACCCATGCCCTTGCCCATCTTCATTCTGATAAATAGTGTATTTTTTTCCTCCTGTCTTCACTGTTTAACTCATGGCTTCAGGTCAAAGTTCTGAAGTGACAAACATGGGATCCTGTCTGTGCTGACATTTGCTCTTGAAGAGAAGAAAATTAGATTTATGCACGTCTAAAACCATGAACAAATGTCAGAATAAAGACAAATTTGTTGGTTGAAGGTAGAATCCTAAATAAGAAAGCAGCAATGTCTTCAAGAGATGCTTTTTTTTTTACATCCTGGCCTCTAATGATTTTTCTACAAGAGCCTTTTTAATTCAGAACTTTTACATTTTCAAATAGAATTTTCTTATTCCACTTGACTTCTTAATGGCCATCATATGGTACATGTTTATACAAGTTTGGTGTGGAGATATGGGTAATATGTAAGCATAAACTTTCTTTCTACTGCTGTTACCCGTGTCCACTAGTGCATCAACTTGACTACAAACTATACATTCAGTGTTTATGGTTACTAAAAGTATTGGTCCATTATATTTATTTTATTTTTCCATAAAGGGCATTTAGCAGTTGTATTTGTTTTCAATTTTTGATGTTTTACTAGCAGCTTTTATGTTAGTTATTTTACTATTGTCTACCCACCCCCAATGCAACTCAAAATGACTGCATAATAATAATAATAATAAAGCAACCCAACACCACCACCACAAGTCAAAAAATAAAAACTATCATGCAACATAAATCAACAAAATAATTGCATCAGCAACACATGTCCCCTTCTACCAAAAGGGTTAAAAATATGTCTTAGCATCAAGATTTGTCACTGAAAAAAGTTTGTTTAACTATCCTTTGTTGTCATTTTCACCTTTATTATTTTATCACTCCATATCAGTCTTTTAAATTTCTCCTGAAATCTTCATGTCCTTAACTCCTTATGGTACAATTGTATTTCATTTTATTCATATATCACATTTTGTTCAGCCAGTCCACAATCAATGGACATCAGCTTTGTTTCTAGTATTTTTAGAGCACACACAGTAATAATAAAAATATTATATGCATACATATGTATGTACTTTTTGTTGTATCTTTACTTTCCTTGAGGAAAAGTAAAGTGATCTCTGAGATAGAAATCTTTTTATAAAACTGGTATTTCTCCTACCTACATCCTTTCAGTAGAGATATGGGAGACTATAAAACCAGACTATTGCATAGTTATCTACATGCTTACTATACTAATTATATTTGTTTATTGTTTTTCCTTGTTAAAATAAAAGGTTTAGGTTCAGGTTAGAGGATGGGAGTAGGCAACACCCATAAATGACTATGATATAAAAACAAAAGACATCAATAAAATTTTTAGTGAAAAAGAAAAAAGATAAACTGATGTTTCACATACTTATTGCTTGAAAATCATTGTTGGAATTAGCTTTAATGATTACTCCACAAGAATCATCCTATAGCCAGAGGCAGTACATGAGTAGCATTGATTTCATTCCTCTGGTCTTCATTGCTGCAAAGAATAAGAATAGTCTTGAAGTTGAAGTTGGGGTCATGGTGGGAGGAAAAATCACCAGGTATTACTTTCCCTTAGAAAATATTCTTAGAATTAAGACTCAGATGCCCTGAAGTTTAATTTAATAAGCAGTTTCCTCCCCTTTTGAGCTTACATTTCCATAACTTTATGCATTCACTCTACATTGCAAATACTCTGGTACCTCATTTCTCCTGTCCCTGTGAAATCTGTCAGAGCAACTTTTCATTAAAATATGCAGCATGATCTATGTGTTGTTTGTTCAGTAAGTGCTGTAATTAGTCCCCAGCCACAAACTCAGTGAAAAATATTTAGAGGAAACATGGATTTACAAATAACCCAAAGGGTTATAGAAAGATACATGGTAAATCTAAGTAAGCTTCAGTATGTTACAGATGACAACTTGATCTCCAGGGTCCCTTCTGGCTCTGAATTCCAGAGTCCTATCAGTTGCATATAAGAAAGCCAAGTTAATGATAAAACAAGAACTCACATTATCAGTGTTATGAATAACCTGAAAAAAGAGACCATGGTCTGATCATGTAGGTAGAATGAGAGGGCAAATGATCCATTGAAGGTCTGAAAAGACCAATAAGAAATTGTCCAGAGAAGTGTAACAATGACAAAAATAATCCATCTTTGTGTAGGGATTTACAATTTACCAAGTGCCTTCCTTATAACAACCCTCTGAGATGGGTACTTCCAGGATTATAAAACCCTTTTCACAGATTAGGAAATTGGGGCAACTTGCCCATGGGGACATGGTCAATAAATGGTAGGGCAAGTATTTCAACCTATTTCTTTAAACTCCAAGCACAGTGTTCTTTCTGCTTATGGAGGATTTTATTAAAAAACCAGGACAAAGGTGGCACACGATGAAACCATCATAGTTAGAACATTAAAAAAAGAAACAAAGCCTGATTTGTTTTAAATTGTTTTAAATTGACTGCAATAGATACATTTTTTTTCTTGGTCAAATGTTTTAAGATTTGTTATTGGACAGACAGGAATATAACCTGTTTTTTTGTTGTTGTTTGTTGTTTGTTTTTTATTAAGCCATCAAACTTATGCATATTCCTCCAAGATTAAAAAACAAGTGGCAGTTCGGGGACTTGAGCCCAGGTTTCTGACTCCAAAACCAGGACTCATTCCACTCTACCACACCGATGCCAAATGATGAATCTTTTCTGGTTAAAGAAATTGGCGATAACCATCTCTACTTCCTGGCTTCCTTCAAAACTCAGAAGAAGTATCTTCTAGAACAGCCTTTCCCAGTCCTAATCTTAGTGCCTTTGCCATAAGATGATCCCCAATTTAATCCTACAGATACCTTTCTTGTACATAGCACTTTTTAGATTGTCTAGTCAATCAGCTCCTGTGAGCTCCTCAAGGGCAGATAGTATACTTTGCATTTTTTTTTTCTCTCCAGACTTTGTAGCATCTGGCACATGGGAAAGGCTTAATAAGTGCTAATTCACTGATTGAGAGAAGGATGCCAGTTATAACAAGAGCTATGTATTCAAGGCGGAAAGTGATGGGTTTAAGTCCCCATTAGACCCTGATTAGCAATGAAAACTTGTGTCCTCTCTGAGAGTTTAGTTGTCCTGTTTCTGCAATGAGGGGACTGGATTAGATCAGAGATGGAGAACCTTTTGGCCTCAAGGCCACATATGGCCCTCTAGGTTTTCAAGTGTGGTCCTTTGACTGAATCCAAATTTCACAGAACAAATCAAGTTTTTATAAAAACACTAACCCTCAGATGCTTATCTGGGATTTGATTAGCATGTGTGCAATAAACATATAAATACTTTCGATCTCTGCCTAGCCCATGATTCTTCATTCATTCGCACTCTCACGTATGGTTGGTGTTGCATGATATCTTGTACATAGCTTAATGAATGCCTATCGAATTGCTTTTACTAAAAGATTTGGAGTCAGAAGACTTGATTTTTAATTCCAGTTCAGCCACTTATAACTCAGAGCCTTAATTTTCTAATCTGTGAAATTGTGAAGAGATAACTATAAATGATCTCTAAAGCCTCTTTCAGATATAAGAACTATTCATCTATCAGAAAGCATTTGTTAAGGGCCTACAATATGCCAGACACTATATCTTGTGGTGGGGATGCATGTACAGAGGTGAACTAGCCCTTGTCCTCCACGAGATAATATTCTATTATCTATCTATATAGATATCTATTGTATTATTTATATATTATTTATATTCTATTCTATGATCCTGCAGTCACGGTGACTAAATGCTCTTTTGAAATACCTTATGGAATTAAAATTAAAATTCTTGTTCCTGTGCTTCAGTTGGTGATCTTTAAAGTATTCTGATGGACCTTTGGAATTTTTTCGCAGGCAAAACTGTAGTAATAGCAACAATAATTAGCAGCAGTGACATCTCCCTCTCCCTCCAACCTCCCCCCACCCCCACACACACCCCTCTAGATTTTTAGGATTGCTGACCTACTTAGTTTCTGGATAGTTGTGATGATTTTATTTCTGGAGTTTCCAAGAAATCAGTTTTGATTTGTTTTTCCTATTTGCATTGCACTGACAGCAAGGGTTCCTTTGGGCCCTTCCCCAGCAGTGCTTTGCAATTAAGCTGGCTGTTCCAAAGATGGTATCAGTACAGATCTTGATGACTTTGTCATCCTGAAATTCTTGCTCTGAAGCATTATAAGAAACAGAGAAGGAAAAATATACACTGCCCTTGCTTGTGCCAATCCTTTTACATGGAATACCTTCTCTTCCTGGCAAAATGCTACCTTTCATTTAACACTTAGTTTGAAGGCTACACCTTCCATGATCATCTTTCTCATTTGTGTCCACAGAGAACTAGTTATACCTTTCTTAGAGTATTTAACCTTACAATTATTTTTGTGCATGTCCCCTTGAACAGGGAAGCTACATGGCACATTAGATTAGTGTTGTACCCAGGAAATAAGAAAAATAGGTATTATGGTATAGAAACCCAGCTTGCCCTACTAGAAAGTTAGGTGGATAAAGGGGGAGGATATAAGAGAGAACAGATTAGGAAAAGGGGTATTTGGTAAGCTTGCTAGTTCGGGGTAGGGGTAGGGGAAAGACGGGGAGAGAAAAAGTTGTAACTCAAAATCTTGTGGAAATGAATGTTGAAAACTAAAAATAAATAATTTTTTAACAAAAAAACTTCATGTTGTACTTGGACTCAAGAAGACTTTTTCAAAACCCTCCTTAGCCACTTATTATCTGTGTGCCCCTGAGCAGGTCATTGTATTTCTGAGCCTCAGTTTCCTCACTTGTAAAATGTAGGTAATACTAGCACCTACTTCCCAGGGTTATTGTGAAAACTGAATGAGATAACATGTGAAGCACTTTGTAAACCATGAAGCATTATATAAATGCTTTCTATTGCTGCGGCTAGCAAGGAGAGAGAGAGAGAGAGAGAGAGAGAGAGAGAGAGAGAGAGAGAGAGAGAGAGCTGAAGAAGAAAGAGGGAGAGAGATGGGGATATATTCCATAGTCTGTTTATTGCAGAACTATTTCATACAGAGCCAAAGAACCATGGAAGATACAAGGTTTATATACCCTTAGCAGAATGCAAGGAACCACCCTTGGTCTCCATCTTTCTTTACCCCAGCCCAAAACCAATCACTCTTTAAGCTCTTTATCCTAGGACCATGTCCAGAGGCACAAACAGAGTGTTACAATCAAGACCTGCAAATTAACTCAGTACTTTCTTTAGATATTCATGAAATCAATGAGAGCATCCACCCAACAAGATTATACTTTCCTTGCATATCTGCCTAATGACCTTTGTAGAACTGGGGAACTAATGTGGCCAAGGACCCTGAAAGTCTTAGCCTACAACACGCTATAAGGATAACAATTATTAATTATTATTCTGTTTTATTTCCCCTACCAGAAGACAAGTCCCTTAAAGAGTTGTACCTTGTCTCCTTCTTGTAACCTTCATGACGTCTGGTTCAGTGCCCTAAACAGGGTAAATCCTTAATGCATTCGTTGTTTTTGTTATTGAACGTAATTGAATCCTGCCAGTTAGCTATATAGATAGATTTAATTGGGTAAAACAATTCCTTCCCTAATCTATATTCCATTCCCTTTGTTGAAAGCCTCAACAGGACTTGTGGGAAGAATTGTTTATTATTTCCAAAACAAAGGCTTCATTTGTCAAGACCTATGTTTTCAAACAATAACAAGATATAGAATGAAACCCTTGAAAGCCCAGCCCTACCCATCTAGAAGTATCCAAGCCTTCTGATGAGAAATCTGGCCTATTATTTCTGGGTACTTGGACTGAAATCTTAGAAAATGGATTTGATGATTGCAGCATTCATAAAGAAATTCAGAGTTCCTCCAAGGCAGCCAGTACATTAACGTGCAAAACAGCAACTTAGCAGGGACTGACTGTGACACAATAGCACTGAAGGGAGTCAGAGAATGCTGATGGGGACACCTTCCTGGCAAACAGAGTTTTAAAGGATACAGATGAACGTCACCATGTTTAGGTCCACAAACCGCACAAAATGTCAGATAACAGAAAATAAGAAGGCATTTAAGGCATGGAACATGTGGCCAAAATGACTCCCTCAGTCATGTAGCTAACAACCTAAATTCAATTCAACAACAGGGTTTGGAGATGAAGCAATGTTGGGGATCGTTACAGAGGTGGGCTGGGGTGTTGGGGATGTGGAAAGGTTCTGCTTATGAGGAAAGAAGGTAGCTTTAGCTCTAAAAGCAACCTTTCAGTCCCCTGATTGTCCAGAACTCTTTCTTTTGTTTATTGAATCTTGAGGAACTCACATCAGCAGTGTTTTCTTTAAGGAGAACTGAACGACTCTATGCCTCGAAAAAGAAAGAAAAGACAAAGCAAATTGAAGAGTGTGCATTGATTAATTAAGTCAAACTATAAAGTGGCCCTTCCCACAAATAAAACTAATATCTTGGGATTTGATTCCACACATTAAGTGACTCCTATGTACAGGGTACCAAGATAGGTGTTAGGAATGCAAAGACCAAAATAAACAGTCTTTGTCCTTGATGAACATACATTCTAGATGAGGAGAATATAGCATGCACCCAGGAGAGTCAAAACAAAGTACAAGCAAAGTAATTTCAAGAAGGAGAGGATACTTGCAATTGGAAAGGGAAAGGGAACAAACATTTTAAAGTACCTATTATGTACCAAGCACTGTGCTAAGAACTTTAAAAATATTGTATTATTTGATTCTTAAAAACTTATGAGGTAGGTGCTATTATGATCCCTATTTTTTCAGCTGGAGAAACTGAGGCAAATAGCTAGTAAGTGTCTTGGGCAGGACTTGAACTCAAGTCTTCCTGATTCCAGTTCCAGTGTTCTGTCAACTGAACCACTCACCTGTCTCAGGCTCAACAAAAGCCTCATATAAGAAGTAATACCTGAGCTGTACTTTGGAGGAAGCTAGGGATTCCCCAAAATGACGGAGAGGAAAAAAATATAAAAATGCACAGATAGTAGGAAATGACATATTGTGCAAGATGGACAGCTAGCAGTCAGTGTAACAGACAATACTGAAGAAAAGCTAGGTGGAGACCAGCACCAGGAAAGGATTTTGAAGAGAAATAAAATAACAAAAAGTATTCCTACTATTCTATTTTATACGCTGATACAAATGAAGCATTAGCAAGTTTGCTGTGCACTTCTGTTTACTTGGAAGCATTTCCACAGGGATCATCATCTCTTTTACTTCCCCACAACTACCTTCTCTAGGATCTGGTGGGAGCAGATACCAGCTTCTCCATTCCATGAATGAGGAAACTTCCAAAAGTTACACTATAAGTAATAGTAGAGACAGAGTGAGGGTTTAGCTGTTGTGAATTCATTCTTCATTGTAATCTCTACTAGGCCCCACTGACTTAATGTAAAAATCAGATTCGAGTCCTTTGGGCAGGAAAGAAGGAATGATTGTTTGCAGACAAGAAATTAGTTTCCTCAGGAGATACAGAAACAAACAAACAAGATAGAGTCTCTGTCCTGATGAGGCTTTTATTGTTTTGTATACATAAAACAAGTAGGAAATGTGTAAAAATAAAATTAAAAACGGGCACTGCCCTCCCTTAGGGAGCAGGGGAATGGGAATAAGCCCAGGCCTTACAGATGAGTTTCAATGGAAACGCTAGGGATGCTGAGAGGCAGAGGGAAGGAAGGAGTAAATTTCATACATGGGATACAACCTATACAAAGGTACAGCAACAGGAGATGGGATTTAATGTATTAGGGACAGCAAATAAGCCAGTTTGACTGGTAAGTAAAGCACATGAAAGGTATCTGGAAAAATAGTCTAGCAGTTCTGTAGAAGTATTAGTTTTATACATGGGTGGATACCTTAGGTCCCTTATTGGAATGGTAACCAGAGAAAGGGTGATGAGTACAAGAAATGTAAAGATAAAATTGACATGTTTTGGGGATTGTTTGGATCCAGAGGGTCAGGAAGTGTAAAAATCTGAGAATAACTGATTTTGTGGATCTGAGCGACAGGATGATAATTCTCTTTCACAGCAATAGTGAATTTATGGGAGAAATGGGTTTGTAGTGGAAGATAACAAGTTCTGTTTTGGATTTGTTTAGCTTGAGATGTCTGTAGGGTATGCAGTAGGAACTGTCCAGCAGGTAAATAGTGATGTGGGATGGGAGCTCAGAAGAAAGTCTGATGATAGATTTATAAATCTGGGAGTCATCTGCCTAGGAATGATAATTTAACCCTGTAATAGGCTTCGAACAGTCTTCCAAAAGAGTCCAAAGCAGCAGACAAACAATAAGCTAAAAACCCTTGGACTAAGGCTAAGAGGTTTTCACTCTGACTTAATGAAATTATTCTTTAGCTATAAAAACTTTTTTTTAAAACCTTTTTTGTCTCTATAGTAATCACATATAGACTATTGAAAATCATAACAGCTTACTGATAACAACAACAGCCAGCATTAAAAAAAATAATTTTAGGTTTGCAAAGTGCTTTACAAACACCTCATTTCTTCCCTCACAACAATGCTGGCAAGGAGATTACAGAGATGGGGCGGGGAGAGGGAGAGGGAGAAGGAGACGGAGGAGGGAGGGAGGGAGGGAGAGAGAGACAGAGAGGCAGAGAGGCAGAGAGAGAGACAGAGGGACGGAGGGAGAAAGAGAGAGAGACAGAGAAAGAAGAGACAGAGAGACAGAGAAAGAAAGTCAAAGAGAGAGAGAGAGAGAAGGGGAAAAGGAAGGGAGAGTGAGGAAAAACAAGAGAGAACAGTATTATGCAAACCCAGAGAGCTAAGGAGTATCCAGCAAAGTCAAAGGAGCATAGATTTTGAGTTGGTAATCTAAAAGGCCACTTAGTCCAACACACTTATTTTACAGATGAAGAAACTGAAGCTCAAGGAGATTATGTGATTTGCCAGTGGTCACATAGGTAGCAAGGACAGAGGTCAAATTTGAACCTTGGATTCCAGAGGAAACACTCTTTCTTTTTTTGTGTTGCTCTTAACGTAAAACATGCATTTCTATAACTTAGTAGGATAGGAAAAAAAGATGGCGGCACATGAAACTGCAAATCTATCATGTGTAACTTGCTATTCTTTTAAAATATATAATAAAATCATCACGTAGCTTTCTTTTTTCCCCTATATTTCTTCACTCTTACAGCCCTCACCTTAGAGATGGCTACCATTTGACACGAATATGTAAAATCATGTGTGTGTATGTATATATGCATGTATATATTTGTATATATGTGAAATCATGTATGATTGTCTAAAATTATTCTATGCGGTCTTCTAAGTTCTATTTCTGGATGTAAGTAGCTTCTTCCTTCATAGTTCAGAAATACTTTTTTGGGGGGGGAGGGAAGGCAGAACAATTGGGGTTAAGTGACTTGCCCAAGGTCACACGGCTAGTAAGTGTTAAGTGTCTGAGGTTGGATTTGAACTCAGGTCCTCCCCACTATAGGGCCAGTGCTCTATTCACTGCACCACCAAGCTGCCCCAGAAATACTTTTTTTTCTATTAGATCATAAGAGGATGATCAATAGGGTCAGATGTCATATTGTAGAAAAAAAAATAAGGACTGAGGAAAAAACCATTGGATCTGGGACTTGAGAAATCATTGTTGATTCCTATATGGAACAGTTTCAGTTGAGGGATGAGGTCAGATTTCAAAAAGAGTGAGAAACAGGAAAGGAATAGCAGGCAGATACTAGGTGGGTTTTCTTATTAAATACATCTTTTGGCAGAATCTTACATCTCTTCCATTTTGGGCATTTAGATGGGAGAGTGGAAAGAGCTTGGCATCTGAAGTCAAGAAGACCTGATTTCAAATCTGGCCTCAGAAACTTACAAGGTGTGTGACTCTGGAGAAAGTCACTTAACTTCTGTCTGCCTCAGTTTCATCATCTGTAAAATGGGGATAATAATAGCACCTCCCTGCCAGCATTGTTGTGGGGGAAGAAATGAGGTGTTTGTAAATTGCTTTGCAAACCTAAAATCATTTTTTTTAAATGCTGGCTGTTGTTGTTATCAGTAAGCTGTAATGATTTTCAGTGGTCTATATGTGATTACTATAGGGATGCAAAAGGTTTAAATAAAGTTTTTATAGTTAAAGAATAATTTCTTTAAGTCAGTGTGGAAACCTCTTAGCCTTAGTCCAAAGGTTTTTTGTTTTTTTTTAACATTGTTTGTCTGCTGTTTTGGACTCTTGGAAGACTGGTTGAAGCCTATTAACCTCCATCTCTGAATAACTATTTAAAAGGACAAAAAAATACACAGAATTACAAAGGAAAGCAATTATATTTAAATACAGATAAAAATTTAAAAGAAAATTCATGAATCACTTGGAAATCTATGGACTACAGGCTGTGTTTTCCACCCCAGCATGCGTATACATCTACCTTTTACATAGTGCTTTTATAGCTTCAAAATGCCTAACACACATTAGCTCACCTGAGAAATGTTATGACCCTTACTCCAAGGTCCAAGTGCTTGCTTTGAGATGCTTCTCTTTCCCTAGGCACTGGGAGAGCCATATCCTAAATAGCTGGGGCCATGAAGCCTGATGGCAAGGAATTTCATCTGACCCAGCCTCCATCCTAGATTTTAAAACAAGCATAGTGCTGCAGTATTCATCAAATTGGCAGGCATTTTAGCCATTCTATCACAAGGACCCTCATGTCATACATGGACCATTTAATTAAAGATAGTGATACTTTCTTGCCCAGCTCTTTAAAGCCCATTAGAATTATACCTCTGTGAAATGACTTCTCCAGGCTGAGATTGAGGTGTATTTACTTAAAATTAGCACTCCAGTGGATTAAAACTGTGATAAGCACTCCTCTTTGTATAGAGACACAATTGGTAGGAGGATATGAACTTCCAGATGAGTGCAAAGTCTGAAATTACCGGTACAGAATTCTTGAATTGCTAAGCCCATTAGCTTGTTAGCCAGATGGTCCACACAGAGGCTTGTTTTCTAAACTCAGCCATGTACTGCATTTAATTGCACAGATTAGAAGACAGTTAACTCTTTCTGAGGTCTCAAACTACCTTTTCTGCTTAAAACAGTCATTTTGAGGAGGTATATGTGCATAGCTAAGAGATCTGGACTAGGGCAAATTGCTTACACGAGGTAAACAATTTCTAACAACTCAGTCCTGGGTTCCTATTACAGAAAAAAGTTTACCTCATTTGGTCCATTAAAAAAGAATGGGAATGGGTAGAGAGGAAAATGCTAGAGTCTGAACTGGTTTGGACTTGGGGGACTAAAGAAAATTGGTTGAGAGGGGAGATAAAAAGTATCCTAGGGGAAAAATGTTTATTTTAATTGGTACCACACACACAAAAAAAATCCCCCACCATCTTTTTGGAGAAACTTGGACTTAGCTTTGTTTTTACCAACTAATTAGAATAGATAAACCATAGAATTTTGACATCTAAATTTTTTTAAGCTTTCAAAGAAACTCATGTTTTAAAATACAGAAATGAAGCATATGTAGACAAATGAAACATTTATGTTCTAACATTATCTCATTAAACATTTTACAAAGTTTGTGAAATCCTCACACAACCACATAGTTCATCCAAGGCAATCAATGACTTGGGAGGCTGTGGGATCTCCCTTCAATGGAAGTTCTCAAACAGACTGTGACTATTTGCTACATAGGGATTCCTTTCTGATATCAGTTGGACTGGAAGGCCAGCCCTATTTCAAACTCCAAAATTCTATGATTTGATATAAGGAGTTTTCCTTGAATTCTGAGCAAAGCTATACTTAAACCCAATGAATATCTGAAAGTATGTTAAGTATTCACCACTCCATGATTTTCAAACGTAGGTGGCTGTGCAATTGCCTTGAGCTATGCATCTCTTTTTACAAAAGCTTACTACTCATCTTGTCTTCTCCCCAAGGACAAAGAAAGCAGTGATATTTTCATTGCAGAGATTCAGGATTTGTGGTAGTTGTGGGAACTGTCTACATTAAAAATTAAGGAATACAGTAGATTTGGAAGGGAAATGGACATGGACTTGTATTTTGTAATAGAAATCTGAAATAGAAAAAGTAGAAAATGTGAGAAAAGCACTTTTAAGTCATCAATTCCTATATAAATATTGGTTGTTATTTTGTAAATATAGTATGTTCCTGTAGGTGAGGAGGATTTTGTTTTCCTTTTTAGAGTTTAGTTTATCAGGATCCATGGCCATGGCAATGTCTAGTTTCCAAGTGTTAGATAATGATTCCCAGAAGAGCCTCAAGGATCCTAGATAGTAATTCCTAGAATCATAGTGATCGACAGTTCTATTGCAATCACATCATGAGATATGTGGTGACATACTGTGATATTTACTATGCCTGAAATGAACGAGAGTATTTCTAAAGTTAACCTGTGAGGCCATTTCTCCCTAGATGCCTTCTTCTGTTGCCCTATAAAACAAATGGGCACTAGTCAATGAGTGGGGAATCCATAAGGGGAACTCATTTGGGATTTGGGTAATACATAGATAAATGTATATACCTGCCTCAACCAGCATCAAGGCTTGAGGGGATTCAGAGGAGATATGCCTGTCTCAATTACCTCATCAAGACATAGGGGCAGTTGGCTCCCTTCTTGCCCATGCCTTTGAGAAGGGTGATTGAGGAATGATGTACAAGCTGGTGCTCCCATTATCAGCAACTCCCTCTTGAAAAGACCAGACTAGAGAAAAGTAAGATTATTAACCCCTCCAAAGCTGTCTTCCTGTCCTTCTTGTCTCACCAAATCAAGAGTGAAGCTATTAGAGGTTGGAATCTAAAAACTCCAGTGCCTCCTGCGTGTTATTTGTAAAATAATCCTTTTTGTTGAAAGGGAAATTCTTCATTTGGGCTTTTACCATGATTAAGGAGGTAAAACTCAGGACAAAGTGTATTAAAAGAATTTTGTTTTAAATTCATCACTGTAGCAACACATGAGGGGCTGATCAGCAATGGCTTCAAGGTAGGGACAGTTTTATATTTAAGGTAATGCAGATAGAACCACCTCAGAAAAAGATTATTGAACCTCTGACTCTCAGTTCCTCCCCAAGGTAGCAAATACATGACTTTGCAGGTAGATCCCTATACATAACAAAGAGCAGGTGATACAAAAATTGCAGACTTGATGTCTCCTTTGCCACCAGAGCATCCTCCAACACTGTTTGGTAAGCAGAACTGGGAGCAGTAAGTAACAGTCAGCATAAATTTCAATGATTTCATTCTCTTTTATTTCTTGATTACATGTGGGTGGATCATAAACCTAAAATTGGAAGGGACCTCAGAAGCCATCTAGTCCAATCACTTCTTTTGACCAAGGAAGACAATTAGGTCCAAGAAAGTTAAACATCTTGCCTGAGACCACACAACTAGTGTTAGAGGTGGAATTTGAACCCAGTTCCTCTGACTTTAAAGGGTAGGCCCTTTTCATTTTTATGTCTGTTTCATTTCTATTAGACTGTAAAGTCCTTGGGAGGGATGACGCAGGTAGTATAGCCCTATGTTATCTTACTAGCTATAGTGCCAGTGCAATATTCACAGCACACTGGTCACTATAAGTATACCTGCATGGTATTCAATTACAAAATATAACAGACTCTCCATATAGAAGACAGAAGCGAAACATTTTTCAGACACCAGAAAACTGAATCCCCAAATCAGTAAACTAATTCCATCATAGTAGCAAAGCAGTTAATAAGCCATAACAGCACAGAGAGCCACAGCATCCTTTAGCCTTCCCACAAACCAACACAAGAGCAATATTTATTCACAAACCTATCCGTCTCCTTCAGAAGCATCCTCTTCTCCCAATTGTCTAGCTTACTCTGACTTCCAATTTCCTACGGACTCTGCTCCACCCTTCCACAAACTCTTCCCACAACATACTCCATGTGATTACATTCAGCCTATTAGGGGGCAGTATATATTTTCAAAGCAGGGAAGGAATTTTAATTCCCTTAGACTTATTAAGGGGCAGGGAAGATCTTCAAATTCCCATTACCATTATATTTGGCCCCCAAGATATTTTATGTCCCTTACAAATCAAAAAGAAATTAACACTACATTTAATTACATAGATTAATAAGTGTTTAGGGGTAACTGGTGGGCTAACTGGTATCAATAGAGCTTTATAACAATATAACAGGGAAAATAGAAAAACAATATCTTAGGGTTGGATCTTGGACACAAGCACCCCATCTTTACTAGCACATGTACTGCTTTTGGGGGTGGGGGATAGAGAGGACTGAGAGAGTACCCTGTTCACTAAGCATTAGTTATTGATTGGAATTAATGAGGCAGGAGGTGAGAAGGGGGAGGTTCTTGCAGGCACAGTTAGGAAATAATAGAGAATGAAAGGGAGATACTCTGTTTATGCAAAAACGTATCTCCACATCTCTCTGGATAGCAGAAGACTTAGAAGAGAAAGGTTGCTATCTCTAGGTACTTGAAGCTCATGTAGAAGAGGCATCAAATGTGTTTATCTTGGTCTAGAAGGGCAGAACAAAGATAATGAGTGTAATTTGCCTAGAAATGAATTTAGGTTTGGTATGAAGACTGTCCTAATACTTATGTCCTACCCAAAAGTGGAATGGCCTGCCTCTGGAGGCAAGTGCATGCTCCTTCCTCAATGTCTTCAAGTCAAGAAATGCATTACGTGTTTACTATACTCCAGACATTGTGCTAAACATTGGCATATAAATACAGGGAAAAATAAAGTCAGTCTCTGTCTTCAAAAAGCATATAGTATAATGAAAGAAGATAAAACATTAAAACAAGATTAAGGGAGAAGGGGGATACCTACATGGGGCATGGTAGAGAAAGAAGTTTGTAGAATCAGGAGTCCAGAAAGGAATGAAAAAGTGAATACAACTGATTGGCTTAGACACTTTTCTTTAAAATGGAAATTCTAGAAGAAGCTGAGCAATCAGAGGAAGGGGCCACAGGACTAGGGCATCTTCCAGGGTAAAAAGGCTGCTGGTTCATGATGGAGAATCATATCCAAAGAACCAGAAGAAGAGCTTAGAGAGGAATGAAGGCATAAAACAGAGACTAGAAAACCATCAAGGAGGGGAATTTAGGGCAGACAGTTATGATTCCATGGAGGAGGTGCCTGTTCAGGATCAGTTAAACTAAATGGTCTCTGAGGTCCCTTCCTACTCTGAGAGCTTGTGGTTTCTAGAAATAGCAGATGCCAAATGGAGAAGCCATAGCAATAGTAGCAACAAAAATAGACATTATCTTAGAGGTTGTGAGGTAAATGCCCAGTTATCCATTGGACTAATGAAGCCTAAGTATCCCCTCAGTTGCCTGTCAGCTACATCTTTTCATTTTCTTGTCTCTCCCATTTCCAGAGCATAGTTTAATAATCATTATTATTATCATGCTATTATTATGATATCTAACTTTTATAAAGCACTTTAAGGTTTGCAAAGCTCTTATATGTTATCCCATTTGGTCCTCACGTTAAGCCAATGAGGTGAGTACTATTATTATCACCATTTTATGGGTGAGGAAAATGAATCTCCAAGAGGTTAAGTGATTTGCTCAGGGTCACATACCTAGGAGATGTTTGAGGCAGGCATATCTGTACGATAGAGAAAAAGAAACAGGCAGAGAAGCAAAGTACTGTCGGACTATGGGAATTAAAGTAAGAAATTAGCTTTTGGTGGTAAACTCAGTATGTTTGACATGCATAATCCTTCTCTTAAACATTTAGCTGCAAAGCCAGGATCTGCAGAAAACTTTCCTATCCTCATTTCAAGCACCGGGTGGAACAAAACTCTGCCATGTCAGTAGGCTTATGAATAATCATCATCTCCTTTGCACACATCCAATGCAAAATTTTTGTTCCAAAGAGAACACTCTTGTAGTAAAAATTTGCCTCTGGCATACTCTGAAGAAGGTTGTAATCCACAGTATCCTAGATTTAAAGCTGGAAAGAAGGATAGAGAGGGGAGTAAGCATTTGTATCATGTCTACCATGTGCCAGGCATTATGCTAACTGCTCTACAAATATTACCTCATTTGATTCTTACAATAACCCTAGGAGGTGCCTGCTATTATCTTACAATTGAAGAAACTCAGGCAAAACAGAGGTTAAGTGACTAGCACAGGGTCATGCAACCAGTAAATGTCTAATGCCAGATTTAAACTCAGGTCTTCCTGATACCAAGCCCAGTGTTATAGCTACAGCACCACCTAAATGGAAAGGACTCTATTTTACTGGTGAAGAAGCAGAAGTCAGATGACTTGTCCAACGTGGCAGAACTAGAACTCAAAGCCAGGCTCTCGTGCTAAATCCACCACTCTTTCTGTCCTCATAAGTTATGCTAGAGTTCTCTATGCCAAAGAAATCACAAATCTAGTCTCTATCCCTATCTCTTTTTTACTAGGTAGTAGAGACACAAAGACAAAACTGAAACCATCCTTTCATTCTATATTATATTTTATCAGGATTAATCCTCCATTTCATTGTTCTTCAATAGATCCATGGTTTCACTGGTGTGATCATAACCCCTCCAGATTTTAGTAGATAGTTTCAGAAGTTTCTGTGTTCAAAATACATCCATCCCAGTATGCCTGACTTTATGAGGATGATCCTCTCCTAAGCTAGGATTTCCCTTGGACAAATCTATGTCAGAATTGTACTTGAAGACTTTCTAGCTTGGTAGGACATACTGAAGCTTAAGTTCTACTGGAATTATGTTTGAAGCCCAGGATCACTTCCAAGGTACTAAGAAGAACTTCAGTGAAAAAAACAGGTATATTCCTAATTTACTTTAAAATTCTCACAATATATACAATTAATGACATTTGTAAGGCTAACTTTGATACTGCTTGTAAAATTAGCTTCTATGTAGATATTTTTTGAAGTGTGTGTGTGTGTGTGTGTGTGTGTGTGTGTGTGTGTGTGTGTGTGTGTTGGAAGGTCTTTTCTATTGATTTCAACAAATTGCTGTCAGGACTAAGTGTGGCACTGAAATAGAATTACCATAGGTAAAAGCTTTCATGACAGTCAGCAGCAACGTTTACTTGAATGGCATCTGGCAATGGTTCTTGAGCTGAAGAGTAAGAATAGCAATGTCAAATTATGGTAAACCTCAGTCATTTTTAAGGAAGTGATATGAAGCCCAACTACGCAAAAACTGACTGAGTCTAAGTCAGGCAAAGACCACAGCCATTCCTTTGTAGAGGGCTCAATTATGAGCTCAAGATAATAAGCATGTGCGCTGCCTCACTAAATGGAAACCAGAAGGAAAGACACCATAGATGTCTACTCTTGATTTAGGGAAATGAATGGAGATTATCTAGAGTTCAGTAAGGCTTTATGTTTTTCTTGGAAAGATCAAATTTGCACATGGATACACACACACACACACACACACACACACACACACACTGCTCTCTGCTCTGTATGGCACAAGATAAACCTTGTTTAGCTTATATGGATTGCCTTGTATGGATTTCCAAGGACTAGATCATCTCTTCAAAGAACAAATATCTGCTTATCAACAGTGGCTATTTCTAGAATAGATAAAAAGCTTTTTTGAAAAGGAGCCTGTGAATAGAATGGAAGCATATTTGAGTGAGAGTTAAAAAAAAAATCTTTTCTCTAAAAAAATATTTCCTTTCATAATCATGCAAATCTATTAGAAACTGAATTTACAGTTAACTGCTATAGAATTCATATAGAAACATTTAGTTTAATACCTCCATTTAAGCATTAAAATATATGTGACAACATTATTTTGTGACATAAAGTTACAAAACAGAATACAAAGTATGGCTAAACATTTTTTCACCTCCAAAATATAAAAATCATCACTGAGTCATAAGTAAGCCTCTTTGAAGGTTAAGAGAAAGGCAGAGCAAGCAGAAAGAATTTTTTCTATTTTCCATTGTCAGGAAAGTGCTTTACTAAAATGCTGTCTCCTCATTTCTATCAGTGATTGCGATCGGGTCTCTTTGGCCTAGCTGGAATATTGACCCTTTTAGAATTGTAGGGAACAATTCCACCAGACTACTAGTGTTCTTACAGATGCAATAGAATCCTTAGATTTTTCCTTGACCTTATAATTACAAACTCTTTGGGCTGCCTCTGATCTTTGGGAGCCATGGGGGTCTCGCTTAACTTCCAATTTCCTTTTCTTGGTTCTCTAGCTAACTCTGGGTTTTTCCCAGAACCTTCCTTGCCTGTTTCCATCTATGATACCATGTGACAGTAGGGAAGCCTCGGTCATTGGATTGAAGACTATGGGGCATAAAATATAAGAAGACTTAGAAAGGGAGTGGTTGGATTATAAATGTCTTTAAGTGCTAAAATGATTTTATATTTGACCCTGGAGGTGAGAGGGAGTCATTGAAGTATAATTAAATATTAAGTATTAAAGAGTATTAGTCACTTATTATTTGGGTACCTAAGACCCATTTTATCTTTCCATCAGTTTAGTAAAATTTGGAGCTCCTTTTTCCCCCCCTAATAAAGAACTAAAGAAATAGCACACATGCAATCAATAGCATTTAATTTAGATGGAAGAAATTCAAAATAACAGAGGGGAGGACATCTTGCTCTTGTCCAGTCTCCTCACTGATCTTTGCTTTTATTAACTTACTGTGGGACATTGAGTGTTTACATCTATGGAAGTCCTTCATTAGACACTTATTTTCCAGGTGTGTTAAACAACAACAAAACATTAAACTAAAGTGTTATCAGGCTTTTCTGGATCAGACACTTTCTGAGATTCTGTTTTCAGATCCCTGCAACTTAACTTTTTGATTTGTATTAGAAAGATTGCTTTGGGGGCTCATTTCAGTTTATTATCTTTCAGCAACTGTATGACACCCACTTAGCTCTCTTTACTGCAATTGTATCCTGATGAGATGAGATTGCCCACCGCAGCCACATCACAATAACAGTGAGATAAAATTCATTCTGCCTGGCTATCTTTGGATGAGCTGTGGGGGTCCCATATGCATGAAAAGCATCTGTACCAAAAAAAAAAAGATAAAACTAATTTTGTATTCAAAGTCACTTTTATTTAAAGCAGATTGAACTATTTAAATAAATCAGTAAAATGAAAGAATGGGACTGTGAACTTCAGGACCTGACAACAGTTTTCAGAATGATTTTATTTGATAAAACATTTTTCTGTGAAATGAAAGTTCAAAGTTAGTTGGGGTTTTTTTTCTTTTGAAGAACTTTCAGTGGGGAAAGTAAATTTTTTAATCAAATAAAATCAATCCATGAAAACAGCTTTTTTTGTTTGTGTATTTGTTTGTTTGTTTAAAGAGGAATACCCTGAAACATTCAGGGTGGGTTTTTTTTCTGATTCTCATAATCATGACCTGGTCTCAGGGGAATATATGTGGTTCCTAATTATTTTCTGTGTATGAACTCTATCTAGTACTACATACATATATTCCTTACCTGATTCACAAAGGTTTTATAATATGATGGACTCCTTACCTAGGATGATCCTAGTAATATACTCATTTACTTGCTGAAACAGGGAAGAATATTCTTCACTCTTAAACATTCTAAACAGACCAAGGTGAATAGAATAAACAATTTAGTGGAAACATTGCCTAATGATAATAAAAATACTGATAGTAATAATAGTAACCACAGTGCAGAACTTAGAACTAGAAAAAGAATCTTCTGGTTCAATGCTGTCAATTTATGAGTATGGAAACTGAGGCCTAAAATGGTTAAATTCCTGGACCTAGAATTTGAACCCAGATCTAATTATTGAGCCTTTTCTTTTTCTTCTATACCACTCAGTCTGTTGAGTCAGAAATAGATGGGTATCCTTAGCATGACACTGGATGAACAGACCTACAAAGTACTAGGAAGAATCACTACAACGGTACAATCCTTAGTTCAGTTCCATCCCATTAAAGCAGTGGTTCTCAACCTTACCAAGACCCTTTAATACTGGTATGTGGATGTATCTGCATGTGGGCGGACCCATCTGGAGACTGATAGAGGAGTAGTGTCTCGGTTCCTAAGACCACAGAAATATGTGCTTTCCAATGGTTTTAGACAACCCCATTCAACCCCCAAAGGGGTCACGACCCACAGGTTGAGAACCACTACTCTAAAGAGATGTTCTAAAGACTCTAAGGTATTGGTACAGCTAGGTAACTTCTGAGGATCCTTTCGAACTCTGGGACTTGATACTAAACGTGCTTTTTAACATAGTTAGCTGATCCCAAATCACTTTACCCTTTAAGAACAAGTGATGGGAATTTTTTAAAATTAGTCCCATGTACCCCATATCCTCCTTCACACTAAAAGAGATTGGCCACATGTTTATGTTAGCCCACTCACCCTTACATCAATAAGGAGAATGAGACAGGATATATTAATGACCTCTCCTCCTTGGATAAAATCTGAAGCAACTATTAGCTTATATGCAACTTTCCTTTCTCTACCACCCTTCCCTCCATATAGTAGCAACTGCTAGAAAAGCAGTCTCCTTTTACCTCAGGAAAGGCATGTTATCAGTTTTGAAGAAAAATGATCTTTTCCATTTTGACATCTGTTTCCTATCAAATAATGAACCTCAAAGGGTAATGCAGCATGCAATGTACCACACTCATCTATATCCAATCCCACAGATAAACTCGGATTTAAAAGAATAGATTATAATTTGCCCTAAGGCATCACAGAACCCTTAAATTTTACAAAGATAGATTGCAAAATAAAAGTATCTTGCAACTGAACAAATGACCCTTGACTGCACAAAGTTCTCAGACAAGTCTCATAAGTCAGGCAAGAAGATATAATTAACTCTACTGGGGAAGAAAAAAAAAAAGAACAGGAACTTAGAAGAGTATAGTGTTTTGTCTTTTGTGGTTGAATTCTGGCAGACTCTGGCACTCTATCAGTCCCATGAGACCTGATTTTTTCAAGTTTTAGGGAAAGCACACTCACCACAAGAACTGAATCATTTAGTGAAAATAGGAAGAATGATACATAGATATCCATGTCCAATCAGCAGTTCAGCTGACTCCAAGGGCCCGAGGATATATAACTTTGGGCTACATAGAAGACTCATTCAACCAACCAGGAAGCCTTACACCATTTTAAGACATAAAGTTAAGACAAAGTCATCTGGGGAAGCTAAGTGGCACAGTGAATAGAGTAACAGCCCTGGAGGCAGGACCTGAGTTCAAATCCAAACTCAGACATTTAGCACTTACTAGCCATGTGACTTTAGGCAAATTACTTAATCCCAAATACAAATACCCTGCCTTCCCCTCTCCAAAAAGCAAAAAAAAAAAAAAAAAAAAAAAAAAAAAAAGACTAAGCCACCTATCAGTTTGCTTTGAACTATTCCTCTTATTGTCTCAGTGTGGGGAGAGGAGTGCTCAGGAAGATAGCACCATTCCTTAGAGCAAAGATTAATCCCCAAGGTTTTCCCCAGTACTAAATTGCATGCACTGAGAGCTAAGCATAGGCCTGTTTCCAGGCACACATATTCCTTACGTCAATAAAGAGTGGTCATCTTCCCATCTTTGTTCTGTACAGAGAGGTGGTCCCATACATAAATCATTAGGTCATACAGAATAACAGGAAGTATATATACATATATATATATATATATATATATATATATATAAAGACACAATGGAGTATTGAAACTAAATATCTACAAGGATATCAAGTTAACTACTTATAATATAGATAGAAAGATAGATAGACAGACAGACAGACAGATAGATAGACAGACAGACAGACACACAGGTAGATAGATGGATAAATGATAGA
>CM053595.1:193153063-193172929 GCA_028646575.1 Pseudocheirus occidentalis | reverse complement strand
ACAGTAAATAAATTTAGCAAAGTTGCAGGATATAAAATAAACCCACATAAATCCTCAGCATTCCTATATATTTCCAATGAAGCCCAACAGCAAGAGATAGTAAAAGAAAGCCCATTTAAAGTTACTGTAGACACTATAAAATATTTGGGAATCTACCTGCCAAAACAAGCCCAGTACCTCTATGAACACAACTACAAAACGCTTCTCACACAAATAAAAGCAGATCTCACTAATTGGAAAAACATCAATTGCTCATGGCTGGGTAGAACTAATATAATAAAAATGATAATTTTACCTAAATTAAATTACATATTTAGTGCCATACCAATTAATCTACCAAAAATTATTTTATACAACTAGAAAAATAGTGACAAAATTCATTTGGAAGAACAAAATATCCAGAATATCAAGGCAATTAATGAAAAGAAATGTTAGGGAAGGTAGCCTAGCCATACCAGATTTTAATCTCTATTATAAAGCAGCGGTCCTGAAAATTGCACTGGGTTTTGATGAATGTGCTTAAGGTGGTGCCCATGCAGGTGCTTTGCTCTTGACCACACAAATAATCCCCAACCCAAAATAAACACACAAAAAACTAATCAAATATTTATTTAAAAATGTTAAAATATCAAAGATTTCCTACAAGTCGAAGAAAAAAATAAACCCCCCAAAAGCTCCATCCCAAATCAAATGAGATGGCCCTGGGGTGTGTTTAGTGTCTGGACCTGTTAGGTTACATTCCAACTGGGAACAAGAGGATTATTGTTTATTATGTGTCTTTTCTGCATTTACATCATCTTTCTATGTTGTCATTAAAAAAAAAGATTTCAAGACTGGTTTGTTCCATGTGTAGTAAACAACATAACTTGCCAGAGTCACTGCTCCTTGATCAGGTCAAAGTCTGGACACAATCTGTGTTGCAGAAACAAACTGGACAGAATGTCTTCACATAACCCCCTTTTATCCTTCTGATCACAATAAAGCCATTGGTACCACCATTTCTGCTTAGCCAGCTATTGGATGCTTAGGCCTGGATCAAAGAGAGCAATTAATCTAGGGAGGCAGAAATATCAAAGCACATCTCTGAGAACTATTTTCATGAAAGTTCAACTGTGGAAAACAGGAACCCATAAAGTGCCATGTCTAACAATAAAAATATATTTAATACATCTTTATATTCATATAGAATTTATAGTTATAAAGACATTGACCTGGCAAACTACTTTGTATGTTGGCTTTAGAATTTCCCCTTTTATTTGAGAGCTGCCTAGGGCTGTTATTTTCAGTTATGTCCAACTCTTTGTGACCTCATCTGGGGTTTTCTTGGCAAGGATACTGCAGTGGTTTGCAATTTCATTCTCTAGTTCATTTAAAACTGACCCAAGCAGTGTTAAGTGATATGTCCAAGATCACACAGCTAGTAAGTCTCTACGGTCAAATTTGAATTCAGGTCCTCCTGATTCCAGGACCATTGCTCTCTCCATTGTATCATCTAGTTGGCCCTAAGGGTACTGAGAGGTTAAGTGAGCTGTCACATAGCAAGTATGTATTTGAGGCAGGACTTGAATTCAGACTTTCTTGACCTATTAACTATGCTATGTCACCTCTCCCCAGACAACTAACTCTGTCTCCCTTTTTCTCTTTCTCTCTCTCTGTATATATGTAGATAGATATGTATATGTGTGTGTTTGAATGTATGTGTGTATACTATATATAGTATGTATATGATTATGTGAGTGCATATATATATACATGTGCATATATGTACATATGGGGGTCATGATAAATAATATGATTCTTAAGTAGCTGATCTAGGAGTTGAGTTCAGGCCTTCTGAAATCACATTCCCTGAATTAGAAGTCCAGTTATGATAAATAGATAGATAGATAGATATAGATTGATATAATATTTTATATACATATGTATGCATATATAGCTGGATTTCTAATGCAGGGAGTCTGATTTTAGAAGGCTTAAATTCAACTCCTAGTTCAGCCACTTATGAATTGCATTATTTACCATGGTCCCCAAATATACATATATATATATATATATGTGTATGTATATGTATGTATAGATGGATGGATGGATGGAAGGATAGATGTTCCTCCTCTGAAGAGAAAAGTAATATACTACAAATTTAGGTATGTACTGTCAGATTTTATCCATGTGTCAATCTGATTTTTTAAACTGTATTTCTTAGTGACAGGAAAGGGTTCCATTGAGGAGGTAACTGAGAAATACCCAGGGTTGTCAAAAAGAAAATAATCCATAATTAATTTAAATAGAATCAGAGAATGTCAAAAATCAGAAAAGATCTTAGAAATGTGATCATCACATCCAATCTCTTAATTGTACAGATGAGAAAACTGAGGACCAGAGAGGGCAAAGTTCAAGCCTAAGGAGACTGGAAAACTAAGACTAGAAGTCAGGTCTTCAAAGACCAGTACTGAATAATGATTAAGATGATGATGATGATGATGATGATGATGATGATGATGATGATGATGACAGACATTTACATAGGATTTAAGATGTACAAAGGACCTTGAAAATATCATCTCAGCTGAGACTCCAAACAACCCTGTGTGATAAATACTATTGTTATCCACATTTCACAGAGGAGGGACCTGAGGTTAAGAGAGTTAGAGCATGCCTGTGGTCATAAAACTTTTACATGTCAGAGGAACAATTCAAACCCAAGTCTTTCCCATGTCCAAGTCCAACACTATTTTAGAAGCTTTTGCTTTTCCAAGATAAATACAATTAGTCTCAATATTTTGGGTTGACATTGAATCTCCAGTGTTTGTCATTTAAATCAGACCCTTTAAAAGTCTCTTTAAAGACAATTTTGTGGTTTAATGATCTTATTTTGTACACTAGTTTTCTTAATGGAAAAAAGTAAATGAAGAAAACAAGTACAGATATAAATGATAATAACCATGTTTGTAAATACAGTTCTAATTAAGGACTTCTTGAAATGTGTTAGATTTACATAGTTTGCAACAGAACATGAATGAGTTTTTAATTGTTTTTTTGTGATTTTCAGAAACATTTGAAAAGCTATTTCATCTATGAAATTACATCTATAAGTAGTTGGCCTCATTAATTAGACGGATTTATTGGCATTGCTTTATCCTCCAGTAGATATGTGCAATGCATAGGCAAAATGTTATTATGTAAATGAAAGGGAAAGACATAGAAGTTGTAAGTCAGCTAGTGAATTTTCCAAGGTGGTGAAAGATAAATCAGCCCAACCCATGTTTCATATAATATTAAGTGTTCCTATCCTTAGTCATGGGAAAAACTCTTAGATAGGGAGGGGGCCATTTTATCCACTACCATTTTATATCACAGTCTTTTTCTACAGAGGCCACTGATTGGTTTAGAGTTGACTTATCCTTTTTGAGTTGTCAAAATTGTCCAGTGATTGACCCAATCTGGTTATTGTGGCAGATGAAATAGCTTCATATGGATGTCAGCTGTTTTAATGACAAAAAATAGATTGATAATGCAATGATGCAATCAGTGGCTCAGTGCTCCTCTTGAACTGACCCTCAGAGTCAGTTTTCAGCCAGTTTTCTAGACCTTTTACAATCTGTATGTCATCTGGTATACCTAATAATTCTGGGAAACAATTCCTTTTCTGGGAATCCAATTTCACTTCTGTAAGGAGTGAAAGAAGATATGAAACACACAAAGTCTCAGCCTTCTCTCAACTAAACATGAGGGCCCTCCTTCAACACTTATTCCTTCATTTTTTTTATGAGGGAATCAGGAAGGTGGGGTCCTCGGAGCATTTCCTTTCCTCAGGAATTGATTAACAGGTTTCCTTGTTTGGGAATTGACTACCTATTCAGGAATCCTCTGAGAAAACAATAATTCCTCCTCCTTTAGTTGTTGTTTGTCCTTTATTATCAAAGAGGACCATGACATCAGGGAGGTGATGCCATGACATGCAAGTGAAATGGATTTAAATGAGGGAGGGTTGTGTAAAGTCACCAGTCTCCCTTTCTCTTCCCTAGGCATCTGGGTCCAGTGGCAAGATATAGATCCCCAGGACTGGAGATGACCCTAGATGCAGTGGGAAACCTTGATCTTTTTAAGCTAAAGTCTTTAACAGGTCTTAAGTTGACTGAGGCAATCTCAGCCCTTAATAACCTCTCATATACTACCTACACATTTTTATCATCACTCAACCCAGGAAGATGAAGCTCAATCTCTGGCTTATCTCAAGTCAGACTTGGAACCCTCCTCCCACTGGAATCTACTTACATGAGTAGGCAGTGATGGGTATACCTTGCTTTACCTAATTGTCAGGGGAAAAAAAAAAACCCAAAACAACCAATACCTCTGTAGTCAGCAAGCTCAGACACCAGGCTTTTCAATCTTTCTATATTATTACCCACTTCATATTCTTGTTGTGATCATCTGCTCCCTTTCTTATTAAAAGAGTTTCATCAATGACTTCCGCCTTTCTTTCTTTCCCTTCCTTCTTTCCTTCCTTCCTTCCTTCCTTCCTTCCTTCTCTTTCTTTCTTTCTTTCTTTCTTTTTCTTTCTTTCTTTCTTTCTTTCTTTCTTTCTTTCTTTCTTTCTTTCTTTCTTTCTTTCTTTCTTTCTTTCTTTCTTTCTTCCTTTTTTTCCTTCCTTCCTTCTATCCATCTGTCCATCCTTCCTTCTTTCCTTCCTTTATCTAGTCATTTTCTCATGGCACTCCAGTGCCCATAGGATACTCCCTTGTAAAACTGGAAAATAATCCAATAAAACCAACCCAAAGAGAGCAATGACTGACAACATATACCATATTCCATACCCATTATCCCTATCTCTTCAATGAGAGAAGGAAGTTACATGTTATTTGTTTTCTGTGACAGAGATTGGGCATTGCAACTTATCAGAGTTCAGCTGCCATTTATATCACTGTACTTATTATACACATTATTCTCCAAGTTCTATTTACTTCCTTCTTCAAGTTTTCAAATTTTCTTTGAATTCTTAGTATTCATAATTTCTCATGATGCAATATGCATTTACATTTATATAAAACAATTGGTTCAACTATTTCTCCACTGATGGGTACCAACTTTGTTTTTAGTTTGGGACAACTACAAAAAAGTACTGCTATATGGGAATATAGGGGAATACATGGGGTCTTTCTTCTATCTTTGACTTCCTTTGGGTATACTTTCCGTATGATTGCTCACTCAACACATATGGTCAGTTTAATAACTTTTCTTACACAATTTCAAATTGTTTTCTAGAATGGATGGACCAATTCACAGCCCTATGAATCATATAGTAGTGTATCTCTCTTCCCATAGTCTTTCTAAAACTGATAATTTGTTTCCTTACTTTCTCAAGAATACAATGGCTAGCTCAAAATTTTCTTCTTCCCCTCAATGTCCATTCTCCTATTAGGAGATTTTAATATATACGGGCTGTTATTACCTTGAACACCCTGATCTTCCAGCTCATCAGTATCATAAACTATCTCTTTACTTCATTTCAGTGTCAGATATCTTAGAGTTCACGATAACCTGTAAAGGTGTTACTACGAGATTCTGAACTATACATTTCTCCACAGTGATTACCACCTCCTGTTCTTCCATCTCATCCTAACTAAACCTTTATTCTCACTGTAGCCTCCAGATGCTCTAGTCCTCCTTGTTCTTCTTCTTCATCACCCCCTTCTCCACTCTGGACTCACTTTTCTCTCTTCACACTCTTGATCCTATAATTAACTACTAAAATTTTACAGAACCTCCTTGAATACCCTTCTATTGTCATTGTACAAACTTCAACTCTGAGTTAATGTCAATAGCTGCATTCTTTTCTCTAATTTCTAAATTGCTATAGACGGCTAAGGTAAGGCTTTTAACCATGTAGGTTTTGTTATGAAATCTCAATTGGGTCCTTATCTATTATTCTTCCTTGGTGGAAGGAATTACTTGTGGATAATCACATTTTCCACAGCAGCTGTTTCAAACCTTGTCTTTTCTCTCCTTAATCCCCTTTTGCCATTTCAACTCTCTTATCTTCCAAGTAAAAACTCAGATCTATCCTATTTGTATGGAGCATGGGTTTGGCACTAGAGCCACCCACATGGGCAGTGTAGCCTGATATTTTTCATGGCACCCGTACTCACTTCTGTCCTTTGAGATGGTTTACTTATTCTAATGTTCTCTTACATTTGCAGGTCTATTTTTTTCTCTCCCAGAATGTGGATGTTGACCATGGCCAGGTCATCACATCTCACTATTCTTTCTCACGTTCATAGTGATAAAACTACTATGTGGTATACACCTACTATACTCTAGTTCCTGAGCCCTTACCAGTCTATCTCCCATTGATACAAAATCAGTTACTACAACACCATAAACTCTTAAACATAAAATATTTTATTAAATAATAAAGCAAAAGTAATAATTATGATAAAATTTGTTTATCAAAGGCAAAGACAGTACTAATCAAACATAAGTTACTCAATAGAAGACCAGAGCAGAAATAATCATTGCATAAGAGTTAATCATATACCTGCATCATATTTCCATTCCCTCCAAAACAAACATTGTACATAAAGGAGAGTGGAGACACACAAGCCTAGCAGGAAGGTCTAGGAGTGGGGAAACTCAGGTAGCCAGGGAAACACAACTCTGGACTACATGTCCTCAGTCCCTTCAGGAATAATCTGAGCCACAGGAAGCAAATTCTCTGCTAGCTGCTCCCCTTCAGCTCCTTATTGTTCTCCTGATGGGCAAAACTACTCCCTTTCTACTCTAGAACTAAAACAGTGACAAGCTCTTTTCAGTCATATCCATCATTAACAGGACACCGAGAAAAGCATCACACCATTTCAGGGACAAAACTGTTTCCTTAAATCCAAAAACTGCTAAGCTTTTTATACATCAGGGTATTATGATTTTTCCCCCAATATATCTGTTTTGTCCACACATCTTCCTACAGTATAACGCACAACAAAGCAGATACAGATCCTCCCATCCCTTCTTTCTCCTCAAATCAAAAAGGACAGTAGAGGCAACACTATCCCTGAGAGGTTTCTTCTTTCAGATTTTTTATGGCTTCAGTGAGCAAAAAGCTCCAAAAGCTCTCAGATCTCAGACCTGCCACCAATTGCTCTAGACAATTAGCCAGGGAAGGCTCTCCTCCTAAGCAGTAAATTCTCAGCAAAGCAGATGAAAATACAACTGACAAATGGAAGTTTTCTGTGTATTGCGTAACTTTTTAAGCTTTTCCTCCTGTTGGCTTCTTCTACCGGGTCTCTTGATAGAGTCTTAACATCTACTAATGCTTTAATGATATCTTTGGCTTTTCTTTATTAGGCAAAACTCAAGAAATCTATCTTTTAGTTTACTATGAAACTAACAGTCTTTATATAATATCCCTGTAATTCCCTAATATTTATTTGATTCATAATTTTGTCAGTTATAACTTCAAAGTTCTAAAAACAGCCACATGCTGTTTTGATGAGCTGATGGAACAGAATGCCCTACCATCATCAGTACTTAAGTCACTGTTCTGAGTTCCAACATTATGTTGATTTAACCAAAAATTCTCAATCAGGTCTTCAGAACAATCTGTACTTCATCTCTCATTTTATCTGAGATTTTTTTCATTAATGGATTTTATTATTTTTCCTTAGACAAATGTTATTGCAACTCCTTTCATCAACCAACCTATTGACATATAAAAGGAGCAATTTCCTTCTGAAGATCTGAGGAGCCAGAATATAGAGTTGAAAGGGACCTAACATGAGCTTCTAGTCCAACGCCATCATTTGTAATTACAAGTAAGAAAATTGAAACTTGGAGAGATTGTCACTTGCCCAAGGTTACATAGACAGAAAAGATCAGAGTTAGGATTTGAAGCCCTCTCTCCCTCCAGAGCCAGATAAAAATCTTCACCTAAAATTACCTCATTATTATGCTATAACTTTAATTCAACAAACATCTATTGCTAAATTCTTAGAAAGAACTTTCTAGGCACACTGCCTTTACTTCCTCACCACAACTAACTCTTCATTCTTGCTTTTGAACCCTACTGTTTGACTGAAATAGATCTCTTCAAGGTTACCAAAAATTTCTTTACCCCATATGTCCAATGACTTTTACTCAATCTACACTGCTCCCTGAACTCTGTAGCTTTTACCACTGTTGACAACTCCCTCCTCCTCTGTCTTCTTTCCCACTTTGTCTTCTAGGATTTTTTTTCTAGCCTTGTTTTCTATCTATCTGCTCATCTGCTCCTTCTCCTTTGGTGGATAACACATCTTTAAGTCCCTGATCAATGAGGTCCCCCAAAGTTCTGTCCTGCACACCCTTTCCTGCCCTATGTACTTTCTCATGGCTTCAATGATCACCTTCAGGCAGATAACTTCCAAATCTATGTATTCAGTTCTAATTTCTCTCTTGAGCCTTATGCTGGCACAAGCAACTGCACACTGGGAATTTCCACCTGAAAGTTGTAATAAACATCTAACCTCAACATGTCCCAAATTTAAGTCATTGTCTTTTCCCCAAAACTGACCCTCCTCCAAACTTCCCTATTTTTTAATGAGGGCCATCATCCTTTCTGTCACCTATATTCTCAACACTGTAACTATGTTTTCAACACCTTGACTCTTCTCTTTTCTTCATTCTCCATCCCATAGTCAATCAGTTGTCAGGTTCTATTGGTCATTCTTCTACAACTTTTCTCACACTTACCTTTTTTCCACTCAAATGATGCTAGTTCAGGCTACCTCTCACCTGGATTATTTTATCAGACCCTTAACCGGTCTTTCTGTTTTTAGTCTTTGCCTTCTCTAATTCCTTCTCTATATAACAAGAAGATGTAAGAATCTTCCAATGGCACAATTCTGAACTCTATGTCACTGTCTCCCAATTGCTCTTAGGATAAAATATGCACTTTCTCCACGCACCTTGATATTTTACATGGCTCCAACCTATGTCTCCAACTCCCCACCCCCATTCTATTTCTCATATTCTACTTTCTAGTCAAATTGGACATAAGTTATTTCTGGAATTCACATTTCTTTGTCTTGTCTCTGATCATTCGCACATGTCATCCTTTGTGCTTAGAAGGCAATCTCACTTCATCTCCACCTTTTTGATCCTTATCTTCCTTCAAGGCTTAGTTTAGGTATCATCTTCTTCTTAAAGCTTTCTATGAGTCTCCCATTTATTGGTAATATGTTATTGCTTATATTCCTTTGAATTATGATCTGTTTGTGTTTTGTATATACTCATTAGAATTCAAGTTGTATCATATGTTAACCAACAATCACATCCTGGCAATATATATGGAATTGGTGGATGATCCTGTGACGTAAATCTCAGACAAGTTCTAGACATCTGTAGAATACCAAAAAATGCTGATAATTTTGAGATGATGGTGACATATTAACTTTAAAGTTTTACTGACAATTTTGAGATGATTTAGATATATTAATGAACTAATCCCAACGTGGCACAGAAAAGAGTTTCCCCCCAAAACCACATACAATGAAACCTCAAACTCTTGTCTCCCATGTACTTTGCCATCTCCTAAGGGTCTGTGCTGGTGAGTGCTCTCAAGTGTAATCCATGCTTATGTGATTTGCTCATCCTCTTCTGCATTGCTGCCTGCCTTACTTATCCTTCCTGCCATCACCTATCCCCAGGCCATCAACTCTATACCCTTTTTACCACTTACCTCTGTATTTGCTGTGGTGTTTGTCCCTATACCATCTGTGCTTATCAAAATGTCATTTCCCCTATTTCCCATTGCCAGTTGTGGTTATTCCCAGCAAATACCCAAAGAACTGGGCATACCTGCCCCCGTTTAATAATTCCATTAGTTTATAAAGAAAATATCTATTCACATAGTCCTCAAGTGATACAAAACCATGTCTTTGTAAGGTGACATGACCTTTCTTTGGTTCTGGAGATCTTGTCAAAAATTTGAGTAAGAAACTGGCAAATTGCTACCAGTTTACTGCCGATTGTTCATTTTAGGGTTTGGAGACTGTTGCTCTTTGGATACGAATGTAAAGTCCAGCTGTGAAATAGTTTCTCAGTATCAACATCTAACTCCATGATATTTTCATGTTAGTAGGAGGAAAGAAAAAAAAAACCAACAACTTGTGGGCAGCTGTGAGAGTCGCTGGAGCCATGTGTGAAGTAAAGAACAGTTTGTTAGCATCCAGACACTTGAAATGTGTTAAGTGCCTTGAAAAGTGGTACAACTTGAGAACAGAGTGAAAGTGTAAGTCAGCCTTCAAAATCTTGGGCAGCATATACATGGCTAACAAGTGCAAATGAGTGCCACTGCTGGGTGTAGAAACAGTATCTGTCACTGTTTAATCATCCTAGCTTTGGGACAGAAAGAAAATAGATCTGATTAACCACTAAGAGAACTCTAATCACTAGAAAAAAAATATCTTTTTTTCATTCAACCACTTAAAAAGATGTGTTGTAAAGTTTCTGTGCAGGTAAAATTATAACATTGTAGGATTCTACGTTTAGATCTGGAAAGGATAATCCAGGTCTAACCCTTCATTGTACAAATGAAAAACTGAGGCCCAGAGGGGTTGACTGAATAGCCCAAATTCATACATGTAATAAATAGCAGAACTAGGATTCAGATCCAGGTCATCTACTTTCAAATCCATTGCACTGCACTGCAACTTGAAGTTACGGGGAAAAGGAAATGGAAAGAGGCGAAAAAATAATAAATTCATGAAATTCAAAGGTTTACTTTACTAAGGAAATTATTCTAAATCCAATGAATTAGAAATTCCCCATTGGATTGTAAGTTTCTTGAGAAAAGGGATTGTTTTTGTTTGTTTCGTTCTGTTTTTTGCTTTTCTTTGTATTCCCAGTCTTAGCACAATGACTGGTAGATAGTAAGTGCTTAATGAATAATTGTTGATTTACTTACTAGTCATTCAATCAACGAGCATTTATTAAGTGCTGTTTACATGCCACCTTTATTAAGGTGTACATATATGATTATATATTCAGGAACCCAAAATACAATCACGTAGATACACTCCAGTTAAGAAAACATACAAAATTGTCATCACGTTCTCCTGCTCCAGCCAACTCCATATACTTGTTATGCTAAAATACAACTTGCATATTCCCCATATGTGATACTGTACATGCCAGTCTCTCAAGACACTTTCTTCTACCCATGTCCCTTACTTTTCTTTAAATTCTAATAAAAACTCCCCTGCATGAAGTCCTGACCTCCATCGGTCCCCACTGATTTCTCCTCCTTTGAACTAATGTATTGTGGCACAGAGTACAGAGCACTGGGCTCAGAGGCAAGAAAACTCAATCTCCTGAGTTCAAATACAGGCTCAGACACTTACTAGCTGTGTGATCCTGGGCAAGTAATTTAACCTTGTTTGCCTCAGTTTCTTCATCTATCAAATGAATCGGAGAAGGAAATGGTAAATCATTCTGGTGCCTTTGCCAAGAAAAGCCCACAGGGAGTCAAAAAGAGTTGAACATTACTGAAACAACTGAACGTTACAATTAGTAATTATATTTCCCTTACATCAAGTCACAGTTTGCTTCTTTAAGATTCTTCTTTGACTGTACTGCTCCTAATTCTTCCCTTTGGGGCAAAACAGAACAAGGGCAATCCCTCTTCTATATGACATTTATTAACATAACTTTAAAGCAACTAATATATACTCTCCTATTTCTTTTTTTTTTTCTCCATGTTAAATGCCCTCAGTTCCTTTAACTGGTCCTTACATGGAATGACTCCAAGCCTTTCGTTGTCCTGGCCATCCTCTTCTGGGTACTCTCTGTATATTGCAATGTGTTTTCTAAACAACGGCACACTGAGCTGAAAATAGAAGTTGTCTAACAAAGAAAAATCACAACAAAACTCTTACTTCCTAATTCCTGCATGCTATGTATCTCCCAATACAGCTTAAGAATCTGTTCATTTTCTGAAATGCACAGTCTGTTGACTTGCATTGAGATTGTAATCCATCAAAATACCAAGATTCTTTCTTCAAATTGTTATATTATTCTTTCCATATCTTGTACTCATGAAGTTCATATTTTGAAAGTCATGTAAGATTTTACATAAATTTCATCCTATAGCTTTGGTAGAATGTTATATCCTATAAAAACCTTTTTAGATCCTGCCTTGGGGATCCAGTTTGTTAGCTCTCAAACTAGCTTGATGGCAAGTCAAACACTTGATAAGTATACATGCCTTACTTTCTCCAAATCATTGATCAAAGCATTGAACAACACAGAGCTAAGCATAAATTGCCAGGGAACTATACTGGAGACCTCCTTCCAGGCTGCCCCAAAAAACATAAATGGTTTTTTTTCAAACTAACCATTCAACCAGTTCCAAACCAATGGCCTACTGTGCAGACTCTATTCTATAATTGCCTTTGATAATCAAAAAATTTTCCCTTCCTAATTCTAAAGTGCCCCTTCCATTATTCTCCTTCACATCTGGCAAAACTGAAGACTTCCCCAATCCCTTTTAATTTTAGGACCTTCCCTCTCTTGATTGCTTCAAATTCATCCTATATACAGCTTATTTGTACATAGCTGTTTACATATCGTTTTCCTTCTGAAACCACGAGCTCCTTGGTAGCATAAACTGTCCTTTGTTTATCTTTGTATCCTCAGCACTAAGCATAGCGTCTGGTGTAGAGTAAGTGTTAATGAATATTTGTTGACTGACGTACTGACTGAATTGCAAGCATAACCTGAATTCTTTGACCTCTTTTTGGAAGGATGCCAATATGTGCTCTGAGCATACACTTCAGTTCCTTGGTCATCCAAGAGAAGCAAATCCTACTCACTCTATGTAGGTAATATGAAATTATGTCTGTTCTCTGTGCTTACAGGGATCAAACTTCTTGTGACCAGATCTCCTGGATAAATCAATAAGAGTTAGCCACAGAAACCCTGTCAAATATGCTTTTGTATGTGAAAAGAATAGGGATATCATCTATGTTTATCTCACAGGGCTAGTGCAATCTAACATGTTACTTTTTATCCATTCAACAATGATCTCAGGCTAGTAGGCATCACTTTTCATGGTACTTTAGGGATTAAGTACTAGAAAGCACCCTAGACCCTCCCCTCCCCCAAACAAAATTAAAGAACTTCAGAATTAAAAGAGGACTCTGGGGCTAATGTGGATCCCAGAAAGCATTCATTTCACCATTGACCTGACAAGTAGTCATCCATCTCCTCAGCTCCATTCTCCTCAACCTTAACTCATCTTTTGTTTAAGATTTCAAAGAGCCTCTATGTTTATAATTTTATAATCCATCCC
Source organism: Pseudocheirus occidentalis (assembly GCA_028646575.1). Lineage (NCBI taxonomy): Eukaryota > Metazoa > Chordata > Mammalia > Diprotodontia > Pseudocheiridae > Pseudocheirus > Pseudocheirus occidentalis. The sequence continues at coordinate 193,159,605 of CM053595.1, read as the reverse complement.
CTCCTTTCCCCTCTCAGGTTACCTTCCATCTATTCTGTATTTCTCTTGTCTATGTAACATATATATACATACATACATACATAGTCACACATACATATATATCCTTACATAGGTATGTATATAGATGTTGTCTTCCCCATTAGAATATAAGTGTATTGAGGGCAGTGACTGTTTTTGTTTATTCTTTCCATCCCCAGAATTGAGCACAGAGCAGGGCATGCTCTTTGATTGGCAAGACATAATCTTTGAAAAATACCTACAAGTTTATGTCATAGCTACTATAAGACACTATTATAATGAATGCTGATGATGATTTATAGAACATGATCCTTTAGTATATCAAAGGTCCTTTATTTATAGAATTCCTGTAGTATACTTGAACATTAAGTATTACATAAAACACTCTGTTCACATGCTTTAAAACCAAATTGAGTAACTCATAAGCATTTTTTAGCACATAGTGAACTTATATATGAACAGCATCTATATTAACCTAACAGACCATGACAATTATTGGGTCCCCGATCTGCAAACTAAACATTGTCTAAATCGGCTGTCACAGGACTGCTCATAATGGCTCCATCTATCAGGTCAATGCTCTGCACTCAAAGAACTCCATAATTAGGACTTGATCTAATAGACCGGAGCCTCTCAAGGCCACCGTTCCAGTCTACTGGATCAAAAACTGTGCACTACAATAGAGAAATACCAAAAAGCATTAGGATAGTGCCTTCAGAAAGAGCTATTTCCTCATTTCAATAAAAGGCTGCTGAGCCAGTTTCATTCTATAACTACATAACACAAAGTTGACTTAAACAGATGAAATAAAAATATTCTAAGTCAGGTCTGAAAACAGCAACAGATTAAAAAAAACTTTTTTCTGTTGATTTTTTTTTCTTTGCAAGATTCTAAGGTTGAATAGTGTGGTAGGAGCTTTAGCCATTCACCTTAGGTTGGCAGACAGAGAAGATGGGAAGTGGTATAAGAAAATGATATGGATCTATGCTTCAGAGCTTTTTACCCTAGTTGCTTTCACTTTTATGTTTGTTATTTTGCAGCTGACATTTCAGAAACCATTAGGATACACTTTCATGGATGTAATGGAGGTCTGAGTAGTAATGCTGCCATCCTTTTAGTAATCCAGGTTTGTAACCATGGGGACACACTTTCCTCTTCCTTCTCCCTCAACCCCAGTCCCTGTGTCTGTCTTTCTGTCTGTCTATCGGCACCCTCACTGATTTGACCACTACAAGAGGGCTACATCCAGTCAGAGGGCTCTAGAGGAGAAAGTGATTTTACATAGCCCTCTTTGAGAATGAAGGACAAACAAACAAAAACAAAACCAAGATGACGTCTTTTATCTCTTCACTTTTTTGCACACAAATATTCATAACCCTAGCTCACTCCCTCCTTACCTCTTGTACTAGCCTAGGCCTGCAAAACATATGGCCTGCAGGATGCCTGCAGCCCACAAAAAACATAGACCATGTCTAAGAAAGCAAAGATGCAGTGAGTACTTTGTCCATGCCCTGCCTAAACCACCATCTGCTACTCACTCTTATGTTCATCATGTAACATGGCAGGTGAATTGCTGCTGTGCACACGTTCTTGTTTGTCATGTGACCTGTAGCAACCAAGCATCCATCGTCTGTCTGTAGTCTGAGAAATTATTTCATGATAAATAAAAATCTTAAGAAATAAGTGTAATTAATTGGTGTTAGTTGAAATTTCCCTTTTTAAAATATGTTTTACTTGCAAAATAGTTTAATAATTAATTAAACCTTTACCTGGAAAGTGAAAAAACTATCTGCAGCCCAAAGAAGTTTAGCCTATTTTAATTTTGGCCCCTACCTACTGCCAAGTGGTGCAGGTCTGTACTACCCTCTTAGCTGAATTTCAGATTTCTATTTTTTTTTCTTACTCCAATGTAGTTTCTACACGGTAATCAAAATAACCTTTCCTAAGCACAGCTCTAACCGTGTCATTCCTCTGATGAAAAACTTTTGAGGCTGTACTCGTGTTTCTAAGATAAAAGTTCTTTAGCTTTGTATTTAAAGTCTTTCACAATCTAGGTAAACTATTGACTAATAATATAATTGATAATTAACATAACTGATTTATTATCCAGAGTGAATCACAAAAATGGAACTGAAAAAGACCTCAGCAGTCATATAGTACAATATGCACTTAATCAATCCCTTACTACCACATCCCTTACAACTGACCAATCAGTCTCTTCCTGAAGACTTCTAACAAGAGGAAGTCCAGTACCTGGTGGATACATTCCACTTTTGGACAACTCTAATTATTGGAAAGTTTTTCCTGACATCAAGCCTAAAATTATCTCCTTACAACTTTTTCTCATTGCTTCTAGTTTTGACTTATGGAGAAAAAATAAGTCATCTCTCTTCCACATGAATGAACAAAAATAGTGCATTAAGTGCTTACAATGTGCAAAGGAATGTACTAAGTGCTGGGAGAAAAGCAAGACAGTCCTCATTATCAAGAGGCTCATATTCTAGTGGGAAGAGGGGGTAAAAAAAAAAAAGAAAGAAGTCTGCTGCAAGTCATATGGGAGGGTCCCAAAGTCCTTAGGGTGTAGTAGCAAATCAGATGGTAATGCCTCTTTTTAATGTATGTTAACCAAAAGACTGAGTGATTGAATGAACATTGAGGGTGCTCGGTAAATACTTGTTTCTGTGGATAATTTAATCTTTGTCTTGTCATCTCTCTATTTAAAAAAATTAATTTATTTTTTAACTGGGACAGTGAATTCTATATTTCTACATAACAAAGTATTCAGATAACAGGGTGGTTGCTCACCTGCTAGAGTTGCTGTATACATGAATAGGAAATTCTTTGGGGATAGTGAGCAGGGTTGCGCTGAATGGATGCTAAGGCCCCTTCCATCCCTGAGATTCTGTAATTCTGTAACTGATGAGCTGTTAAACTCCCTTGGGTTCTTGGTTCTCCTAGCATGGCATGTGATTAAACTGATTGGTTTATAAACCTGTTATTTATTTCATGAGGGTCATGCCCCGCATCTGGGAAGTACAAAAAGTTACACAAATGATTTGACTTGGTTTGGTTTTTACATAATTGAAGTTAAGGGTTTTGGAACCAAGTATGCAAATGTGTAAACAATAAGATGCAAATTAGTATTTTGAACCAAAAACACTTTTAAAAATGAGAGTGAGGGCAGCAATCAGTGAAAATGAAATGTCTGATTCCATTTCAGTGTGCAAAAGTAGACGGTTCAGGCTTTGATGGAGTACTTTATAGAATTCTGGAATCATAGTGCTGAGGAGGATTTCAATAACTGTGGGTCACGTTCTTCCCTTCAGACAGGGTCATATCTAGGCTTAAATCATTATTAATGTCAGTGTTATGGTACAGACAGCTAAGAGTCACTTTTAAAGGAGCTAGGACCAAGAAAGACTGACATGTAGCAAAAAACAACAGTGAAGGGGATGACCAGCCGGGGGAACAAGCATCTATATTTGGAATCAGCGAGGGTCAGGATTCAGGGAAAAAGTGAATAAGCAGGCAGAAGGGTGAGTACTGGACAATATGTAGGACCTAAAAAAAAAACCAAGATCATCTAGAATTACACTTAGATTTCTATCACCAGTGATTTGGGAGGACCTAATAAGAATGGAAGGCATAGGGCAATCGCAAATACTGTCATACCTGATCAGTTTAAGGAAATTCTTCCAGCAAAACAATTTTACTGTTTCTCAGATTTTCTGTGATTCTCATGGGGCATAAATCATTCCTAAAATACTTGACTTAGCCCCCATAGTGGTTAAATATAAAGTTCTACCCTTAGATTTAAAAAAAAAAAGATCAACCACATAGGAGCCAAAGAAAGGAGCTATGACTTTGATATAGAAAAGAACTACTACCAGCTAGATTTGAATTCACATTATGGCACAGCAGCCAAAAGAGTGAACATGATCTTAGTTTGAAGAAAAAACATATATAGAATGAGTCTATCAACAAGTATTTATAAAGAAATTATTATATATCAGACATTGTGCTAAGTACTGATAATACAAAGAAAAAGTCAAATAGCTATTGTCCTCAAGAAGCTAACTTTCTAATGGATGAAGATAATGAGCACATGGGAAGTTATGTATGAGTTACAGATAAAATAAATACAAGATGCCTTTGGCTGAGAAGGCACTAGCAGATGGGTGGGAGGGTAGGCTTCTTAAAGAAGGTGGCACCTAAGCTGAGTTGTGAAGGAAGCCAGAGATTTTAAGAGGTAGAGGAAAGGAAGGAGAATATTCCAGATATAGCAAATAGCCAGTGTTAAAGCATGGAGTTGGGAGATGATATATGATGATACATGAGGAACCATGAGGAGGACCATGTGGCTAAACCATGGTATAAGGAGGGAAATAACATTTCAGATCATTTAGCTGATATGCATTAAAGAAGAGGCATCACCATCTGGTTTGCTGTAGTACCCTAAGGACCATGGAACATTTCCACCTGGCATAGCTGAAATCTTCCACCTCTCTGTATTAGAACATGAGCTTTTGGAAAGCAAGCCCTTAGTCCAATACTTGTGTATAGTAAGCACTTAATAAATGCTTTTTTCATTCATTTATGAAGAAGGAGGAGAAAAGTAGACAAGATGAAGACAAGAAGAAGGAGGAGGAGTAGAAGGAAGAGAAAAAGGAGAATGAGGAGGAGAAAGAGGAGAAGAAGGAGGAAGAGGAAGATTAGACTTTTTTTTCAGATGGCAAAATTAGTAGCATTTGGTCAAAGCTGCAAAGAAATAAAGGTAGAAAAACGGGAAGGAATCAGGTCTTGAATCTTCAAGTGATATTAGAGTTAAATTGGTCCACTGGAGGTGACTGAGTGACATGGTCAGGCATGAGTTTTAAATTACTTAGGGGGCAGAATGAAGGGTAGATTAGAGTGTGGAGCTGCTTGAGGCTGAGAGTGACTGTAGACTACTTTTGAGGGCCTTAACTAGGGTGGAGTGATGAATTATGAATTATGGTAATGGCTGTATGAATGGAGAGGAGACATTGTACTAAATGTTGTAGAGATAGAAATGACAAGATTTAGTTTTTTATTGCATGTGTAAAGTGAAAAGTTGAAGTTCACAAGAAAGCAAACAAACATTTTAAGTACCTACTATGTGCCAAGCACTGTGCTATGCACTTTACAAGTATTATCACATTATCTCATTTGATCTTTACAACCCTGGGAGGTAGGTGGTATAGTTTATCCTCAATTATAAGTTGAAGGAACCGAGGCATATAGAAATTAAGTAACTTGTCCAGAATCACATAGCTAGTATGTATTTAAGGCTGAATTTGAACTCAGATCTTTCTAACTCTAGGTCAAAGGATCTATCTATTTTCTCTATAATAGTGGCTGGAAGAAACACAATCTTCTCAACGATAAAGGGAGAAGAATGGTTTTGTGGGAAAAGATAATGACTTCTGTTTGAGACATTTGTTTTTTCAGGATAGTAAACAGCCTTTATTTCATCCACAGTTACAAACCCAGGCAAGAAGAAGCATCAGTTAGCACATAAAAAAAGAGAAGCATCTATGGTGCAAATAGGCTTCTGAATGTGATTCAATTTCCCAGGTACTTACTGTAAACAGCAAACATATAATATTCTAGGAGGCTGAAGAAGTCATAGTGATATGATAAAAGTGATTTGTCCAACACAAACAAGGGATATATACAAATACACAAATCCATATGCATATGTATGTGTGTGTGTGTGTATTTTCCTTAGTGACAGCCTTGTGGATGCATGCATGACTTCTTATCATCAGAGGGATCTCAGACATCAATCAATACTGCACACCTTCACATGCTTCTTGTGCTTGATTGTCAAATTTTCTGTTCAGTTCTGGTTTTTTTCAGCAAGAATGCTTGAAAGTCCTCCACCTCATCGAATGACCATATTTTCCCCGGGAATAATATGCTCAGTTTTGCTGGGTATTTGATTCTTGGTTTTAATTCTAGTTCCCTTAATCTTTGAAATATCATATTCTAGGCCCTGCAATCCCTCAGGGTAGAAGCTGCCTGATCTTGGGTTATCCTGATAGTGCTTCCACCATTTTCAAATGTTTTTCTCTTGGTGGCCTGTAATATTTTCTCCTTTATCTGGGTATTCTGAAACCTGGCAATAACATTTCTAGGAGTTTTCTTTTGGGGATCTTTTTGAAGAGGTGATAGGTGAATTCTTTCAAGTTCTATTTTGCCCTCTGACTCTAAAACATCAGGGCAATTTTCTTTGAGGATTTCTTGAAGGATGCTTTCCAAGTTCTTTTTCTGGTCATGGGTTTCAGGTAGGCCAATAATTTTCAAATTGTCTCTCCTGTATCTATTTTCCAGGTCAGTGGTTTTTTCAAGGAGATATTTCACATTGCTTTCTATTTTTTCATTTCTTTGTAACTGTTTAATAGTATCTTGGTTTCTCATAAAGTCATTAGCTTCCACTTGCTCCACTCTAAATCTGAAGGAATTATTCTCTTCAGATTGCTTTTGAGATTCTTTTTCCATCT
>CM053595.1:193137288-193152563 GCA_028646575.1 Pseudocheirus occidentalis | reverse complement strand
AATAATAATTACTTCTTTCTGATTATATATTGGCACACAAAGAATCTTTAAGAATCATCTAAAAAATTTAATTGAAACAATATCATTGGCAAACTTCCAGAATAAAAGACAAACACAAATCATCAGTATTTCTATAATGTACAAACAATGCAAAGATAGAACATATAAAAAGAGATATTCCTTTCAAAATGCCTACAATATATAAAATATTTGAGAGGCAACCTAGCAAGATATATACAAGAACTATATAAATACAATTAAAAATCACTAAAATCACTGCTTATAGAAATAAAGCCAGACCTGAATAATTGAAAAATATTCAGTGCTCATGGGTAGAATGAATCAAAATAATAAAAAAAACACTACCATATAAATAATCTACAAATTATTTATTTTATAGAACTAAAGAAAAATGACGAAATTCACATGGAAATTGAAACAGTCAAGAATTTCAAGGGAAATAAAAGAAGTAGGAATGATGGAGTAGTGCCAGATCTCAAAGTATAATACAAAGCAGTAATTCTCAAAAAAAATAATTTGTACTGGTTATAGAAACAGGGAAATTGTAGTAAAGTGGTTTAGTATATAACCTAGAGAAGTATGTGTATCTAATACTTTAGTATTCAGTAAACACAAAGACTTCAGTTATTTAGAAAAGGACTCACTGACAAAAACTATAGAGAAAATTATACAATAATATTGATGAAATTAGATTCAAATCAGTATTTAAAACCTCAACCAAGATAAGCTCCAAATACATATGGGATCTTGTTTTAAAAGGTCAAAAAGCAAATAACAAGAGAAAGATGTGTGTGTGTGTGTGTGTGTATGCTTATGTGTATATATATATATGCATTTTTATATTTTGCATTTTTTTGTATTTTGTATTTTTATATATTGTAGGCATTTTGAAAGGAATATCTCTTTTTATATGTTCTGTCTTTGCATTGTTTGTACATTATAGAAATACTGATGATTTGTGTTTATTTTTTATTCTGGAAGTTTGCCAATGATATTGTTTCAAGTAAATTTTTTTGATGATTCTTAAAGATTCTTTGTGTGCCAATATATAATCAGAAATTTATGTATGTGTGTGTGTGTATATATATGTATATGTATATGTATACATACACAAACACACATGGGGGTGTGTGTATGTGTATATAACCTATCAGATACCTGTAGAGGAAAAAATAATCATGACCAACAATGAATATAGGGGATAGAGTAGATAGAAAATAAATGGATGATTTTGATTACATAATTTTTAAAAAAATAACTTTTACACAAATAAATCCAATAAATCTAAGGTTAAAAGGGAAACAACTAACTGAGAGAAAACCTTTGTAATGAAGTTCTCTGAAGTTGGTGGAGATGTGGGTAAATAGACACATTCATATTCCATAGGTGGACCTATGAATGGAAATTACCATTTTGGAAAGCAAACACTACATGTCCTTTTAATCTCCTACACAACTGCTATGACTCTTTTTTTCTCCCTCTATCTGTCTCTTTATACGTACGCACAAACAAAGATATACACATATCAAAGACATGGGAAAAGCTCCTACTGAATAAAATATTTACAGTAGGTCTTTTTTGTTTTTTAAGAAAACAAATTTTCCTACTGGAAACAAAGTATGTCAATGAAGAATAGATGAATAAGTTGTGGTATTTGAAAGTGATATAATGTTATTATGCTTCAATAAACGAGGAAATATATGATTTCAAAAAACATGGAAAGATTTTTATGAACTGAAAGAGAATAAAGAGAGCAGAACCAGAAGAACCATTTGTAGTATTGTATAATATCAGCATTATAGAAATGAATAATTTAGAAAACTTTTATAAGCTGAAGAATGAAATGAACAGAACCAAGAAAGCAATTTATAAAATAAAAATACTATAAAAACAATCAACTGTGAAAGAAATAAAAATCTATAAAATGACCAGTCATGATCCTAGATGACATGATTAAACATCCTATCTACTTTCTGCTAGCAATGTGATAGATTTAGGGTGCAGAATGAGACAGATTTTTTTGTGTATAGCCAATGACGGTTTTTTTTTTGACCATGCATATTTGTTACAACGAATTTGGGTTTTTCCTATTTTTTATTGGTGTCAAGGAGTGGGATGGAGATAAATTAGATTTCTGTTGAACTTTAAAATGAATATTTTAGGGGCTGCTAAGAGGTGGAGTGTTGCGTACATTTTCATATGAGGTCACTGTACTGTGAGTTGTTTAATTTGTAACTTTGTTACAAGAGACATCTAGTTGAATGGGGATAATATAAAATAAAATACTTCAATAAAACTTTAAAATGTGTCTTTCTAAAAAAAAAAAGAAGGGATGTTATAGAAGAGAAAAAATGTTTAAATTTGTTCTGTTTTCCTCCATAAGGTGAAATGAGGAACACAATAGAAATAGCAAAGAAGCAGATTCCGAGCTGACAAAAGAAAGATTTCCTAAAACTTAACATCATCTGAAAGCGGGACAGGCTGCTTCAGAATGTTGTGGGGTTTGATTAAGTAACTGAAAAACATTTACTAAAAACCTACTGTGTGCCAGACACTGTGGTAAGCATTCCATTAGGTCTTTAAGTGAAGCTACTTTGTCTCATTACACATGTTGTAGAAGGAAACTTTGATCAACTTTAATCACTATGATGTAAGATAGATCTCAATGCACTCTGAGGTTCTTCTCTACTCTCTTCAATATGTCTGTTATTCTGTGGTTTTATTGACATAGGAAAAACACTCCATAAAATATGATTTACCAAAAACCCAGTCAATGCACGTGTAGCTTAAAAATAAAAAGTAGTTTACAAAATAATGATAATGATAATTTTGCATGGATGAATTTATGGTTTACATCATACTATTAGTGGATAATGAGATCAAATGAAAGAGTCTCTGTGAAATGCTTGCTAAATCTTAAACTTATTTGTCAGATATTATTCTTTTATTACTCAAAGTGAGGGAACAAATAGGTAAAGATATGAAGGAATTGTAGAGTTTTGTTAGTGGTGGGTTTTTTTTTAATAAATCCTGCATAACTCAGTAACTTTTCCCAAGATTCCTTGAGAGACTCAATAACAAGGTTAAGATTAAAAATGTGCAGCAGTGACATAAGGAGTCTTGGTAAAGAAGCTGTTAAATCAAATGAGTAGGCTAGGTTTAAATGCTGTCCTCACCTTGGATGGAAGAGCTCCTCACTCAACTGAGCTTATTATTTTTTAAAGGAGGTTAAACTAGAAGTCATGGCTTTACATAATATCCTAATCATCCCTTTATAATAGGCATTAATTAAAATATGCCAGAGTCTCTGTTCCTTTCAGGAACAATGCAGTATAATAAATATGAATAAGCGATAGTCAGTGAAGATTCACGTAAAAATGACTCTCATTGCCTAGGGTTTACAATAACTTAAGAGAGAGAATTTGAATTTAACTGACTGGTACCTGGATATTCAATCTATGACTAGACCTCTAAGCATAACATAAATTGAGTCTCTAATGCCTTCTAAATTTTTAAACTGCTAATGAATTGCATGCAATGAGATCCTGGTTAGATTCTTCTGTAATTTAAAGGGCAGCTAATGATTAGGGTAAAGGAAGGTAAGAGAATGTGAGGAGGGCCAGATTCTTTGTGGCATAAATTCTAAAAGTGAACATTAGTACTTTGGGCTTTTTTCTGTTTGTTTTTAATAAAACATAGACATCTTAGTAATATTCACTTGAATAATCATGATTTATTAAAAACGTAAAGGGGGGTGGCTACATGGTACGGTGAGTGGAGCACCAGCCCTGGAATCAGGAGGATCTGAGTTCAGATCTGGCCTCAGACACATGGCACTTACTAGGCGTGTGGCCTTGGGCAAGTCACTTAGCCCCAATTGCCCCCCCCCAAAAAAAAAGCAAAAAAAAATCCAAAGGAAAAATTATTTAGTATTGATAATATAGTAGAATTTAAGGGGAAAGTTATACCTAAAAGAATGAACAGTTCAAAATGGTTCTAAATAAATAAATGGGCAAAAAATGAACAATTTTCAAAAGAAGAATCACAAACTATCAAAAAGTGTTGAAAATGCTCTAAATAATTAACAAGAGAAATGCATAATAAAATATCTTTCTCTGAGGTTTCACCATTCACCTATCAAAATTGGCATAAATGTTGAAAGACAAAAATCATCAGTGTCGAACAGCTATGGGAAGTCAGATACACTTATACACTTCTGATAGAGATGTGGGTTGGCCCAGTCATTCTAGAAAACAAGGCACAATACATATATTTTTTAAAGATGTTAAACTTCCTACCCTTTGATACTGAAATTCTATTGTTTGATATTGTTTTGCAAGTATACCGAGGAGGTCAAAGGCAAAAGAAAATGCCAAATACAAGGGGAAAATAATAACAACACTTTCATGGTATCAACAATGACAACTGGAAGCACAGTGTTGTCTAGTGAGATAAAGTATTTATTAAGTGTTTCTTACATTCCAAGTACTGTGCTAAGCACAAGTGAGTGCAAGTGCAAACAATAGAAAAGTCCCTACCCTCAAGGAACTGACATTTTAATGGGAGAAGGTAATATGTAAAAAGGAGCTCAGAAGTGAAGGTGAGGGAGAGATACCTTTATAGGAGCCATGTTTAAAAATTCAGAGAGTTAGAAGTGAGCATGGTTAACTTGAGCACTTCCGGAAGTGAAGGTTTAGAGGACTTTAGTAGTCCCATGAACTTGGATGGGGAAAAAGATTACTGCTTTATTTACATCATCGATATTTAGCATTTCCTTCACTTATACATATAGATAAGAACAACTTGTATCGCTACTTTGGAGTTACTATAGTTATTTGACCCATCTCTATCTAGATCACAAGTGATCTTCCTGTCCATAGATTACATTTCAATATATTTTGCTTCCTTTCCAATATATTCCAATGTATTTGATAATCCTATGAATTTTATTTTAATTTGAAAACATTATCCTGAGAAGGGGACCATAAGCTTCACCAGACTGCCAAAAGATCCATGACACACACAACAAGATTAAGAACCAAAACTGGTTCCAGATGATAGATAATGAAACACATCTCCTTCCTCCAAGTAAGGGAGAGAATGAGGTCAGACTGGAGGGAGAGGGAATTGCTAAATATTGAATACTTTAACAGACTGATTCATCTATTGATTGGTTATTTGTTTTTCATTGTTAAAATGAAAGTTTTCCATGCAGGACTGTGGAGGTATATTGAAAAAAAAGACTGTAGCATAAAAGAAAAGATATCAATAAAGTATTTTTAAATAATGAAAGGCAAATTGTACCTAGATAAAACTGATTTTCTAATTTTTAAGTTCAAATCCGACTTTCTGAAGAGGCATTAGTAATAGCTTGAGTTTGAAGAGAACAATTCAACCAATTAACAAGGACATACTACATCCACTCAGGAAATGGATAACTTCAAAGAGCTGGCTATTTGTTCTGAAGGCAGGAATAAGGCAGAAGGTCTAATGCTGGAGCCCTCAGTCTCTTTGCATGTTCAGTAAAGGTAAATGTCTAATGTTATGCTGCAAGTCCTCTTTATTGTCAGCAAAGTGCATAAATTCTTTTTCCATAGTCTATGGCTCAGAGCTTGTTCACAATCTCTTATAATAGAACTGCCAGTCATTTCCAAAGCCTATGGTTCTTCTTTCTTAAGAAACCATCATCGATAAATTTCTGATATTTACAGACTGAACATGAAATAAATACATTTTTTGTTCAGTGGCATTCATGAATAACTGGTGATATTTCTATTTGTGTGTAAAGAATTAAGGTCCTTGAAAAATATTAATCTTTGGAAAAGGGTGATTTGTAGGGGAAAATAGAAAAAATCGGACCATTTAGGATGATAAAACCATTTAAAATTTTTTTGTGTTGCTTGATTTATAGAAAACAATTAAAAGTTGTGTTCCAAGGAATATCTTTTGTGAATATTTGTGTCAACCCTTCTAAGATGGGTAAATTGAGTAACTAAAATGTTATCTATTTTACCCAAAGTCATTCAGCAAATAAATTTAACGTTTCTTAAAATCACTTTTGATAGTTCTATGATGAATAATTAGGTAACGCTCCACTAAATTCAATAGATATTTACAAAGTAATTACTCTTTGCTAGGACAGTGCTAAAATCAAGGGAGTACACAAAATGAAGCATGTCTTCTTTTCAAGCAGCTTATGTACTTAGCAGGAGGCAGAGTAGGTGGTGGTTGTAGAGACTGCATATACCCAAGTAATGAATATGAAGAATGCAGAGAAATATGGAACGAATTAAACTGTTGAAGATTGAAGCAGAATCAGGAAAATAGTAATCAATTAATAGTATTCATTCAATTCATTAATAGTAATAATGAAGACACTAAAAATGAAAGGGAAGAGGAATTCTGAGCATCTATGATGACTGGTCAGCTCTAGAGGAGGGATGATGATGTGCCCTTCCCTCTTTTGGGTGAAGAAGAAATTGACTGGTACATAATGTTGTATATGCTGTCAAACTACACTTTGCTGATTCTTCTCCTATCTATCTGATAATTCTTTCTGTCTCCATTGCTCATTCATTATACATATCATGATCCCTAACTGTGGATATTTCTCACTTTTTTTTTCTAGGCCCTCTTTTCTTCTCCCTCTATATAAGCTCCCATAAGTTTAATGATCATCTTCATGAAGATAATTCACACACATACATGGGTGTAGATAACATAGATAAATATATGTATCTTGATCTGTCTATTATATATTCATTGTATATGTGGATATATATGGTTATATATCCAGCCCAATCTTTCCCTTGAGCTTCAACTCTGCACCACCAAATGCCTATTAGGCATTTCAAATTGTACATTTCAGGAACATTTTAAGCTCAATATGTCATTTTCTTTTCCCCAAACTCTCTCTTCTTCTAAAATTCCCTATTTGGATCAAAGACAACACTATCTCATCTCCCAGGTTCATTGCCTTAGTTTTAGCCTCTACTGTTCCCTCTATCTCATAGCATATATCCAAAATTTACACATTCTAGTTTCAAAGACCTTCTTCATGCTATCCTTCCTCTCCAATGACATAGCTATCAATTTATTCAGGTCTTCATCACCTCTCACCTAGATTACGAGAATCAGTAGCTTCTTTTTTATCTCTCTTCCTTAAGTCTCTCACCACCGGAGTGTATCCTACTCGACTGATGCCAAAGTAAATTTTTTTCATCACAGAATCTGACCGTGATTTCCTTACTCAGTTAATTCCATTTCTTTCCTATTGCCTCTAGGATAAAATACAGTTCTTTCTCTTTATCTTTTAAAGGCTCACGTGATCTGGCCTCGATTCTAGCCTCACTACATAATACTCTCTTTCATTCATTCCTCGTTGGGGCCAAACTAACTTTCCCTATGTTCCCCGATGCCATCCCAACTCTCATCTCTGTACTTTTGCACAGCATATGCCAACATGCTTGTAATGTGTCCTTCACTCTGTTTTTAATTTTGTTTCTTCCTTTAAAATGCAAATAAAATACCCTCTTTATCATTAAACCTTGATTACCCACAACTCCTAGTTCATTCCTTCCCAAACTTTCTTATATTTAATTAGTTTTTACACATTTGTATTTACTTCCTATGCATTTTTTCCTAAAGAATTGTACATGTAATTGTTATCTCAGTCATCACAACATGAGCTTATTGTGCATGGGGATTGTTTCATTCTTTGTATTTATATTCTACAGTTTTTTGGAACAGTTTTTTTGAGCAAATATTTTTGATTGATCAATTACACAGGAGGGCTCATTTAGCTATGGGCATATATAAATAACTTATACAACCACAAAAAGCAGCAGTAAACATTAAAAATAATTTTGTGATCGCTTAGTTAATATGATCAAACAAGAAGTTGGCTCTCATTATATACCCTAAGTTACCTGGAGTATTAACCATTAGAAAATTGAAATTCATCAAGTTTAGGTATATTTTGTTATTTAAAGACCAGGCAGAAGTAACATGCCAGGATGCATCTATTTGGTAAAGGAGGGTTATTAAACCACAGTGCTTACATGGTGTCTTGGATAGGGTTACTTTAGATGCTACAGGCAATGTCATGGTCAATGGGAATTGTCACATAAAGAGGACCAGTTTTATCTAATTAGGTGTACTATAGGATCTCAAGGGTGAGTGAGTCAGTGAGATAACAAGAACAGCTTTAAAAATGGAAATTCAAAATTAGTGAGTAGTTCTACTGTGAATAATTTTTGATAGATATCATATAGCTACTTTGGGGCAATTCAGATGTTAGGATGTCAAGCAAAAGGACTTATTGGAAAAAAAGGAATTAATAGTGGTTTTAGTTATGTCCTGAAGTAGACTAGCAGGTATTAGGCAGTCAGTAGGCTGACTATAAACTAGCCTTGCAGAGAAAAGTGAAGTGAGGCTTATCTCTGAGTACCTGATTTAACTCCAGAGTGAGCAAAGTAAACACTTTCTTCAGTGAGGAAGTTGGATTCTAGTTATTACATTTAATCAATCAATCAACAAATATTTACTGAGTGCCTGCTCTGCACTTGGACTAAGTGCCAACCCACTTTACATTCAAACATGTCATGTCTTGTAAACGTGTCTTAAATATCTGAAACAACCACGAGAAGCAATGACAACAGCAAATTAGAAAGTGAGATTTTCAGTGGAGGTAATTTTCAGTACCATATCACCCCAGGGACAGTTTAAATGGGGGTGGGGATGGTAGAAAAGACTTGTACTAAGTAAATTAGAGCTGAAATGGACTTTAGAAGAAAAAAACCTGGTCATATTCCTCATATTACAAGAAACTAAAGCTCAGGGAAGTTACATGACTTGACCAAGACCACACATCAATGACAGAGCTAGTACTAGACTAGGTATAATTTTTCCTAATCCATTGTTCCTTTGGGAAAAAAGACAGGGAGATGTTCACAGCAATGGCAACCTGTGGCTCTAGTCCTACCCCAGGTTTATGGCATCCAAGGGTAAACTCTTTTCGCAATAGAACTTGTAGCAGCTATTTTCACTGTAACTATAAATCAGTCATACAATATAATCAAATAGGTCATGTTTTTCAGGATACTGAAAGGCAGTGTGGTAAAGTGGAAAAAAGACTGAACTTAGAGTTAGGAAACCTAGGTTTGAATTCTGGCTACAACATCTATAAAATGAGTTAAGGAGAAAAGACACTGGTACTCTAAATATAGGCCAATTAAAGTATAAAGAAGTTGGCTATACAGGTTTTATCTTCTTGATGCCCTTGGAGTGGATTTGGGGACCATCACCATTCTTTCAAACCACATCCTTGGGACCACTTCCAGAGATAAATTTTAGGGATAAACTTTGTGCAACCAAATTCTGGTCACTTCTGAAAATCCTTAGTTTCTTTCAAGGCTAAATTCAGGTGCCAAGTCCTGTGGGAAATCTTTACTGATCTCCCTAACTTTAATGCTCTTTCTCACCTCATAGTATCTTATATTTTTATGTGGAAATTTTGTAAACTCCCAGAAAAATGTGTGCCATTTGAGAGCAGCAGTTTTCAAATTGTTCTTTGTATTCACAACCTTGCAAATAGTTGACACTTAAAAATACTTTTTTGAATGAATGAGTGGGAATGGCAACTAATCCCTTTCAGTTACATTTTCCTCAATTATGAAATGGGAATAAGGACATGCAATATACCAAGTGAGGTTATTGTGAAAACAATAATTTTATAAACTGCAAAGTGTTATATAAATAATTGATGATGGATGTGAGTTATATAGGGGGAGGTATATTGGCTATTACTCCCAAATTTGTGTCCTGTCCCAGTGTCATTTGGGCAAGGATTGACATTACTACAATATGATTTCTTATTCCCTCAGTCTCACCCATTCACCAACCTTAAATGCTAACCTGTAAGTAAGGTACTTCTTAGGGTGGTGAATTTTAGTGTGTGTAAAGTCGATTTTGGTTATTGTTTTGTAGACTTCAGTTTCCTAGGATCCATAGGCATAACATTTCTTGTTTACAAGTATTAGATATGACTCCCCACAGTTATCATTCAAAACTTCTCTACCACACTCGCACAGCATTATATAATGATAAATAATATAAACATTAACTGCAACTGTGTAGTGAGATACAGGGATGGAGTGATGTAAACTTGTGAAGCTATTGCTGGCAATATGCCTTTGTCTGCTCCCCCCATAAAACAGGTGGTCATGGTCAGTGATTGGGGAACCCTAGCGTTGAATGCACAGATATTGTATGTGCCTTGATTGGCCCCCATCGAGGCTTGGGAGGGAATCTGTGTTTGCCTTAACTGGCCCCCACTGAGGCTTGAGGGGATTTAGGGCAGTGGTTCTCAACCTGTGGGTCATGACCCCTTTGGGGGTCCAACAACCCTTTCACAGGGGTCACCTAAGACCATCTGAAAATACATATTTCCGATGGTCTTAGGAAATGAGACACCACTCCTCTATTCATGTCCACGTGGGTCCTCCCACATGCGGACATGCTCACATATGAGTACTAAAGGGTCACAGCATTAGGAAGGTTGAGAATCACTGCTTTAGGGGATGCAGAAGTTGTGCCTGTCTCAACTGACCCTATCAAGACATAGCGGCAGTTGTCCCCCTTCTCGCCAACCCCTGCAAGAAGGGTGATTAGGGAATGCTGTAGGAGTTTGTCCCCACCTCTCCCCCCGCCATTATCAGCAATCTTCTTCTGAAGAAAACTAGACTAGAACACAGTAAGCTTATTAACCCCTTCTTAGTGTCTTTCCTGTCTGACCAGATCAAGAACCTGTACTAGCAGGCCTCCTGTGTGCTGTGTTCATTTATCTTACATAACTTAAGTCCTTATTTTAGGTGAGTAGAAAAGAAAGAGATTGGTGGGAGCAAGGGCCATAAGTTTTAGTTTGCTAGTCTGTGTTAAACTTACTACCTTCTGTATTCTCTGATCAAGTGTAAGTGCTAAAAACAAAAGTTGTACTTTAAAAAAGAAGTAAAGTCTTGTTTATTACAAGGAAAAACAATGAGGTCACCTGATTTGAAGGATTCTGACATCTGAAGGCAAAGCTGCTCAGACAATCCAATTGCTTGGTGTTTTATTTTTCCCCAAATGACCTCTCTCCATAAATCTCAGAGCTATATGTGAAAGCATTCTAGCCAACAGCTAACATATTACCCATCTCTCACCTTAACAACAAATCCTGCCAGAAATGATGGTTTGTGAATTTCTGCCTACAACTGGTTAACCCTCCCTTCTATAAGGCAGTTTTAGCCTGACATTCAATTAGTGACCCAATTATACCTTTTGCTGGTGTCAGCTGATTTTTTCATTTAGCAGGAAAAGAAATCAAATTGGGCTACGATGACAAAGAAATTATAGCTCCTGTTATTAACTCAAGCCCAGTTCTCTCTGGGACTGTAATGAGAAAAAAAAAAGAATTTTTTGGACTGTTTCTTAAAAATTAAGGGGACCCAACTCAAAAACACTATAACTATTTAGGGGTTACATCCCATCATTTTGTGGGAATGAGGCAATTAAAGAGAAGAGATGCTCCTGCCAACACACATTGGTTCTTGTGCTGTTTGGCATATTAATATATAGTTCTGCTTGCCAAGAGAATGGACATCAGGGATATGGCATGCAGAGTGGCCACAAGGACAAGCTACTGTGAATCACTAATGAAAAATAACACTGTGACTTGAAGATTTGTATTCTCTTCTTTCTTTGTGGCACTGTATTTTTCAGTACCATACACATATACACACATATCCTGAAAATATACATTTCTCTATATTTGTATCACATATAAAGATACATTTTTGTGGACATATATATGCACATATATACATGCACAAATATATAAAGTAGAGATTTTTTTTATTAAAAAGTTAACAAAGGCAGGTAGAGGAACTCGATAATAACTGAGGCCTTATAGTATATATAAATAACATGGAGTTCATGGTATAAGACTTGAGAATATTAGATTTTTCTGTGACCTACACAAAGGCCAAAACAGTAAAGGGAACTTCTTCCACCTTCTACTGGTCTTCAGAAACATGTACACTGCTCTCCCACTTTCCTAATGAAGTTATTTGAACTTTGAAATAGCCCTGAAACATTTGGTTACAATCAAAATATTAACAAGCATCTGGGATTAACCATTTTTAGATCTTCAACTTGTAAAATAAATGCACAAGTTTGGAGAATGAGTCATTCACTATAGAATAAAGCAATGCCAACTACAGGAATGATTTGTAACATCACTGGCTATAAAAGATGTCATTCAACTAAAACATGAAACTATTTATTGAATACCAACTGTGATCAAGGTTTTTTATTTCCAGATTTTTGTTTAAAACAATAACCAACCAAAAACGTGTAGGTCAGCTCTCCTAGAATAATGGAGTATCTAATCTGATTAATTGATTTTGAGAGAGCATGCAATGTGATACCATGGTATGATGGAAAGAGAGCTGGACCAGAAATAAAAAAATATCTAGGTTCAAGTTTCCCTGATACATACTGACTGTGTGACCCTGGACAAATCATTTAAACTCTCTGTGACATAGGCAAGACATTGTGTTGTACAGAAGATGATAACCTACACTGGTAGAGTTGCCTTGTATTACAGTTTTCTATATCAGCAAAATCACAACTTCACTCCTCATCCCTATAAATTGAGAAGTGGAACTGTCAATTAAACTGGAATGAAAGGCTAAAACAATTATTCCCTATTACTCTCAGAGTGCTAAGTGGTTCCTCTCAGCTGACACTTTCTGGCCTTAGCCATACATAAGGGTTGTGCTGGGGTCAATCAATCTCTCAGGTCCCAAGTTTTTAAGATGAACTTTATACCATCTGTTTATTATCACTCACTTTACTTCTAAGCAATATAACTAAAATGAACACATTTCCTCTGTCCATAAAGCCTTACCTTGTTCAGTTGATTTTTAGTTGTATCTGACTCTTTGTGACCCTGTTTAGGATTTTCTTGTGAACCCCAGATAAATTATTTAATCTTTCAGCCTTGATTTCCTCGACTTTAAAATGGAAATAATAGCTTCTACTTCAAATAATGTTTCTGAATATCAAATGAAATTATACACACACACACACACACTTTGCAAGCCTTAAAACTTTCCATAAATATTAGATGAAGATGATGATGATGATGATGATGATGATGATAATTCAGGTTCATAAAGCTCATATCAGAAAGGGATTTGAACTCAGATCTGCTTGCAAGTCTAGCACTTTCTCCACTGATATGCTGCCTCAATAAAATGAGTTCTCACTTATGTAAAACTATGCCAGTATAAAATATTTTATATAACTATATCTATACATATGTATATAATCTACATCTATCTATCTATCTATCTACCTATCTATCTACCTATCTGTCTATCTACCTAATTTGATCATAACAATTCTAAAAGGTAGGAACTTTTCATCTACATAGACTCAGATTGGTAAAGGTCTAAGTTCAATCAGCTAATTGGAAGAGCCCCAACTCAAACCCAGTCTTCCAGTTACACATTTTATGTTTTTTTCTACTGGATTATTGAATAATTTTGCACCATGTTACTTACAATGATCTCCCTTCACTTTATGTCACTCTCCTAAACCCATTCTTCAAATATAAATCCATGACAAAGAATTCCAAGATCATTTATCTCTTATTCCTATCTACTTGTCCACATTCATCTCCCACTCTTCTGCAATCTTTTTTCTACCAATAAGCCAGCTCGATCTTGATGCGGCCAGTATGATTCTTTCCCTCTCTCTTTAACTGCCAAATACATTTACCAAATATACCTTAGGACTCCAATGAATTAATTTACCCTGAAGTTTTGCCCTTAGACTTATGAAACAACTATCTGGCAGGGCATAATTGGATATGGTGTTAATATTCATCATTTTACTTTCAGGTCTTGTCAACACAACAACAAAACATCTGGATGCAATGAGAAAAAATACAGTCAATTTATCCAAATATTTTAGCATCTTAATCTAACACCTGTATGAAAACTATTTTATGTGTGTGTGTGTATGTATGTATATATGTATGTATATATATGTGTGTATATATATATATGTATATATATATAAATGAGTAAAAAGATTTTTAAAAATTAGGAAAAATATTTACACAGAGAATTGCCAAGAATACTGAGAGATTGATGTTTCATATACATATGTAATAATTAATAGTAATTTATCTTAACTTCTCAATGCTCCTGGCAACCCTCTAAGACTATAGATAGGTAACTCCTTAAGTTGCCAAGAAAGTGCCCACCTGCATTAATAGAATGGATTTCTTCATCTGAGAGGCCTCTATGTAGAAATCATATTGCATCCCCGATCCTATATTATACATACCCCACACTCATATCTAATATGTGGGTAGCATCATTGGTTTCACTTTTCCTTCAGGAATATAAGGGAAAAGAATAACCTTCTAAATTGAGCTCAGTTTTACTTTACATGATAAAGGAGTCAAGAACTTCTCTTTTCCAGAAAAAAAAAATAGAGCTTTAAAGAACATATTTCCTTTGCGGTTCAAATACAGAATTCATCTTTATTTTTGACAAATACTTAAAATGGTCTTCAAATTTGTTCTTAAAATCTTCTTGACTATAAAGATAATCTAAAACGAATCTGAAGTTTTTAATGTCATGATAATTGTATGCAGTTCTACTTTGTACCTGAAATTCATTCCCTAACAAAGAAGTACAAAAGCAAAATCTTAAACTTCATTGGAATTCTGTATTTTTTTGATCTGATTTCTTGAACAACATGGTAACTGGCATTTTCTACTAATACTGTCACAATGTATGTTCAACTATTACACTTGACTGAGTAGGACATAATTTCAGTTTATTCAGTAACATCTTACTGATTTTTAAAAAATTTATAAGCAAAAAAATCTTAAGCTATATATATGCGTGTATATATACACATATACACATATATGCATATATACAGAGAGAGAGAGAGAGGGAGAGAGGGAGGGAAAGGAGAGAGGTAGAGAGAAATTGAAAAGTGAGGGTAGAGGCAGCATGGTATAACAAATAGAAGTCTGGCCTTGGAGTCTGGAACACCTGGGCACAAGTCTGGTCTCTGGCATAGCCCAGTTATATGTCTATGAACACATCACTTAATCTCTCTCTGTCCCAATTAACTATTTAAGACTAAGTTATGACCAAGCTGTCATTTTTGTTCTACACTGAGGAAAT